>JBBBDQ010002262.1:0-76735 GCA_037127315.1 Ascarosepion bandense | reverse complement strand
CAAATATTTCATCATTACCTTATTTGTAAAAAGAACACGACACGAATTATGAGGCACGTCATTAGCGCCCCTTCTCATTTAGTTCGACGACTTTGTTCTTTCTTTCAAATATTTCATCATTACCTTATTTGTAAAAAGAACACGACACGAATTATGAGGCACGTCATTAGCGCCCCTTCTCATTTAGTTCGACGACTTTGTTCTTTCTTTCAAATATTTAATCATTACCTTATTTGTAAAAAGAACACGACACGAATTATGAGGCACGTCATTAGCGCCCCTTCTCATTTAGTTCGACGACTTTGTTCTTTCTTTCAAATATTTCATCATTACCTTATTTGTAAAAAGAACACGACACGAATTATGAGGCACGTCATTAGCGCCCCTTCTCATTTAGTTCGACGACTGTGTTCTTTCTTTCAAATATTTCATCATTACCTTATTTGTAAAAAGAACACGACACGAATTATGAGGCACGTCATTATCGCCCCTTCTCATTTAGTTCGACGACTTTGTTCTTTCTTTCAAATATTTAATCATTACCTTATTTATTTAAACGTTGTTTGATCATCGGTTTATTTGTTGCAAGAACACGACACTAATTACGTGGCACGTTATTACTGCCATTTTTCTTTTGTTTCAACGTCTTTGTTCGTTATTTCAAATACTTAACCATTACATTATTTATTTAACAATTATTTAATCATTACCTTATTTGTAAGAAGAACACTACAAAAAATATGAATTACTTAATTACGGCCATTTTGGTTTTGGTTTAATGTTTCTGTTTTTTTTGTTTTTTTTTATAAGCGTTTCACCCCGAGCAAGGCATGTCACTGCCACTACTGTGCAGGGGGCTACGTAGAGTGGAGAAAGGATGATTATATATAGGAAATGACAGAGGGTGGGTGATAGGCGGGTAAGGATACCGAGAATGATGGTTGGGTAGATGAGAGTGTTGTGAGAATAGTTGGGAGTTAGTGTGATAGGAGGTGTCTATTGACTCTACATTTAAACACCTGGAGATTGTAACTGTCGGGAAAGCAGACTTGTGGAAGGGAGTTCCACAGGCGCGAAGCGCGAGAAAAGAAGCTGTTGGAGTAGAATTTACGGTTACATCTTATTTGTTTAACTGTAAAAGGGTGGGACCTAGTTGCTAATCTAGTATCTCGTGTAAATTCGTGCTTAGGCGGCACCAGTGATCTAAGCTCATCGGAGCAGAAGCCATGAAAGTACTTGTAGAAGAGGCACAGGGAAGCCACATCACGCCGGTGTGAGAGCGGCTGCAGCCGGTCTGCCAAGTCAGTATCAACCACGTTACAGATCCTCCTTTGTATTTTGTCAAGAAGCCCAAGGAGAGCAGCAGGGGCACCCGACCAGATATGGCAGCAATATTCAATACACGGGCGGATGGTAGATTTGTATATGTGCAGAATAGATTCAGGTGGGAAAAATTTCCGGGCCCTGCCTTTGTTCTTTCTTTCAAATATTTAATCATTACTTCATTTTTAAAAACTACTCGATAAGAATTACAAATCAAAACCATTTTGGTTTTGGTTCATCATTTTTGTTTTTTCTTTTAACATTTAATCATTACGTTCTTCTTTTTTAATCTTTATCTTATTTATGCAAATTGTAGCGGATAAGAATTTAATTAAAATCAACCTTCTTTTTCATTTTTACAAAAATTCACAATGATGTGCGAAATCCTGGTTTTCCCAAACAGAAAAAGGATCGACCATGTGCTTTTCGCAAGTAGGTGTTAAAATGACTTTTGACCAATGGGAGCGACTTACAAGACTTGAGGATCCAGTGCTAAATTCAAAAAAGACTATATAAATGACCTCGGCTTCAGTTAAGAGACACAGATGGGAGCCGAGAGACGAAAGAACTAAAATGTAACCAACTTCAAATCGACCCGGAGATAAGATCAGGTCGCACCTTGTTCTCTTTCTCCTTATCTCTTTCAACAATTACTACTACGAACATTTTGTACGAACTCTACTCATAACTTCTTAATGTTTCTAATTGAACATTAATTTCTACGAATTCTTGTTATTCCTTATTTTAATAAATTACTATTTTAAAATGCAATATGTATATTTTATTCTTCTTACGCTATTCCACACAATTCCACATATTCCAACCTGCCGACAACCTACCTTCTGATGATAATTCTGCATAAAACTTGTAAGCTGTAGGTATTTCGGTTAAGTCTGGTACAAGGCCGAATCAAAGAAACATTAACCAGCTCCCTACGCTGCAAAATCACACATACTGCTACTCGTTTCTTTTTTGACAAAGAGATATGGATAAGCAACATTAATAATAATATATTAAACATTAATTTTTATTTAAGAAATGGATTAAATCCAACATATTTTTAATTCCTTTTTTTTTTCAGTGGATACTCATATTTGAATAGATTTTTTAAAAGTATTATCACACACTATGTTTATTTACATCTGCTAGCCCAAATAATAGAGAAATCATCTTCGGAAAGTATGTGTCCTTAGACAGGAATCGAACCTGCTTCGTCCAGACCACGTAAGATCTCTCGATCAGCCAAAGCTCGAAATAATGCTTTTGAACACACATCTTTCTCAGTCTTAGAAATATTCATATCTGCTATGTTTCTTATCCTAATTCAAACAATGACAATTTTTTACGAAATTTTACGAAATCCGTTACGAAATGGATTAATATTAAAACCGGCATATTTTTTATTTATTTATTTAAACATTACTTTTTTAATAGATACTCACATTCGAGTAGATGCTCTGTTTTTGCTTCTTCTTTTTAATATCTATTCTTATTTTAATATTTATTTACATCTACTGACTTGAATAATCGAGAAATTTTGTTAGGAAAGTATCTTTCGAAGATCGGAAAGATGTGTGTTCAAAAGTATTATCTAATCTAATCTAACAAAATTTCTCGATATAAAGATCTGGAAATTGAAATAGAAAAAAATGTGGAAATTGAAAACAAGTCGTGCCAGTGATGGTAGGTGCACTTGGAATGATAAAAAATAGGACAAAACAACACATTGAAAGAATCCCTGGAAACCCCAGCTTAAGAGATATACAAAAAATTGTTTTATTAATTACAGCCCACACACTAAGGAGAGCATTGTCTATGTAACGCTAAGGATGATGGGGAAGATAGAAATGAATGGAGCCATAACAACACACCACGACCTGCCTTAGGTTTTCCCGCAGACTTGGTAGGGAGTACGACCATAGCAGAAATCGAAATATTATGAAAAATGACATAATAATAATAATAATAATAATAATAATAATAATATGGATCCAAAATGCAGGTTTTGTGATAAACACCAAGAAACAATAGACCACCTAATCTCAGGCTGTTCTGTGCTTGCCCCAAACGAATATAAAAATCGCCACGATAGAGTTGGGCAATATTTACATTGGGCAATGTGCAAACATTATGGAAAAGCTGTAAACAAACACTGGTATGAACATCATCCAGCACCGGTTACAGAAATAGAAGATGTAACCATTCTATGGGATTACACCATCTACACAGACAGAAAAATTGAAGCAAACAGGCCAGACATTATTGTTAAAAACCAGAAGGAGAAAACTTGTCTATTAATTGATATGGCTTGTCCAGCGGATTGTAACATAGCAATCAAGGAATTTGAAAAACTGTCAAAATATAAAGACCTGGAAATTGAAATAGAAAAAATGTGGAAATTGAAAACAAGAGTTGTGCCAGTGATAGTAGGTGCACTTGGAATGATAAAAAATGGAACAAAACAACACATTGAAAGAATCCCTGGAAACCCCAGCTTAAGAGATATACAAAAAATTGTCTTATTAAGTACAGCCCACACACTAAGGAAAACTTTATCTATGTAATGCTGGGGATGATAGGGAAGATAGAAAAACATGAAATGGAGTCATAACAACACGCCACTACCTGCCTTAGGTCTCCCCGCAGACTTGGTTGGTAGTGAGACCAAAGCAGAAATCGAAATATGATGAAAAATGACATAATAATAATAATAAGCAGAGCATCTACTCAAGTATGAATATCCATTAAAAAATAACATTTAAATAAAAGAATTAATTTTTATGTCTCACATTACTTACCTAAAGGCTGCATCATTATTTTTCGTTAAATTACGAAACCCATTATCATCTACAATAACAACCAGTAAATTGGAATCTGATCATGCCGCAGATATGAATATACAAATAATTAGATATAATTTGGCATAAATGGCAAATCAGTACGTGTCTAATTGTACTTAACCAGGTTTTAATGTACCTGATTGTAATTTAATCAACTGGGAAAGGCTTTTGTTGTATGATTACTGAAACGATATCATATGAAAAGGTTGTTCAATAACCGGGAGAGTTTCCGTTTAGAAACTACAAGATGCAAAACAAATCTCGGCCTGTCTTGGAAATTAGCCAAATAAAATCAAATAAAAGAAGAAACAAAATGTATATTTTAAAAAGGTTAAAAGAATAAGAGAAAAGAGAGGATAATTATTTATATAATTAGTACATAAAAAAGATTAATTAATTCCGCTCCTGGAATGTTTTCTAACGGATGTAACTAAACCATATTGTCCAACATGTTGGAATATCATTAAATAATATGCTTTCATATAATTCATTTACATGAATTTAGCATCAGATGCGAAAAGTAAAAATTTCTTTTGTCCGCTTCACTTCCAAATAAGACAATATTCTCAAGCCGAATATGTTAGAAATCAGAAACTTATGATACAACGATGCAACTATTTTCATTCAATGAAAGTTTATGTAAGTGATAAACATAAAACTAATTTGACCTCGGGAGCTTTACTTGAACATTTGTACATTTTAAAATTCAGCCTTTGAAAATATTTCTTTTTTAAGAAGCTATTAAGACAATGCTTATCAGTTTAATAAATTCGAACATTAAAGTGAATATAAAGGGTACGTCATTCATGCCTGGTACAAGGCCACTTCCAAACATAGCCGACAATCCCCGCATTTAAAGATATCATCATCAGTAGGTTTTCATCATCAGATTGGTTGGCAACAGATTTTTAGTTCTGAGTTTTGTTTAACGGCATATCAACCCCTGTGGGTTATTTAATGCCAAAAACTTAGGGTTTTAAGGTATTTTTTAATGTTCGATTATAGCGAGAAGGTTGATTTAGTGAGAGTTTGGTGAAAATTTTTTTTGTAGTCTTTTTTTAATTTTAGAAAACGGTAGATGTCTTCTAGCTTTGTGTTAAAAATGTATTGCTGGTAATAATATTTTCATTCAACAATTTACTGTTGGTAATAGTTTTTCTTCAAAAATGTATAATTTTCTATAAAAATCTATTTTGATACTTTGACCCCAGTTTGGGGAAATACTTATTTCCCATAGATGGGACCCAAACAGGTGCTACCACTCCGGGTCAGGGTGGACCCGGGAACAACAGCAGTTAAGAGGTGGTTCCATGCTCCTCACAACCTCCCAGTCAGAGGCCTTGCTGCTTGATGCAGTTTACCATGCCCTGGACCTCAGGTTGGTTGGCAGCAGAAGGTTGGAATGTGAGAGTTTGTGTGAAATAGTGGAAGAATGCAAATATACATTTTTCATGTTAAAATAGAAATTTATTAACAGGAAAGAATAAGTAATGAGCTAAGGGTATCAAGAGTTGTAGAAATGTTCGTAGTAGTAATTTGTTGGAAAGAGTTTATGCTTACGTATGTAAGTATGTGTGAACATTTGTTTGGTATGAGTGTCTTTGAATGGAGAAGAAGAAGTAAAAGGAATCAGCACACGAGAAAGAAGGAGAAAGAAGACAGTGTGCGACGCGACCTTATGTCCTGGTCGACTTGAAGTTTCTCCCGTTACATTTTAGTTCTCTCTCTCTCTCTCTTTCTCTTTCTTTCTCTCTCTCTCTCTCTCTCTCTCTCTCTCTCTCTCTCGCTGCTCCCATCTCTGACTGACTGACGCTGACGAATGAAGCCTTTATAGTCATTTAGATTTTTCACACTGGATCGCTAAGTCTTTTTGGTCTTGCAAATCGCTTCCATTGGTCAGAAAATCAATTTAACATCTCGCGAAATTCGGTTTCGACTTTTTCTTTAAGCTCGTGGTCAATCCTTTTTTTTTATTTGGCACAACCAGGATTTCACACGTCATTGCGAATTTTTGTAAAAGTGAAGAAGAAGGTTGATTTTAATTTCCTATCTACTACAAAAGATTCAGGGAATAATGTATCAGATGAAAAAAAAAATGGCTGATCAATCGACTCAAACCACAGTCACATATTGATCTGTGGCAATGCAAACTTCGTGACCTTTCAGATCGTTTTATATAATCTATACAGATATGGTATTAATCATTTATAGATGCTTTAGTACTGGTTAACAAGTTTCTCTAATAAACTGTTACTGTTGTAGTGAGTTCGACTTTCTTTGAAAACTTCACTGAGTACTCTACAGTAAAGCTATGTCTAACAAGGCAAACTCAAAAACCTATCCGTGTCATGAATTCAGTCCTCACTAGGTGATATTATAGACGAGCGTATGGTTTCAAGAATAGTTATGACAAAGACATATGCAAATTTATTTCGTTTATTAGATAATTACAGACGAGTGGTTTACGAATTTGGTTGTCCTTAATTTTTAGCCGATTGGGGTCTAGATGTGTATGAATAGGTTTTAGGCTATCCGTCTGTAATTGTATGTAATGTGCATAAAGATATGAATGGTTTTCAAAGGAGGTTGTCCTTAGTGAGAAGGAAACGGAAGGTTGAGAGAAGAAGAAAGTGAACAAATATTTGTCGCTCAAAGAGTGGAGTAGGTAAACGGTGGCTCTGTGATGTTCTCGCTTTTCTTCCTTAGTAGTAATCGTGATGTTGAAAGGTTGTTCTTTCTTTCTTCCTTGTTGACAGTATATTAGGAAGAGGGGTAAGGACTTGATGTGACAGGGGGTGTGAGAAGGTAAGGCAGGGGTGTTGCTGACCAGCCAGCCGGTGGGTTAAGTCCACATGAGTCGTAGCAGCCTGTAAGCTCTTCCCTGAATTAGTTTCCTCAGTTATTTTTATAGCAAAATTCAATTTCACGTAGGCTTACTATGATTCTCAGGTTTTATCTTTGGCTATGTTTTTCAGGGTTATCAATGGCTGATTAATATTTTCACACATATATGTGAGGAAATGAGAAATTTGTCTTATTAGTGAGACCTCCTACAGAAGGTAGCTGAAGAGAGTGACAAGAAAGGACTACAAATAAACTGCAAAAAACACCGAATGCATAGTCATCAGCAAAAAGGGTAGCCCAAAATGCCAATTACAGGTGAAAGACTCTAAAATCAAGCAGGTACAGAGATTTAAATACCTAGGAAGTGTTCTAACAGAAGACGGAAAGTGCGACACTGAGATCCGAAGGCGAATTGGCATGGCGAAAGAAGCATTCCAGAAGCTGAGTAAAGTATTAAGAAACAGGACAATTTCACTAGAAACAAAGAGGAGAGTACTGGATTGCTATGTGATGTCGGTTCTTCAATATGGCAGTGAATGTTGGACAATATCTTCGAAGATGAAGGAAAAATCTGAAGCAGCTGAAATGTGGTTCTACAGAAGGATGCTGCAGATATCATGGACGGAGTATGTGAGCAATGACGAGGCTTTGGAAAGTATGGAGACGAAAAGGAAATTAATACTGAGCATCAGGAACAGACAACTAAAGTTCCTGGGACATGCAATGAGGAAAGAGGGCTTGGAGAACCTGTTACTAACAGGCCAGATAAAGGGGAAAAGAGACAGGGGAAAGCAGCGGATAACATATTTGAAGAACCTGATCAGGTGGATGACGGAACGAGAGTTGCATGGTGCAACAGGAGAAAGCGTGCTGAGAGCCACCAGGGACAGAGAGATGTGGAAAGCCATGATCGCCTACGTCCTGAAAGGGCATGGCACATAAAAGAAGAAGTTTGTGATCCGACTGTGCGGACGTAGACAAGAACATAACACTTCCATTTACGGACCAATCAAGCAAGTGAAACTCGGAACCTGTTTTAATAGGTTTCTAAGACAGAATGTGGAAATACAATTTGAAGCCAAAATTGTAAGCAAATTTTGAGTGTTTTCAGTAAGTGACTGTAAATCAAAGGATATATGACATTCAGTTTGATAACAGTGACCGACGTTTGTGGCTTTGTGCCAAAGCTTAGCTAAGTTTAACTAATACTATTCGTGTGCCCCTTGCTATGCAGGAGTCGGATTTCTTGACCAACTACATCGCAAGGGAATCACGGTGAAGGAATGATTAGCAAAATAATCGCACAAACTGGAGGGAGTGTAACGCAGTTACACACGTTTTTCTTCTTCATGGGTCGTGTCCTTTCAGGGCGTAGGCGATCACGGACTTTCCTGGTCGTCTTCCTATCCTTTGTCACTCTCAACATTTTCCTCCTGGTATCTCTCCCGGACCCCGTTGCACCATCCACCCTGCGAGTATTAGATTTTCCAAGTCCTACGTCCTCATTACGTGTCTCAGAAACCTCAGCTGTCTCTTCATGATTCTAAGTATAAGTTTTCTTTTCATTTGCATCCTCTTCAAAATTTCGTCGTTTCTCAAATGTTCGGTCTATGGTATCCTGAACATCCTTCGGTAGAAACACATTTCTGTTGCTTCAAGTCTCGCCTTCATCTTTGAAGAGATTGTCCAGCATTCGCTACCATATAGGAGGACATATATCTCATAACAGGTTGGTAGTAGGTTGGAATGTGTGAATTGGGTATGGAATAGTGGAATAACAAATTATGCATTTTTCATGTTAAAATAGAAATTTATTGATGAAAAAGCATAACATGAATTGTGGTAGGAATTAATGTTTAATTAGAAAGTTAAGGGTATCAAGAAATGTTCGTAGTATTAATTTGCTGAAAAGAGTATATGCATATGTATGTATGTATGTATGTATGTATGAGCGTTTGTTCGGTAGGAGTTTCTTTGAATGGAGATGAAGAAGTAAAAGGAATTAGCACACGAGAAAGGAGGAGAAAGAGGACAATGTCCGGGTCACCTGAAGCTTCTCTCTTTACATTTTAGCTTGTCGTCTCTGCTGCTTCCATGTCTGACTGACGCTGACCGGAGCCTTTTATAGCAATTTTAGATTTTCGCACTGGATCGCGAAGTCCCTTTGGTCTTGCAAGTCGCTCTCATTGGTCAGCAAATCAACTTAACATTTACTTGCGAAATCCGGTTTCGACTTTTTTTTAAGCACATGGTCAATCCTTTTTCTATTTGGGAAAAACCAGGATTTCACACATCATTGTGAATTTTTGTAAAAGTGAAGAAGAAGGTTGATTTTAATTCTTAATTTCTGATCCCACAGACATATACTTGTTTACATCTTTTTAGCTTAAGAAATCATAATTATTAATAGTAATTGTTTGGAATAAATAGCGTTTCTTTCAAATCTCAGAAGTTTAATGCCATTATTCTGTGAAGCAACGATTTTTCCATCTTTCTTTGACTAAGAGAATTTAAGCGCTTCCTTTTGATGGACGTCGAAAACTGGAAGTCAAAAAATTTTAAAAAAGTACTTTTTTTTTTTACAAAAACACCATCAAAACAGCAAGTTCTAATTGATAATAACAAACTGGTAATAAAACATCATAAATATTTTCCATCCAATCAGAAGCATTGCTGAAGATCATTTTTAAACCAGTTCAATTGTTTCTATCCTATCTGTTAGTCAAAAAGAAAACAAAACAAAACAAATATCATTCGACTTCTGATCTTTGAAAATTAGAAACGATAATCTCAGAACGACCATTTATTCTCAGATCGGAACCGTCAGACTGAAATATCATGTTATATTGGAGTGTCATTAACAAGTTAAAATAATACAAGTTCGAAAAAAACTTTGATCTGCAACGGGTAAAATTATAGTTCATCTGAGTTTTATGAATTCTTCGTATTTGTATAGCACGAGTTATGTATCCGTCGTGTCCACCAAAATAAAATATGCAACATATTTCACACAATAAATCTTATTAGTTTTAAAAATGATAAGCATTTTCAGTCATCAATCTTATGAAACTGTAGGGAGATGGTTAATGTTTCTTTGATTCGGCCTTGTGTCAGACTTAACCGAACTCCCTACAGCTTACAAGTTTTGTGCATCAGAATTATCAGAAGGTTTTCATCAGAAGGTTGAAGCTGGTTCGAATGTGTGAATTAGTGTAGAAGAGTGGAATAATAAAATATTACATTCTGCATTTTAAAGTTGATTTGAAGTTGAAGTTACATTTTCGTTGTTTTGTCTTGCGGATTTTATCTGACTGACTGACTGATTGACGCTGACTGGGGCCTTTTATAGTATTCAGATTTTTAGCACTTGATCGCGAAGTCCTCAAGTCTTGCAAGTCGCTCCCATTGGTCAGCAAATCACTTTAACACCTACTTGCAAAATGTGGTTTCGACTTTTCTTTAAGCACATGGTCAATCCTTTTTCTATTTGGGCAAAACCAGGATTTCACACGTCATTGCGAATTTTCGTAAAAGTGAAGAAGGTTGATTTTAATTCTTAATTTCTTATCCACTACACCTACACAAACTTTAAAACACGCCTACAAAATATTTATAAACCAATAACACTCAATATAGTGCTTAAAACACATCAATCAAAGCGTACAATAAGAAAAAACATAAAATACAAACCAGAAAGGTTTTATTAGTCATCATAAATTACATAGAATATCGCGCGGGCGTACTAGAATACATACCACGTGTTGTTTTAGGGCTAGTTAGGAATAAATGAAGTAATATCATTCTTGGGACGATTTCTTAGAAAAAAGTTATAAGTATACTGAAATCCGTCTCCCTAAAAGAAACTAAAAAATGCCACCAAATCCTCGTCACTCTAGTTCCATGGTTCCCAACCCCGGGGATAAATTACCCCAGTTGGGTAATGAGCCCATTTTTTGCAGGTAATAGATGTTTGGTTTGGGAATTATAATTTCACACTGTGCCAAATTATTAACGAGACAGCATTTCAAGGAAGAATTCCCCCTACCCCAATCTCTCTTAAAATATCTTTTTTTCAAGTCTTGTGGAAAAAAATCAAAATTTCTCCACTTTTCAGACACCAGATCATTTTTGTCACTAAAGTATCAATCAATATATCCAATGCCTTAAAAAATTCTGTACTAATTATAATGTGTGTGTATGTATATATACATGCACACACACATACACACACATGCCAGCAACATGAATGCACTCAAGCATAAAAGACTTTCAAAATATCTATAGAATTTTCTGTGTGTGTGAAGACAATGCATTGAACTTTGTGGGAATGAAGACCAAGAAACGTAGCAGACTCAACGTGGCAAACGACGCCCGAATCGCCCTTTCAGTCACAAAGCCAAATATAAATAAACTGGCATTGGCACAGGCAATACAAGCTCAACCTTCACATTAAGAATCACGGCTAGGTTACGGCTACTATACCTCTGATTATTATAAATTATATAAATCAGCTGCAAACGACCCGATAACTGACTTAAGGTGGCTCAAGCACTTGTTCCCCACCCAGCGTCAGTTCCCTCTGTATGATTAGTAACAACTGGTTACGGAAATCATTCAAATCCAACATAGATGTGTTGAATTTCTAATAATCAATCATCCTAGGTTTAGACTTTTTTATGTTAGCCCGTACTTGGACGAGCCCATGCTCCGTGTAAATTACCGAATGGAAACTTGTACACCTTAAGAGCCCTACGTCGACTCTCTTAACTAGCACCCGGTCGATGTAGCTCGTACGCACTACCGTGTCTGAGACGTCCCTATTTGTCCAAGTCCATGCTGCCTACCCTGGGTGTTCATTTCGAAAATTATTGACCAGATTAAATTTGTCGATAAAGTCACAAAACGGTTTCACATCGGGGTTGCAATTACCCAGTCTGGCCCCGCTACGATCTTACTACCAGAGCCTGGTCCTTTTTGATAATTGAGGAGGCCAGTCTGGTCCTAGCAATAAATACAGCACCACTATCTTCTGATTGGATAGCCATCTCTAAACTAGATTCGGTCGCCGTTTGCGCTGCTAATCTATCTCGGTTGAGTCATCGACTAAAATCAGCTGCAAACAATCCGATAACTGACTTAAGGTGGCTCAACCACTTGTTCCCCATCATAACCCCCGTCAGGTATCCCTGTATGGTTACGGAAATCCTTCAAATCCAGCACAGATGTGTTGATTTCCCAATAACCAGTTATCCTAGGTTTAGATTTTCTAAGTTTACCCGCACTTGGACGAGCCTATGGTCCATGTAAACTAACGAATGGAAACTTGGAGACCCTAAGAGCATCTAACTACAGTTGATATTTACCCTACTCCCTCACTGGAGCGAGTTGTGACACAAGGTCAATTTTTAATGTGCGGAACCTGAGCGCGTACGCTCAGGTCATTAGTCAAAGATTACCCAGACCCCGCTTAAGCGGTAACTGGGTACAAAATTGAACTTAGCTGGTCATTGCTTGTCAAAGCTGGCCATTGTTTCCACGCTGGCAAGCAGGACGTGAGCATCTGAGAACAGATACTACAGTTTGATCCTGCCCACCCGACCAAGGAAGTGTTATTTACCCATCAACCCTCACTGAGGCAAGATGTGACACAAGGTCGTTTTTTTAAGTGAGGACCCCATGCGCAAACACTCGGGTAACTGGTTAAAGATTACCCAGCCCACGCCTACCCGGTAACTAGGTACAATTCTAATATTAGCTGGTCAAAGTAGGTCGTTGTCTTCCAAAGCTACCCACCCGTCACCAGGTGGCGAGTGTTGCAGGCAGCAAATATTAGTTTTCTTTTTGTTTCCCAAACTTTGTCGTTACCCACATACAAAATAAAATAACCTGAAATATGAATTTTTCATTTTTATTAATGAATATATATGTAAAATAGCACTCAATTTTCAAGACAGGTCAATATTACATGTTAGATCAAAGAAACGTTAATAAAAATAACAAAGAGAAAAAATGTCAGACACTCCAATCCTAGCCCCCTTTACGTTATGGTAAGCCTTTTTTGTCATTTTTATAATTCATGATAAATTGCTTAAAACTTAAAATTGACATCTATTACTAGAAGTGGCTAACCGGTTAGGTTACTGACTTTCTTATTCAAAATTTTATGTTTTTAAATATTATAAATTATAAAATAGTTACTGGTAGACAACGAAGTCAGTTTCACACGTGAATATTTCGTTTTCCGGATCATATTTCAGACGTGAAAACATTGCTTTTTTTCCCAATTAATAATTGTGATATTTCGTTCATGAAATGTCTGTAAGAAATGTTTGCAGTAACATTCAAAATTAATAATTCACGTGTAAATATGTCAGATACATATTAAAAACACACATAAAAACACACGCACACACACACAAACACACACATATACAAACACACACGTATATAAAGAAAAATTGCTAGAGTTTCAATCTACCGCTGTTAGTTTTAGTAATTTCAAGAATCTTTAGTTTTGTATCCTCTAAAAACAGATAAATACGTGATTTTGCAACAGGTTATGGTCAGTCATCCCAAGAATAGTAGCTCATCAACATAAATTTGCACTGAAGAAGGAAAGATAAGAAAATCAACACCGTCAACTGAATTTGCATAACTGTGATGATGACTAAAATGTATGAAATTTTTCTATTTCAGACACGCTTACAGCAGAAGTTAAGCAACATCGAACCTGGTCAATACCTATTGATGGTCGACCACTTAGGAATACTAGGTGCTGTAAGACTGGATGTGCAGGTGGTGTAATGGATAATGGCTCGGAATTGTTAATGGAAGAGCCTAGTTCGAATTCCTGTTGGGTTTATTATATTGACTTACGCGTAAATACCCTTGGGAAAAGCATGAATCTACCGCTTTCCCTTAGATATGGATTAATTAGTAAGACGTGTATCAATAAATCTTTATTATCCCCCTCCCCCACAAACATTTCTTACAAACTGAAAATATTTCCTCTTATTTATGTGTTGTGTCCTTTCAGAACGTAGGCGATTATGGATTTCCAATAACTCTGATCCTTTGTTGCTCTTGATAATATCCTCTTGGTATCTCTCCGAAAACCCGCTCCGCCATCCACCTGCTTAAGCCCATCAAGTAGGTCTCACCCGCATTCCTCTGTCTCTCTTTCCCTTTCTCCTTCCCGTGGCTGTCAGGTTTTTCAAGGCCTCCTTCCCCATTCTTCTTCTTTTATGTGCCATGTCCTTTCAGGACGTAGGCGATCATGGCTTTCCACGTTTCCCTATCCCTGGTGGCTCTCAGCACGCCTTCTCCTGTTGCGCCATGCAACCCTCGTTCCGTCATCAGGTCCTTCAAATATGTTATCCACTGCTTTCCTCTGTCTCTTTTTCCTCTCTATCTGGCCTGTTAGTAACAGGTTCCCCAATCCCTCCTTCTTCGTTGCATTTCTCAGGAACTTCAGCTGTCTCTTCCTGATGCTCATTATTAATTTCCTTTTCGTCTCCATCCTTTCCAAAACTTCGTCATTGCTCACATGCTCGGTCCATGATATCCGCAGCATCCTTCTGTAGAGCCACATTTCAGCTGCTTCAAGTTTTTCTTCATCTTCGAAGATATTGTTCAGCATTCACTGCCATATTGAAGAACCGACATCACATAGCAATCAAGCACGCTCCTCTTTGTTTCTAGTGAAATTGTCCTGTTTCTTAATACTTCACTCAACCTCTGGAATGCTTCTTTCGCCATGCCAATTCGCCTTCGGATCTCAGTGTCGCACTTTCGGTTTTCTGTTAGGACACTTCCTAGGTATTTAAATTTATGTACCTGCTTCATTTTAGTCCCTCACCTGTAATTGACATTTTGGGCTGCCATTTTTGTTGATGACTATGCATTCGGTTTTCTTGCAGTTTATTTGTAGTCCTTTATCACTCTCTTCAGCTATCTTCTGTAGGGGGTCTTGTAGTTTTCTTTCTGTGTCTGCTATCAGCAGTATATCATCTGCGTACCTCTACGTGTTCCAAAAACCTCAGTTGTCTCTTCCTGGTGCCAACTATAAGTTTCTTTTTCGTTTGAATCCTCTCCAAAACCTCGTCGTTGCTCACATGTTCTGTCCATGGCATCCTCAGTGTCCTTCTGTAGAACTACGTTTCTGTTGCTTTGAGTCTCACCTTCATCCTTTAGGAGATCGTCTAGCATTCGCTGCTATATAGGACGACAGTTATCTCATAGCAGTCCAGTACTCTTTTCTTTGTCTCCAACGAAATATTCCTGTCTCTCAATATTCTGCTTATCCTTTGAAATGCGTGTTTGGCCGATGCCAATCCGCCTTCGGCTCTCAGTGTTGCACTTTCCATTATCAGTTAGAATACTTCCCAGGTATCTCCTCCTCGGCTTAACTCTCACAACAGACCTCAAGTGGAATGACTTTATAGAATCCATAGCTAAATCCGATGCTAAGAAAACCGGTTCTCTGTGTAGGGCCAGAAAGTTTTTTTTCCCGTCTGCCATATCTGGTCGGGTGCTCCTGCTACCCACCTAGGGGTCCTTGACAAAATCCAATGGATAATCTGTAATGTGATAGATCACGACTGAGGTACAGTCACTTTCTCACCAGCGCAATGTGGCTTCCCTGTGTCTCTTCTACAAATACTTTCACGGCTTCTGCTCCGATGAACTTAGCTCATTGGAACCTCCTATATATAAATTTACTCGAGCCACATGATTAGCAACTAGGTCTCACCATTTTACTGTGAAACCAATAAAATGTAAACACAAATTCTACTCCAGCAGCTTCTTTTCTTGCACTTCTCACCTGCGGAATTCCCTTTCGTTTACTTGCTTCCCCGACACCTACAATCTCCAAGAATTTAAATGTAAAGTCAATAGTCATCTCCTATCTCACTAACCTGTATAATTTCTCCCATGCTCCTTTCTCCGTCCACTTCACTCTCATCAGTATTCTCATATTTCTCTTACCCACTTCCTGACACCCCCTAAAACCTGTCACTCTTTCTCATAACTTTCCTCCTATGAAACCCCATGCAAAACAGTAGTAGTAAAATGCCTTGCTTGCGGCGATATGATTATAAAAAAAAAAAATCTCCGTACTTGTTTAGTTTTAGTGTCCCTGTTATACATTTGGCATTATTGGGACCTCATTTTGCTGATGACCATGCATTCGGTTTTCTTGAAGTTTATGTTTAGCCCTTTCCCTTCACTTTTTCTTGTTACTTTTTGTATTTTCTTTTCCGTGTCTGCTATCAACACGCTATCATCTGCGTGTTTTACATTGTTCAAATTGTGGCCACTAATAACGAATTCTGGGAAGACTTCTCTCTCACAATGGTTTCACTGTACAGGTTGAAAAGATCCGGTGAGAAGACACATCCTTGTCTTATACCTGTTTCTGTTTTCGTATATGGGTTGAATTAATATCCTGTCCGTATTCGGGCGGTTCGCTGCCAGTATAGGTTCTTGATTAATCAAATGTCTTTCCCGGATATGTTACGGATGTCGATCATATTTAACAAGTCCTTGTGTCGTACTTTATCGAACGCCTTTACATAATCTATAAAACACACTTATACATCCTTCTGTATTTGTATTGCTCTTTCTGATAACATTCTGAGCATGAATATCGCGTTCCTTGTTCCGGTGTCTTCGACGAAAACGCATTGTCCTCGTCTTATATCTGGTCTGATTCTGCTGCGCGCTCTGTTCATCAGAATCCGGAAGATGAGTTTTATTACGTGACTCATTAAACTGATTGTTCACATTCCTTCTTAAGTAGTGCTACAAAAATGACTTGCTTAGCTCTTCCGGTATTGGGTTAGTGTGTCGTACCAGGAGTTTTTTCCTGCCTGAATCCATCTTGCACATATACCAATCAACCATCCGTCCGTGCATAGAATACTGCTGTCGTAAATGATCAATCGCCTCCCCGCTGTTCATCTCTGTCTTCTTGACAGGCTCCAAAGGAGAATCAGCAATGTGATAGGTACCGACTCCAGCCGCTTTCTCACCGACAGGATGTGGCTTCCCTCTGTCTGTTCTATAAATATTTTCATGGCTTCTGATCCGACGAACTTAAGTCACTGGTGCCCCTGCCACAGGAGTTTACTCGTGCAACCAGGCTGGCAACTGGGTCCTACCCATTCACAGATAGATCAACCAAATACAGTCGACAGTTCTACTCCATCAGCTTCTTTTCTCGCACTTCTCACCTGTGGAACTCCCTTCCATATTCTTGCATTCCTGACGGCTACAACCTCCAGGAATTTAAATGCAATATCAATACCCATCTCTTATTCACTTGACTCCAGTTCTTTCTACATCACCCTGTATATCTTTTCTTTTCTCTCTACCTTTGCATCTCTCATCACACCTGTATTCTCATCCTTCTCTTGCTCCTTTCTCTATAACTGGTTCGCCTTTCTTTTTACTCTCCTCCTATCTAATCTTTTACTCTTATGTAGCCCCCTGCGCATCAGTGGCGTTACCGCCTTGCATGGGGTGAAACGACTTAAAAAAATTATCGCCGCTGTTGCATATTTCATTCATTATGTCTGTAATCCTGGTCCGCCGAATTCGTCTTGGACTGTGAGCATCTCTATTGCAATAATATCTGGTCCTGCTGCTATGCTTTCACTCAATTTGGCCAGTGCCGCTTCCACTTCGGATTTTAATATTTCTGGTGTGTTAGTATTTCTGTGTATGGCCGGTTGTTCTCTCTTTTCGTGGAAGTCTCCAATATATTCATTCCATGACTGGAGTATTTTTCGTTCCTTAATATGAACGTCCCGTCTTTGGCTTTTATGCATCCTGATACTGACTGGCTTTAAATAACATGCAAAAGGTTGATAAGCCATAGAAAGCGAATCAGTCAAATATTTCGGATACGTATCAATTCCTACGAACATTTCAAACAAAATGTATTACTCTTTATTAAGAAAATATTCATCGACAAAATATCAACCTTCACACATCTTTACAGTCAAAAGCTTTGTTGTGAAAATGTAAATTGTAGTTTTAAATTTTACCACGATTTATAGAAGTTTGTTTATTATTCTGTGCCCCATTCAATTAGTCGGTTAGGTTCGTTCCAAAAAATAATATTTAGATTAACTTGTCTGACAAGTAGCATTGCCATTACAAAATATGACGTAACCAGTCGGCCAGTATTTAAACAATCGCCTACTGTCTCTCTTTCATTCTTCATTATATGAAAATAAAATATCGGTACCGTTGCCAAAGGCCGGGTTGAGGGGGAGGGTTATTGCCCCATAGACCTCAATCGGAGGTCAATCATTTCGGATTATACTCTATATATCTTGCATTTCTGTTTTTCCATTCGAAAATAATGTCTACATTGTTTAACAACACATTTTTCTACGTGATTCATGTTGACTTGTAGTGAATAAGAAATTAAAAATTAAAATCAACCTTCTTCACTTTTACAAAAATTCACAATGACGCGTGAAATCCTGGTTGTTCCCAAATAGAAAAAGGATTGACCATGTGCTTAAAGAAAAAGTCGAAACCAGATTTCGCAAGTAGGTGTTAAATTGATTTTTGACTAATGGGAGCGACTTGCAAGACTTGAGAACTTCGCGAGTCAGTACGAAAAATCTAATGACAATAAAAGGGCCCCATCAGCGTCAGTCAGAGAGTTAGATGGAAGCAGCGAGTAACTTCAACTTCAAATCGACCCGGAGATAAGGTCAGATTGCACCCTTTTCTCTTTCTCTTTCCTTCTCGTGTGCTAATTCATTGTACTTCTTCTTCTCCATCCAAAGACATTCCTACTGAATACATACATACGTACGCACGTACGCATATACTCTTTCAACAATTATTACTACGAACATTTTCTACAAATCTTGATACCCATAACTTTATCATCGAACCCGAACTCTACCCTTTAACTTTTTAATATTGTTTCTAATTGTATATTAACTTCTACAACTTGTATTATTCTTTTATTTTAATAAATTTCTATTTTAAAATGAAAAATGTATATTTTATTCTTACACTATTCCATACTAATTCACACATTCCAACTTGCTACCAACCAATCTTCTGATGAAACTCTGATAATTCTGATGATAATTTGGATAAATCCTGTAAGCTGTAAGGATTTCGGTTAAGTCTAAAATAAGGCCGAATTAAAGAAACGTTAACCAGCTCCCAACGTCTGCAGACTACTTAGCGAAATAAAGACTTTATTTACGATACACTCATAATAGGAAATATTTAGATGAAGTTCTTTGAAAATGTTGATAATTTTTTCAAAAATTGCTTTGTAAAAGTATTTTGTCCATTACTACAAAAAGAAATTTCGCATAAGTTTTTGTCGCGAGTCCCGATAAAAAAAGTAAATTATATAAATAAAATGTACAAACAAAACAAAAAAGAATTAAAATTTACATAAGGCATTGCTTTTTCATTTTAAACCTCTCTCTCTCTCTCTCTCTCTCTCTCTCTCTCTCTCTCTCTCTATCCCCTTTGGTCCTGGACATGACGGTAAACTGCATCCAGCAGCAAGGACTCTGATTGGAAGTTTGTGAGGAGCATGGAACCACCTCTTAATTGCTGTTGTTCCCAGGTCCACTCTGACCCGGAGTGGTAGCACCTGTTAGGGTCCCAGCTATGGGCAAATAGTTAACCCCCAAATTGGGATTAAAACATTATGAAAGTATAAAAATAGACTTTTATAGAAAAATATACATTTTTGAAGGAAGAATATTACCAACAATACATTTTTTTAAAATTGCCATAACACATTTTTTAAGGAAAAAAATATTATACTCAGCAAAACATTTTTAATTACAAAATTAGAAGACATCTTCAGTTTTCTAAAATAAAAAAGAATAAAAACAAAAACTTTTCATTAAAATCTGTCTAAATCAACCTTTTTTCACTATAACTGAATATTAAAACATACCTTAAAACCCCAACTTTTTGGCATTAAATAACCCATAGAGGTTGATATTCTGTTAAACAAGGCTGAAAACGCAAACTCTATCCCCTTTCTTGATACTATCGTAAATTTAGAAATCCTCGTCTTCGTTATCCTTGATTCGATTGTATTACTTTAACTCCTTGCGGGGTTAACGGCACCTATCTGACGATCCCGCTACAATACTCTCTCTCAACTAACAAGAAGGCTGCCCTCAAATAAAAAGAGGAAGATGATTAGACTGAACACGGCCAAAAAACGCCGGGATTTTTCGGGGTCAGAGTTTACTTATTTTTGACCGAAAATTGTCAAAAATCAGGGAAGCTCTTTATCTCTTTCAACAATTACTACTACGAACATTTTGTACGAACTCTTGACTTAACTTGATACCCTTAACTTTCTCATTAAACATTAATTTCTACGAAGTCTTGTTATTCCTTCTTTTAATAAATTAATATTTTAACATACAAAATGTACATTTTATTCTTACACTATTCCACACATTTCCACACATTCCAACCTGCCGACAAACAACCTTCTGATGAAAACCTTCTGATGATAACGAAAATAACCTTCTGATAATTCTGACGATAAAACTTGTAAGCTGTAAGGAGTTCGGTTATGTCTGACACAAGGCCGAATCAAAGAAACATTAATCATCTCCCTACGCTACACAACAACGGCCTGCAAGCAACTTCGGATTCTCTTGCATCCCTCAAGACACTTGAGGTAGGCCCCTGTGTTAAGTCTAAAACTCTGTGGGATGACGACACAACGTCACCATTAATGATCACTCCAAACACCATGATGTCGACTGAATATATATCATGCAACTCTTTCTGAATCCTCTGCACTAATTCCAGATCGACACCCAAACACTCAGAAATGTTATCCCGAAATCAGAAAGACTTGATGCTTAATTTTTTGTTTTACTTTAGCTTATATTATTTAAAGACTTACTCTGATCTTTTGGTTAAGATTCACATTCAAAATTCGATGCTTATACAAAGGCAGTTTTCAACCGGACAATATTTGCAGTTTAAGTATGATCATTTAAGCCTTATCATGTGTGCTTTGTAATGTAATAAGAATTCGTAGAGCCGAGGTCAAATCTCAGTTGGGTTCGTTACCTTCACTTACGTGTAAATAGACTGGGAAACATCTTTTTCTTCTCCCACCCAGCCTTTGAGATTTCACTCGCCCCATCGACTCAGTGGATTAAAAAATGAATTGGGTGATTAAAGTGTATTGCTTTACTCGCCCGCGGTCGATTAAAAATCTCACAATGAAACGTGTCTCTTCAAATATAGAAAAACCCAACCCAACTTTTACAACTCAAAAGTATGCCATTTAAGGTTCACAAGTTACTTAGCATGACCTACAATGATATTATTATACTATTTGGTCTCTTTTTTTCTCGTCCCGGTCAGTGTAAACATTCGTTTAATTAACGCTTCCAGAGTGGAGTCAAAATGTCTCTGTCACCCAGATTGCTTACAAAAAGTAAAAACGAACATTTGAAAGAAAAAAAAATACGCATACTTCTTTTAACCACGCACCAAAAAACAAATTATACAAGTAATTTATTTTATAGAAAATCGTTGAGAAAATCAGATTTGTTATTTTTTATCATCTATGAGAGGGAGGTTGTGGTGAAACAGTAGAAAGAAACTACGAATTTAGGTACTTCCACTCAATTGCCAAAAAAAAAAAAAAAAACAAAAAAAATAAAAAATAAAAATAAACAGCATGATGTTAAAAGGGCTCAAACTTAATGCAAACAAAGTTTTTTTCATCAAAATGTTTATGCTATTATTAAGAGCAAAGATCAAATTTTGTTGTTATTATTTTTTTAATTTTGTAAATCATTACTAACATGTTCAAAATTTTAATTAAAATTTCATTTTTTCTTTTCCGTCAGCGATTCACGCTATGTTTACGTAAGGCGACTATTAAGAAAATGGAGTCGGTCGAGTAAAATGATTTTGGGGTGAGTAAATTTTCACTCCCTCCCGACCGCCGGTCGAGTGATATCTTTTCCAAACCTTAAAGGCTGCTCCCACCCCATCACTATGAGTTGGATAGCAGGAAAGATCGGGTTCTATAGCATTGGCCACTCTGTCAAAGAAAGTAAAGGCAGCCTACAGCAGGGAAATTCTTCTGCCTAGTCAATCATGAATCGAGTAAGGCATGATATAAGAAATTTCAGCTGCTTGGGTTTGTATCGTCTGCTTTTCGGAGAGAAAGCAGACACTTCATTAGACTCTTGTTTAATATTTGAATTTCAAAAACAATTTTGATACATTTCGATTTCTGGGCTAAAAACTGCGTTTGTTTTCCATCCAGAACCAATCAAAAGGGTTTCCCACCAAATTCTGACATGTGAATTTGGAGCCCACCTGGAGGTAATAAAAGGGGACCGTGGAGTTAATTCGAGGAGTCGACAAATATCTGCTGTTTGAACCCAGGTCGCTTCGGCACAGAAAGAAAAACAATACAGAAGGTATTGGACAAGCAACAGACGACAATGAAGGGAACATCAAAGTCGCTCCTAATCACAAGGAAAAATCTTCGGCTGGTGTGATTGCCACGAACTTTGCTTTGAAAATTGTAGCAATTCTTTGAAAGCTATTCAGAGGAATATTTTCTTTTTCTACATTTTATTTGTAGTTCTGTTTACTGAGGATCTTATGCTGCATTATAATTTTATCATAAAAGGGCATATTTCATTTGAATTCTTAATTTTTACCTACAGGTTATTAGCCACCATTTGGTACACAATGCATTTAATTTGTGTAATTCATTCATTATTTTGTGTGTTAACAATAAATTTATCATTTGTTCTTAAATTCTGTTTGTGTCGTCTGCCTTTGTTATGTGACCATATAAATTAAATGTAAAAATGTTACCTTAAAAACATTTGTTTGATCTATTTTTTCGCGTGATTTTTTACCAAATAAAAAATTCATTTCATGATTGCCCAAGAGTGTATCACGTATAGCACTTGATTGACTGGTTGACCATGTATCAGTAGAGACCACATAACTCTTTTATACCTACACAAAAAATTCTTGCCAACTGAGAGCCAAAATAAAGAGAGTCTACAATTTATCTTGTCTTTTTTCGACTTCAAACAAGTCAACTTATTATTTATAATCATTTACAAGCGACTATTTTTTTCAGATGATCATACATCTATAAATACTTATTTCCAATTTCTCGTTAAAATAAAAACACATTTATTCATTTTTTGTGACTTTGTAGTGGATTAGAAATTAATTAAAATCAACACCCTTCTTCTCTTTTACAAAAATTCACAATGACGTGTGAAATCCTGGTTTTCCCAAATAGAAAAAGGATTGACCATGTACTTAACAAAAAAGTCGAACCCAGATTTCGCAAGTAGGTGTTAAAATGATTTTTGACCAACGGGAGCGACTTGTAAGACTTGGAAGAACATGGCAATATAGTGCGGAATTCGAAAGGACTATATAAATGACCTCGGGGTCAGTCAAGAGTCAGAGAGTCAGATGGAAGCAACGAGAAAGACAACACTAAAATGTGACTTTCAACTTCAAGCAACTCGGACATTGTCCTCTCTCTCTCTCTCTCTCTCTCTTTCTCCTTATCTATTTCAACAATTACTACTAGAACATTTTGTACGAACTCTACCCTTAGAACATTTTGTACGAACTCTACCCTTAACTTCTTAATGTTTCTAATTGTACATTAACTCCTACAACTTATGTTTGTCTTTCTCTTTAATAAAATTCTGTTTTAACATTCAAAATGTATATTTTATTATTCCACTCTTCTACACTAATCCACACATTCCAACCTGCCGACAACTACACTTCTGATGATGAAAAACCTTCTGATGATGATAATTCCTGATAAAACTTGTAAGGTGTAGGAAGTTCGGTTAAGTCTGACACAAGGCCGAATCAAAATTTAACCAGCTCCCCACGGCTACAACTTCTTTATGTTGTAACATTCGTACTTCTTTCGATCTCTGATAATGTGCTCTTGTGACTACTTCATAAAATACTGTTATTTGTTTTAAAGTGTTCTTGTCGATTTGCTTCTTACAAAATTTGAAACATGACATTCTACCTGATAATCTCAGATCATAAAAGTATAAAACAAATTCACCACATATCTACGATCATAAAAAGTGCATTTTTAAAATGCTTGTAAAAAAAAACAACAGCATAGATATATATTCAGCTACTTCATTTTAAGACTAAAAACAGAAAGAGCGGAAAGTAAAAAAAGTCATTAAGAATTTTCAATATAAATTGACATCAAATAATTCTTAAATGCAAAATAATTAAAGGTGTCTTAAGAATATTTGGCCCACTGTACTGACCGGAATATATAGAAGGCAATATTTGGCGTGAGTTGTTTTTGGCTCGAAAAGACACCTTTCTTTATCAAATGAGCCGTTCACTGTTGGCTGCGGTAAAATGATATCCCGCGAATTAGCTACAGTTGCAGACTTTTTTCTCGGCCCAAAGTTGAAAACATAACGTTGATTCTTAGATAAACAAAGCAGGCTGTCCAGATCGGGTGAATTGCGACTAAAAAGAATAATTATAGCTTATTAAATTTTGCCCTATGTTTATTATTGGCATTTTGAGAATATGATGCTTTCGAACACCCGTAGTTTGTAGTCGTTATCATTGATGATCAAGTAAAACCATATTTGGTTATAGATTGCGCAACCCAAGTGTGTGAGAAAAAGAAGCGACATTTGAAATTGCGCTGAAAGACGATGGCGATAACAATGACGATGCGTTCCTCTCTAAACTTGATTTTTAAAACACATTTATTATTATTATTATTATTATTATAACTACTACAACTACTACTACTATTTCGTTTGATGGTTTCAAACTATGTATTTAGAAAACTGATTTTAAAGACGGTAAAAAATAAATAATGATTTTAGATTTTATTTTCTTTGCTTGGAACTGAAAATAACTGAAGAAAAGTTAATGTTGCTAGTTTATTTGATTCGTTCACTGAATTTATTTCCAACGTTATTCTTTTGCTTGTACGAAGACGAAGAGATTCCGTATTAATAAACTAATAGATTAGAAATATACAAAACAGGTGGCCGATTTCTCTCTCTCTCTCTCTCTCTCTCTCTCTCTCTCTCTCTATCTATCTATCTATCTATCTATCTATCTATCTATCTCTATCTATCTCTCATTCTATCTATCTATCTATGTATCTATCTATCTCATTCTGTTCATATCTATGTATCTATCTACTAGCAGTATAGTCCGGCGTTGCTCTGGTGTAATGAAAATTTTAAAACTAATCTATGGTCCTGGAGCTCAGACTCAGCCTAAAGAATATTTGTGTGAAGTTTGGTGAGAATCGGATAAAAATTGTGGATTTGTATAAAGGACATACAGACAGATAAACAGACACACACACACAAACATCTTGCCCTTTATATATATATATATATATATATATATATATATAGATATTATCGATTCTCTGCACTATTGTAAGAACTGCAACCTTGAAACTTCTGAATATCGTTTATGTTTTTGTCTATGAGTGTATCAAATTTGATTAAAATCGGACCACTCCTTCTATAACCCGATTTTTTCGATTATCGATTTTCGATATTTATCGGGGCTACCTCGACACAAAACCTAGCTAAGAACACTTGCAGATGCTTATAGTACAACTGTGTCAATTTTCAAGAAAATCGTTACCTATAGACTCCGAAATGGAGTCTATAGGTAACGGACACACACACACGCACACACACACACACACACACACAAAGTTCCATTTATAAGTTTAGATAGATAGATCTATCTATCTGTCTCATTCTGTTCATATCTATCTATCTATCTATCTATCTATCTATCTATCTATCTATATATATATATATATATATATATATATATATATATCTGTCTCATTCTGTTCAGATCTATCTATCTCATTCTGTTCAGATCTATCTATCTATCTATCTATCTATCTATCTATCTATCTATCTATCTCATTCTGTTCATATGTATGTATGTATGTATGTATGTATGTATGTATGTATGTATGTATGTATGTATGTATCTCATTCTGCTCATATCTATCTATCTATCTATCTATCTTGACACATCCCACACATTTATTTCATCTCTCTACCTTACACTCACTCATCTTCTTTATTCACTTACTTTACACACACTCACACGCACACTGTTTCTCTCGCTTGGTGACTCGTATGATGACACTAACCAGGATACATATAATTTAATTCATCACGTAACTTATAAAAAGACGATTTTTCTATGTTTGAATGTGGAATGTAAAAAGAGATAAACTTATTTTAAACTCACAAAATATATTTTTTATTATTTTCAATTAAAATTGAAAAATCTGTTATGATGTTTAAACAAAATATTTCTTTATAAAAACTGATCATGTAGACATTTTCATGGCGGCAAGGAAGGGTAGTACTAGGAATTACATATAACACAGAAAGTATTCTCTCTCAAAAGGTTTTTAAAAAACTCCACTATAATAATTATAAACATTTTATTTCAACTAAATTCAAGGCCTTGTGCCAGAAAAAAAACATAGTAGGAAAAAAAAAAAAAAA
Organism: Ascarosepion bandense; assembly: GCA_037127315.1. Lineage (NCBI taxonomy): Eukaryota > Metazoa > Mollusca > Cephalopoda > Sepiida > Sepiidae > Ascarosepion > Ascarosepion bandense. The sequence continues at coordinate 50,130 of JBBBDQ010002262.1, read as the reverse complement.
CATTAATCGGCACAAAATTTTAAAACACAGGAAAACCACTGCATAAAACTTTAAAAAGAAAAATACATTTATTTATAGTTTAGAATTCAGTTAAGTGCCATACGTGATACACGATTTGGGTGATCATGTCTCGAAAGAGACATGACTGACTGGGCAGAAGATTATCCCGCAGTAGATTACCATAGCTTTCTATGGTAGACTGGTTGCCAGCTATAGAACCCAATCTGTCCTGTTATTTAACACATAACTGGACGGAGAAGTGATAGGTTATATTACATTATTATATTAAGTATAATTAGTGGGGGATAAGTTTATTAGTTCATAACAATAGAAAACTGATCCCCCACTTCATAGCCCGTAGAAGTTTTAATTGTTTCCAACTATTATATATTCAGACTGGTTGCCAGCCAAGGCTATAGAACCAAATCTGTCCTGTTATTTAACCCGTAACTGGAGGGAAGAGATGGATTAATAGCTTTCCCATGGAAAGTGAATGCAAAGAATTCAAATGGAATTCGAACTCGGCAACCCGATTTGTCGTTCCGAGTCGGTATCTACTACACCACAATGCACATTACGAAAAAAAAAAAAAAAAAAAAAAAAAAAAAAAAAATACAAACAAAAAATTTTCACAAAATTTCTTTTGAGGACCTATTAAGTTAAGATAAGAATTTATGATAAAGGGTCACCAGCGAAAAAATAAACAAAATTGCAACTCAGAAGAAGACCAAAACTTTTTTTTAAATGACGAAAAGAGAAACAACAAGGCAGTAAAAAACAAAGGTGCAACCACCTTGGAGAAAAAAAAACGAAAGAAAAAAAAAAAAAAAAAGAATGCACTTGCAGATTGCCACACAGAAGTCTCTGGGACACAGTAATTTTTTAAAGTTCCGTTTTACACAGAGTGTTCTTGACAAAATTTTCTCGTTTTAGGGTGTCCAACCTCGTGAAAATTTTCACTGGAAATTTTAATTTCTCTCGTCTCTCTATGGTTGGCTAGTAACAGAGCCTTCTTGGTGTTCTCTTGATATCAATGTCTTCTTTGATGTTTACTAGCCTTCTTCCCTTGGAGTCAAGTCCTCGCTGTCGAAAGATTTTCTGTTCACTTTCAAAGGGTTTTCTCTCAATTATTGTCGTATCTACTGACTTGAACCTTATTTATACAGAAACATTTACGCTCATCTCTACCCTACCATTCGGGATGACAGTAGAATTAAAAGTATGTCTCTCATAAGTCAATATATACGAAAAAGTCATTTCCATAAACTGGATACTGTGAAAATGTTCTAAGAGAAAGTTTAACTAGTAAAGAGTTTAAAGAATTCAGAGTTCCTTTGTTGTAGAAAAATCTGATTTGTGCAGAAAAAGATAAGTCTATGTTTCACTGTGTTTATCGACAGTAGTAATCATTTCTTTGTTCCTCATTTTATTTTTGTGGACGAAGAGCAGGTGAAGAGGAAGAAGAAGAGATAAAGAAAACATCACAATAGAGAAAGTGAAAAGGGTGCGAATGCGGGTCGGTTGGGAGGGTTGTGACCGATCGGCGGCCTAAAATTTTCTTGCTAAATTGTGGCTGATGTTGTCTCTCTGTTCTCTCCTCCTTCTCTTTAATTCAACGTTCTTTCTCTATTTATATATAAAAAAAGAATTTGACATCAGTTCGCTATTTTTTTCTCAGTTTGTAAGTCGCGCATTTTCTTATTGGTCAGCATACATTCTCACATAGGCTCACTAAATTTTGCCTTGATATTTTCATCAGCTCGGAGCCAATCCCTTTTTCTATTGGTCAAAAAATATATTTCACACTGGCTCGCGAATTTGAAAACAATGAAGAAAAGAAATTTTCCTAAGTGATGATTTTCTTTCTGATATTCAATAGCAAATATAAACGTAAATGCTCTGAAATTCAATTTTTGAAAATATGCAATTTTTTATTTTGTCCAAATTACAAATAAATAAAATGTTTGGAAAGAGAATGAGTGTACTCATTATAACTCTAAAAGCAAACATTTTTATTTCTTTCTTTCTACCAGTTGAAACAAACATTCACACAAACATGCATTATATATATATATATATATATATATATATATATATATATATATATAGTTTTAGTGTAAAGAATTTGTCACTTTTACTGAGCAGGTTCTTGCCGACTTCGTGTTTCGTGAGGACACCATTATGATGTCATCATTCATCGGGGCTAGGTTTTGATATATATATATATATATATATATATATATATATGTGTGTGTGTGTGTGTGTGTGTGTGTGTGTGTGTGTGTGTGTGTGAATTGCAGAACCTGGAAAAAAGCTCTCAAAAATAAAATGAAAAATAAGATTAAAATGTTGCGGACGTAAAGAAAAACAGATCACGAGTTATAAAAAGAACATTTTCAGCCTGTCACGGTCCGTTTGTTTACATTTAAAAATATTCGAATTTGTTTCCTCTCTAAGCAGATAAATACGATACTATGCAACAGATTGTAGTTAGTCAAGACAATAATATTTGCTCGCCTATGAAAACGTTACGAGAAGCGACTCCGTTTTCCCATGGGTCTACTGAAACTACATGGCAACATTTCTCAATCAATACACTTATATTTTTTTTCTTCTGAAAACTGAGAGACATTTTTTTCATAATCCTATCGCCCCAAGCAAGACAGTCTATTGCCACTGGTGCGCAGGGGGTTACATAGGAGGAAAGGTATGAGAAAGAGTGACAGGTTATAGGGGGTGTCAGGAAGTGGGTAAGAGAAGGGTTAAGATACTGAGAGTGGAGTGGACGGAGAAAGAAGCATGAGAGAGAGAGAGAGAGAGGATGGAAGTTAGACAGGAGATGACTATTGACTTTACATTTAAATGCTTGGAGATTGTAGCTGTCGGGAAAGCAAGTAAACGGAAGGGAATTCCATAGGCGGGAAGTGCGGTAAAAGAAGCTGATGGAGTAGAATTTGTGTTTAAATTTTATTAGTTTCACAGTAAAAGATTGAAGCCTATTTGCTAAGCATGTGGCTCGAGCAAATTCGTTCATCGGGTGAACCAGAGAGCTAAGTTCATAGCAGCAAAAGCCATGAAAGTACTTGTAGAAGAGACACAGTGAAGTCATACTGCGCCAGTGAGAAAGTGACTATATCTTGGCTGCCAGGTCGGGATCGATCACATTACAGATTCTCCGTTGGATTTTGTAAAGGACCCCTAGGTGGATAGCAGGAGCACCCGACCAGTTATGGCAGCTAAAATATATAATTTCTTTCTCTAACTCAGACACAACTCTACTTCTATAAGCATTTTAAACAAGAAGATTGTTTACAACGAGAAGATACATAAAAAATAAAAATAAAAGAGTAACAACTTACATATTTACAGAGAAAATGTTTGTTGTAAAAATATTTAAAACATTGCTGTTTCAAATCTTACAAAAAGTTTTGGAACTTTATTTGCTAACAGCCATTGTAAATGTGATAATGCTGTTATACATGCACCACACATTCGATGGTATCACTTTTATGTTTAGGAAAATTATTGTATAATACAATCTGGAATTAACAATCACTCAACAAGTTGGTGTGAATAGTGACAAAGACTGGAAAAACTAAAGCAATAAATATTCACGTCAAGGGAAAGGAGGATGTGCGTTGTGGTACAGTGGATATCGGCTCGGAACGAGAAATCGAAGAGCCGAGTTCGAATTCCAGTTGAATTCATTGCATTCACTTACGCACAAATACCCTTGGGAAAGGTATTAATCCGTCTCTTCCTTCCAGTTATGGGTTAAATACCAATGACAGATTGGGTTCTATAGCCTTGGCTGGCAACCAGTCTACCGCAGAAAGCAATGCCAACTAACTGCGGGATAATCTTCTGCCCAGTCAGTCATGTTTCTTTCGAGACATGATCGCCCAAGCGTGTTTCACGTATAGCACTTAACTGACTGAAGGGAAAGGATGTCGTTGGAGCAGAACTGAACAAGCCTTTTACACTTATGTAGGTCAATGGGCGTTTGTTTAAACTGAAAAAAAGGAAAAGAAAAATCTTCCATGCAGGAAGAGGTAATCAAAAGTCATCCAGGCAAAAATTTATATTTTGCATCAGTCGATAAAATTCCCACCAGGAGAAATACAGCTTTTATTTGAATACTCGTCATTGGTTTTATATAGTTTCGTAATCTCAATGTCCATATTTTTTCTCAATTTTTTTTCTTTATCATTTCACCCCAAGCAAGTCAAGACAGCCACTGGTGTCCATGGGGTTACAGTGAGAGAAAAAACAAGGTGCAGGATGTTGAAGAAGGTAAGAGATGAATAGTAGATAAAAGATGGCAATTGACTTTACATTTAAAGTTTTGGAGATTGTAGTGACTGGGATATTAAAGAAAAGATAAGATATGGATGGGAATCAAGTAGATAAAAGATGACAATTGACTTTGCATTTAAAGTTTTGAAGATTGTATCGGGGAAGCAAGGAAACGGGAAGGAGTTACACAAACGGGAAATGCGAGAAAAAAACTGTTAGAGAAGAGGCGGTTACATTTAACTATTTCGACGATAAAAGTGTGAGACCTAGATGCCAATCTTGTAGTAATACATGTGGTCGGGGAACCAGGAAAAAGACGCCCGTCAGAGCAATTTAATTCTGTCTGGCGTGCTCTTATCTTTGAGACACGCGACTTAAATTTATCTATCACGTGTATCTTTCCCGCGCAGTTTGGTTTGCATATTTAAGGAACCACATACACATGATCTCTTCAGTTGGGCCTCCCGCTATCCGCGGGCGATAGCGGAAAAATGTGCAGCAGTTTCCCAACTCGAGCGAGACCCCCTTGCTATCCAGTATGGCAGAGGGACATTGGTTTAATTTTTGCTCGCACATCCGCACTAATTAGGCGGCAATTTATTCCTTTAACACCACATGTGCACACACACATTTTCTAATTGGAGCTTTTTTCTACTTTTTCAGTTTCCTGGTATCCGCTACAAACTGAACCTTTTATTTAATCCACAAGATTTAATCCTTAATTTCAATACCTATATATAGTGACATTGTAGCCCCATGCGCAATAGTGGCAGTGGAATGCCTTGCTTGGGGTGAGATGATTAAAAAAAAAAAAATTTCACAACTTGATGCGAAATGTTTATCGGCCAACAGAAAACTAAGAAACATCTAAAAACAAAATTCAAATAATCTTCACTTATCAAAAACAAATTTACGAACCTTTTCGAGGACCGACGCGAAGTTTGTTCGTCGTCCAATGGAAAGGCCAGAATCACATCCCGGAGTGAATTCCCAAATGACCTTTTCAAGCCCCACAAACAAAATAAAAGATGGGCGAGTTCGCCTGTCGCCACAAATAAGAAAACAAGCCTATTAACACGTCCCTTGACAAACGTCAAGCGATTATTATTATTATCTTTATCTTTCTCTCTCAACTCCTTCTTTTTCATCATTCACCCGTCTGCTTCTTCTTATACTTGATAACCGAACGGAACCTTTTAAGACTGAGCGATAACTTCGAAGACATTCCTACCCAACGATAACACTCATACATACATATACCCAAGTGACTACTACGAACTTCTGATACCCTTAACTACTTACTAGTGTTTCTCATTGAACGTTTAACTTCTACCAATTCATGTTATCCTGTTCTATGAATAATTGTTTTTATTTTTATACAAAGGGTATAATTTTATTCTTCCACAAATCCACTTTTTGATAACATTCTGCTAATTCTGATAAAACCTCCAGTTGTGGGGAATGTCGGCTGTGTTTGTGAATTGGCCTTGAACCAGACGTGGCTAACCGTCCCAACTACTTCAGCGGTGAACCCTCCTACCACAACATCTCGTCTAGTCATTATTTAGCACTGATCAGATATTGCTCGTACCGTTTCCATTAAGTCAAAGTTCACACAGCACAGACCAGAGATTACTATGTCACCAAATTCATAAACCAATGCTTCAATTCCGTGCGACATTTAAGAGTTGAAAGCTTGGGTTCTTAAGCGTAACCTGTCTGATTTATCAGGGCTTCTCTCATGATCAGTGCTGCTCTCTGATGATCAGGGCTGCTCTCTGATGATCAGGGCTGCTCTCTGATGATCTGTGCTGCTTTCTGATGATTAGGACTGCTTCTGCTACTCATTATGTTTGATTTTTCTCACGGAGGATTTTCTACTACAGCTGGTACTCCCCTTGAAATCTGGTTGTTATTTTTTTCTTTCTTTATTAACGGATCATATAACGTATTTATTTGTTCGTTTGGCCTATTAAGAAAGTCCTAAATAGCATAGTATATGCGCATATTCTTTCAAACTTCAAGCTCCCCAGTATTCCTCCCTGACCAAGGTATTTACTCCATTCCAAGGGAGTTGATAACACTTTTTCTCCTCCATATATGATCAGCTATGACTGATTTATTGTAATCCTTCTGTAGAACCACATTTCTGCTGCCTCAAGCCTCTCCTTCATCCTTGAGGAGATATTTTTCTCTGTTCGATCTTCTATTCCCTAACCGTTATCCCACGGTATTATGTCAACTTTAACAAGGTTTCCACTGGTTCTCATGGCAATTGAACTAGAAGAAATAAATTTTTGCTTTTAATGAATTCTATTTCCTTTCGGTATGAAGTAGGTATTGAATGTTTCCAAAATCGAGTCGCACCCATTTGCGTCTTCTCGTCGTGGGAAATAAAATGTCCGGGATATATTTTCGGTTTCGATTCCCATGCAATATATATCAACGAACTGACTTGTGTTTTGTTGTCTTTTTTTCCCAGAGTTTCGATGTATCTCGAAAGTGTTGAAATCTCTGCGACTTTTTCTGTCAATTTCCCAGGTTTGCAAAATCAATCTGATCTGCTGCAGTTAATTTAATCAATTTTTCTCTTTTTTTTTTTCTTTTCAAATTGGGTCCTGTTATTCTATCTAGAAAGTAATTTTCTTATCTTAGAAATAATCCCTCTCTGACACCATGTTCCAGTGGGCTTAAGGTGGAAAGATATATTATATGAAACTGGCCTCTGAAAAGTCGAAGCAATATAAAAAAACGGCTTAACACGTGGTAAACTTAATTCATTTATTTAATTTTTCACGCTGGATCCGTCTTGATCCCAGAATTCCTTAGTTGAATCGAAAGTCTTTACAATCATCATCATCATCATCATCATCATCATAATGATCATCATCATTAATGATGTTATAATACAGACAATGTGGTATTCGCTTCTTTAGGTCTACTGCTGATGTATTAACGATAATTGCTGAAATTTTCTGTCAAGGTTTAGATAAGTATGGTGAAAGTCAGGATGTTAGGTTGGATATCTCGGAGACGTTTGACAGGGTCTAGCTTCCTGATTTTTACAAGTTGAATAGTAATGTTATTTCTGGATGAATTTTTGATCTGATTCAATTTCAATATCAAATCGCAAAGTCAAAGTTTTCTTGAACGGCCACTTATCTGGATATTTTTAATGATGGTCTCCTCCAGGGCCTTTTTTATAACTACTTTGACACTAACTTTAATCAACGATGTCATCAGCTCACGACTCAGTGTGTAAATGTAATTTAATCCCATGTTAATGGTAAATCCGATTATAATCATATATACATGATGTAGAGTTAAATTGGTAGATGATCTCAAATATTACTTTAAATCTGTTGTTAACTGGAACAAGAAACGACTTGTTAATTGCAACGCCCTCAAAATGAAGCTGCTCTCTTTTTATCGTCATAGAGACCCCTTTTGACCTGTCATCGGCATAGCTGTTGCTACTCTCCAGGAGAGCGTTTCATTGGGACCTTCACAGATTAATATTTTCCGCTGACATGAAATGGAAAAACTGAATCAATTGATAGGAAATTTGTTTTTACTGTTTCATGCACTTTTATAAGGTCTATTGTGTGGTCTTCATGCTGCAAGGTTAATTTGGATTAATTTCTCTGCTGGATCTCACCTGGCATAAGGCCACTTCCAAAAGGAACTTCCTACCCAAATCCTCACGAACCTCCATTATTTTTATAAGCATTAAAAATCATTCATTAAACAAGCTAAGAGAAAGTGAGATGAAGTTGACAAAACTTTAATTTGCAAGAATTCAGTGTATTAACAAATATTTAACAAGAATACATAAATTACATAGATGTTGAATATGATGTGAAATTGTTTGTTTGAAATTGTCTCCCGTAGACTGTGTGAGAATTACTGTTATGGATTTTTAACGTAAGTCTGAATGTTCATTGCTGTTGAAATAATTCTCAGCCTATTAAGAAAATTATGTAGGAAAATTGTTGCTAAAAATTTTTCAGATATGAGAGTTCACGATTAATATTCATGTTGTTAGTTGTGCACAAGATAGGATATATATATGAGAGTGAGTTGACTTTAAGTTTGTGGAGTTTTGACATGATGTGTGCGCATGAAATGTTAGTGCCAACTGCCAGAAAATGCGCGGCAAATTGTATATAAAGGGGTTCAAACACCCTTACAATTTGGTGGTAAAACTGTAGTTCACTTACCTTGATTTTGATTGGCTAACTCAGCCCAATCAGCAAACAACTTACATTTATTAAAATATACAACGGTTACATACTAAATTTTATACATACGATTGCATAAGTAAGTGTGTATATGTGTAATTCCACATGTGTGTGTGTCCACACTATCATTCGTCTGTTCATTGAATATTGCTGCCAATATGTTTGGTGCTTCTGCTAAGTATTTAGAAAATTCTTGAAAAAATTTAAAAAAGAATATGCATTGTTATTGGTTCGTAGTCATCATCTAAGGCTTCAGTCATTTCCTCACCACTACATCACAGCTTCCTTGTGCTGTTTCTAAGAATATTTTTATGGTAATTGTTCTGATGAGTTTGCCTGTTTAGTACTTAGATTTTACAAATGTAAGCGCAGTACTAGATTGGAAGGTAGGTCTCATCATTTTACAGTTGAAATGCTTAGATGAAACTGTAAGTTCTACGCAAACAGTTTCTTCTCTCGTACTTCTCGCTTATGGAACTCGCTTCCACGTTCTTGCTCTCCAGTTATATTCATCATCATCTTTATCCTAATTACTGTTTTTTTTATTGACCTCTATCCTTATTAATGCCTTTTTTCTTAAATTCCTTCACACTCAGTAATCCTTTGCGTCTTAGTGGCTTTATTGACTTGCCGGAGATGAAATGATTTAAAGAAAAATCCTAAAATCGAGGCAAGTGAAAGTAACAAAGATTTAAATACAAGGGAAATAACCTACTTTTTATTTATCCAAGGGGAACAACTCTAATCTGACTTTGAAAAAAACGAAACAAACAAACCCCATAAAACATGGTTGTATTCTGTGAGGTTAAACATTTTTTTTTTACATAGAAGTAAACACGAAAATCAATGAAATTATTAAAATATATTTTAAAGAATTAAAAACCGAACAACTTTTAAATATTCCTATTATTAAATGGGAAGAGTTTTTATTTCTTTTTTAACATTGAGTAATCAATATTGAGTTATTTTCTGTTCAGCCTGTTTATTTACTTTTTAAAGATCGATAAAATTTCTAAAATGATTAAATAGTTACATCTTTAAAATATCTAATCTTCATTTAATAATCATCATTAATTAGGCATTAGTAGTGTTCCAAGTTTAACGATTGTCTTTCTGCATGTAATTTAGTCAGTTAAGTGCCATACGTGATACACGCTTGGGCGATCATGTCTCGATAGAGACATGACTGACTGGGCAGAGGATTATCCCGCAGTAGGTTGCCATTGCATTCTGCGGTAGACTGGTTGCCAGCCAAGGCTATAGAACCCCATCTGTTCTGTTATTTAACCCATAACTGGAAGGAAGAGACGGAGTAATACCTTTCCAAAGGGTATTTGCGCGTAAGTGAATGCAATGAATTCAACTGGAATTCGAACTCGGCTCCCCGATTTCTCGTTCCGAATCAATATCCACTAAAGCTGAAATATTCACTGTTATTGCGTTGGTGTTAAAAAAAAAACAACAAAAAAACAGCTAAAGTCGATAAACCGACTTTGACTACAAAAGACATTTGAGATTCAATGGCGAAAATGCATTCTATGCAAAATAAACTTAACGGTTAAAAGTATTTTTGAATTCAAAACATAAAATTTCCCGATTCAGAAAACGTGACTTTTGCTGACCAAGCGATTTTATCGACTTAGCAACAAGCAGTCCTCTTGACCCTTCAATATTTTCGGCGGCATACTTACGTGACTCAAGGTAATGAGGGTTAATGACATAATGTCGCCGTCAATTAACACCGAACACTTCTGAAAATACACAAGTTAACGATTAAATTACTAGCGGCTAATCAGCCTGTTTAAATCTGTCGTCATGAGAAACCCTCAAGTCCTATTAAAGGAGTTCAAAAAAAAAAAAGAAGAGGAAGAAAAAACTACAAGATGGGCTCGAATATTACTGTCTTCGCAATATTGTAGTTACCGGCCTAAATTTATGGTCTTGAGAGAAGAGTGAAACGGATGAACCGATTTTCTTGAAATTTTACACAGTTGTACAATAAGTGCCTGCGAGTGTTCTTAGCTAGGTTTTGTGTCGAGGTACCCCCGATAAATATCGAAAATCGATAATCGAAAAAATCGGGTTACAGAAGGAGTGGTCTGATTTTAATCAAATTTGATACACTCATAGACAAAGACATAAGAAACGATATTCAGAAGTTTCAAGGTTGCAGTTCTTACAATAGTGCAGAAAATCGATAATATATATATATATATATATATATATATATATATATATCAGTGTAACCCTGATATAAGAGAGTTGTCGGGACAGGAGAAAAGTTCTCTTATATCCGGATTTGGTCTATTTTATATATATTAACACAGACGCTAATTCTAACAAAAATCTCTCTTATATCCGGGTCTGTTATATCCGGGTTATACTGCATATAAAATCAAGATGTTTGTGTGTGTGTCTGTTTATCTGCCTGTATGTCTGTATTTTTTCAGCCCTTTTATTTTAGTTTTTACTTCGGGTTTGGCTCTAAGTAGGTATAATTGTAGTTCTTAGTCTCAGCCATGATACCATTTACTCAGAGGACTTATTTAGCCTTCAAAATTCAGTTTACGACGAAAAAACTTATTTGATATCGATACCAGGAAATCAAAATTTGACTTACATCCATTCATTTTTCTTTCAGTCTATGATTTCGCTTTAACTGGAAACAACTATTGCTTTTTAGTCTTTCGAGCCAACGTCCAAAGAGTCTGAGCTCCAGGACCATGGATTAGTTTTAAATCTTTCATTACACCCGAGCAACGCCGTGTTATACTGCTAGTAAAACATAAAGTAAGAGAAGCTAAATGGAATCATCTATACCCAGAAGACATTTAAAAGTTGTCAATCAGTCAAGTACCATACGGAATACACGCTTGGGCGATCATATCTTGAAAGCCACATGACTGACTAAGCAGAAGATTTTCCAACATTAGTTTGCCATTTCTTTCTACGGTAGACTGGTTGCCAACCAAGGCTACAGAACAAAATCTGTCCTGCTATTTAACTCATTGCTGGAGAGAAAAGAGATGGCTTCATACCTTTCCCAAGAGTAATTTCGCGTAAGTGAATGCAATGAATTCAACTGGAATTCGAACTCGCCACCCCGATTTCTCATTCAGAGCCGATGTCCACTGCACTGCAACGCACGAATTAAAAATTTTTACCTTCCTTCTCCTTCATGCGATTGTGTAATCAAACTAATGTAAGCATTAACTCAGTCTGATGAAGTCCTAAAGGAAAGTTTTCTCCACTTCGTCATAGATTTTCTTAAAGCCTGAAAATTGAATGCTGATACTAAAAAAGGTTTTTTTCTTTGTCATGTTTTCTTTTCTCCAAACACCGTTTATTCACAAGTCCTCTGACGTTTACTGACGCGGGTCATAATAATATTGTGATGTTTGTGGTTACCAAGAAATCAAATTCCAAAAAAGGACTTGATATTAATATCGGATTTAGACGACACAAGTTAATAGCTTTGGAAAGAGACAGTAAATATGGAAATGGTTTTGTCATCAATATGAAATGGAAGAATATTATAACATCCATAAGTACTGGACAAACAATCAAAGTAAACACACTGAGCAGTGACATTAGTAAAACTATCATTCTTCATTTTAAAAAAGCCCTTTCAAGGGATAGGTAGACTTGCAATTCTTTCATGAGTTGGTGAAGGTCAGAGAGGTTGGGGGGACTGTTAAAAGATATTTATTTACATACAGTCACTTCAAGCTGAAAAAGCTCTACTCCTTCTCCTTTCCCTGATGCTGCTACTGATGATGATGATTTGGAGGAGGCCAAAAAAATTACAAATGCCAAGCAAACTAAAAGTAATAGAAAAATATGTTGATAATAAGGAAAGACGAAATCTGCCGGGTCTATTGTAGTGGACTCCAATAAAAATAAAATAGAATTTGAAAATAAAATATAAAAAGAATTAAATAATAACAAAAAGTCATTGGCTCTCTCTCTCTCTCTCTCTCTCTCTCTCTCTCTCTCTCTCTCAACTAATGAGACGGCAACCCTCAAATAAAAAAAGAGGAAGAAGAAAAAATTACTGAACCCGGCCGAAAAATGGCGGAAGTTTTCAGAAGCACGGTCTAGCCATTTAAAACTAAAAACTACCAAAAATCAGAGAGGCTACACATAACTTCCGCTATAACATAACTTCCGCTATAAAAATATTTTTTAAAATGGAAAAGAAAGGATGACCAGAAAATAAAATAATTTTGAGCAATCAAAACCATTAACACAAAGAGACTTTTGGTGTTAGCCGAATCTAAGGTTCACGCCGGTTTCCTGGGATCCTGGGCAAAAGGTTAAAAGCTGACAGCCCAAAGCAAGACGAGAAGAGGTCACAAGAGAAGGAATCACCAGTGAAACCAGCCATGGGTGACACATGAAGACGTTAAGAGATCATCTGCTAATGAGATTTTCTGCCCTTCTTAGGGCCAAGAAAAACTCAGGAGATTGATGCTTGCCTATTTCTAAGATGACTACTACCAATTTCTGAAACCGAAGCAGCTCACTACTGAGTCGAAACGGACTTTCTCCTGACTGTTGCCAAGATGAAGCTTATGAACGAACTTTTGTTACCCCGAATTACATTCTAAATCAAATAAATCAATATATATGATTTGCTTCTACCGCTTGAATCAATTTGTATTAATTTTAAAGTTTTCGATAAATAAACACCAAGAATCTTTGGCACAACAGAATATTGCAATAGAAATCAGATGTGAACATTTAACGGTAATTATTGTTTTTTTATTCAATATTCATTCAATATGGTAGCGAATGCTTGTCAATATAATCAAAGATGAAGGAAAACCTTGAAGCAACTGAAATTTGATTCTACAAAAGGATGCTGGGGATATCGTGGACCGAGCATGTGAGCAATGATGAGGTTTTGGAAAGGATGGAGACGAAAAGAAAGTTAATATTGAGACAACTAAAGTCCCTAGGACATGCAATAAGGAAAGAGGGCTTGGAGAACCTGATACTAACAGGCCAGAGAGAGGGGAAAAAGAGACAGAGGAAAGCAGCAGATAACATATTTGAAGGGCCTGATCAGGTGGATGACAGAACAGGGGTTGCGTGGTGTTACAGGTGAAAGTGTGCTCAGAGCCACCAGGGATAGGGAGACGTGAAAGGCACATAGAAGAAGAAGAAGAAGAAGAAGAAGAAGAAGAAGAAGAAGAAGAAGAAGAAGAAGAAGATAGTTTTCTTTCTTGTAGCCCGACTTCAGAAATTGTTGTCTGTCTATTAAATTGAAGGGGCGTTTTTTTTTTTGACACATTGCTTTAATAAAACCTAGCCCCTAATATGATGCGTTATGTAAACAGATAATGAGATAGAAAATGAAATATCCGATTTCATGAACTTTATAAATTGTTTTATGCTTTTTCTACGCCTTTTTAGAAAATATGTCTTTTACCAACGGTACCAACAACTAAAATAGATAGCACATGTAACTTTTAATGAGTGTGAAATAATAATAATAATAATAATAATGATAATGATAATAATAATAATCCATTAAATTAAAATATAAAAATGTGGAAATTGAAAACAAGTATCGTACCAGTGATAATGGGTGCACTTGGAATGATAAAAATGGAACAAAAACACATTGAAAGAATCCCTGGAAACCCCAGCTTAAGAGATATACAAAAATTGTTTTAAGTATGGTCAATGAAAGACTCAAAAATATGTATTTACCCATATAGCTCCATGAGGTTCTTTTTCAGGTTTTAGTTGGTCGGCAACTTCTTAGAGATTCTTTCGGCTGGATATAAATCCTTGAATCATAACCGGAGTTGATAACATCACCAAATCCTGGTAACAACTGACTGTTCTCTGCCCAAAACCTATTTTTATAGGGGGCTAACACCTAATTTGCATATTTCTAGAAACTTTCGAATTCTCTTGATTTTACTGGAACATTCTCGATCATTCTAGTACCTTCCAAACGTTTTATTTCTAATTTCCTTATTTTTACGACTACTTTCTGAATTAAAACTTTTTTGGAATAACACGTAGGACTCAATAGAATCCATTACTATAACTTTTTATACATTATTAATATTATTTTTATATATAAATGCATCCTTGTAAGAATACAAAATGAGGAGAACATTAAATAAATCAGCGAAGACATTGATTCAAATACTTGCGACGAGCGTTGAAGTACTCACCAGCGTAAAATTATTCAACAATAATATCATAAGCCTCCAACTAGTACGCGCCACTTTCAAGAATTTTCACCCTACAATCCATGAATACTAAATATTTAAACTATCTTTCTTCGTCTACTTTTGAATGTGCAAACCATATTTCCCTTCGGTGAGCAACGAACTGTCTTACTTTTGTCTTAAACATCTTTTAATATTATTTTGTGTCAGATCATTTAATCTGTTGTATGAACATTCCTCTCCATGTAAATACATTAAAACTATGAATTTTAAGAATTCTGATTGCTTTTCCTGAAGCGAACTGCTGAATTTACTTCAAGCGGGTAAATGCGTTAAATTCCTTACCTTGGTTTGTTAAAGTTATCAGTGTGTTATCTCGTCATTCAGTCAGGCAGTTAAGTGCAATACGTAGTACACGCTTGGACGATCATGTCTCGAATGAGACATGACTGACTGGGCAGAAGATTATCCCGCAATAGGTTGCCATTGCTTTCTGCGTTATACTGGTTGCAAGCCAAGGCTATAGAACCCAATCTGTCCTGTTATTTAACCAATAACTGGAGGGGAAGAGATGTATTATATTATTAAGTAATAATTAGTGGGAGATCATTTTATTACTTCATACAATAGAAAACCGATCCCCCACTTTATGCCCAGTGGAAGTTTTAACTATTTTTCCAACTATTATATTCAGTCAGTTAAGTGCCATACGTGAAACACACTTTGGGTGATCGTGTCTCTTTCGAGACATGACTGACTGGGCAGAAGATTATCCCGCAGCAGGTTGCCATTGCTTTCTGCGGTATACTGGTTGCCAGCCAAGGCTATAGAACCCAATCTGTCCTGTAATTTAACCAATAAATGGAGGGGAAGAGATGTATTATATTATTAAGTAATAATTAGTGGTGGATCATTTTATTACTTCATACAATAGAAAACCGATCCCCCACTTTATGCCCAGTAGAAGTTTTAACTATTTTTCCAATTATTATATTCAGTCAGTCAGTTAAGTGCCATACTTGAAACACACTTTGGGCGATCATGTCTCGAAAGAGACATGACTGACTGGGCAGGAGATTATTCCGCAGTAGGTTGCCATTGCATTCTGCGGTAGACTGGTTGCCAGCCAAGGCTAGAGAACCCAATCTGTCCTGTTATTTAACCCATAACTGGAGGGAAGATACGAATTAATAACTTTCTCAAGGGTATTTGAGCGTAAGTGAATGCAAGGAATTCAGCAGCCTTTATTAATCTTCTTTGGCGTGGCTAAATCAAATATTCATTTTAACACCTAAGCCCCACGCCACTATATGTCATTATCTTAGAGAAGATAATGACATAATCAAGATATTGACGCAACCTTCAAATAAAAGACGAGGAAGGAAACTGCCATTAATATTGGAAATAGCGATAACAGTTACTGGACTTGAAAAATTGTTCAACGAGAAAAGATTGCAACTGAAAGCAATATAGGCTGCTGGGCTAACGAATGCTGAATGTTCCCTCGTAGAGAAACGGTTAATACGAAGTTTTCATCAAAAGGTTGATAGCAGGTTGGTTGTATGTATTTGTGTGGAATAATGGAATAATAAAAATACATTTTTCATGTTAAAATAGAAATTTATTAAAAGGAAAGAATAACAAGAATAGGTAGCAGTTAATGTTCAATGGTTAAGGGTATCAAGATTTGTACAAATGTTCGTAACAGTAATTTGTTGGAAAGGGTTTATGCGTACGTATGTATGTATTAGCGTTTGTTAGGTAGGAATGTCATTTGACGGAGAGGAAGAAGTAAAAGGAATTAGCACACGAGAAAGAAGGAGAAAGAGGACAATGTCCAGGTCACCTGAAGCTTCTCCCGTTATATTTTAGCTTGTCGTCTCTGCTGCTTCCATGTCTGACTGACTGACTGACGCTGACCGGAGCCTTTTATAGCAATTTTAAATTTTCGCACTGGATCGTGAAGTCCCCTTTGGTCTTGCAAGTCGCTCTCATTGGTCAGCAGATCAACTTAACATTTACTTGCAAATTCCGGTTTCGACTTTTTTTTAAAAGCAGATTGTCATTCCCTTTTCTATTTGGGAAAAAACCAGGATTGCACACACCATTTTGAATTTTTGTAAAAGTGGAGAAGTTAATATTAATTCTTAATTTCCTTTCTAGCACAAATATTACAATTAATATTAACATTTGTCGCTAAAAATCCGTGGAATTATTTCAACTTTTGCCCAAAAGAAACTTCTGACGTCTTCTTGCTGACGTTGTCTAGAAATATATAGAAAGAAAGAAAACAAACTCTTTCACTCTTTTTCTCCTGTCTTCAACCACAAGATGCCGTAGTAGCAAGACGTGCATCGTTTCCCCTCTAGGAGCGGGGTGTTCTGAGATCCCCCCACCTTAACGAACCACGTGTAGCATACAAAACATGACACTATCTCTTGTTCAACATCTCCAGTACAACATATCGCATAAGTACATCAATCTGCAACATGAGAAAATACCCATTTCAGTCCATCATATGAAACAACCCCATTACGAACTGATGGACTCTCGTCACAAACTAGCAATATCTAGTGCCATCACAATTTTTTAAAACAAAAATATTGTCAGATATTTTCTCACTCACAGTTATAGGTTTCTTCAAGAATGGATTTTCTTTCTTTTTTAGTGTGAACCATGTTACACTTCGTTCTGCATATAAATATACAAATATACAATTCATGTATATATTGAATTAGTTTATTTTAAGACTGTCAAAAATTAACTAATCAAAAATGTCGTCAGAATTTTCTTTTTATTTTTTACTAGCAGTATAGCTCGGCGTTGCTCGGGTGTAATGAAAGCTTTAAAACTAATCCATGGTCCTGGAGCTCAGACTCTTTGGACGTTGGCACGAAAGACTAAAAAGCAATAGTTGTTTCCAGTTAAAGCGAAATCATAGACTGAAAGAAAAATGAATGGATGTAAGTCAAATTTTGATTTCCTGGTATCGATATCAAAGAAGTTTTTTCGTCGTAAACTGAATTTTGAAGGCTACATAAGTTCTCTGAGTAAATGGTATCATGGCTGAGACTAAGAACTACAATTATGCCTACTTAGAGCCAAACCCGAAGCAAAAACTAAAATAAAAGGGCTGAAAAAAAATACAAACATACAGGCAGATAAAGAGACACACACACAAACCTCTAGTCTTATATATATATATATATATATATATATATATATATATATATATATAATAACAATAATAACAATAATAACAATTATTATTAAACCGACTCTGCGTGTATTCTAATCTCAAAATTGTATAGAAGGGACTTTCCAAGACTATGAATAACCAGCAGAATCTAAATGTTTTTTGATTTAATTGATAGACATTTCAACTCAAATAATAGACTTAAGCAAATATTTAACAGAAATACTATTAAGTTGAGTTACTCCTGTATGCCTAATATAGGTAAAATCATTAATAACACCAACAAAAGTAAATTAAAAGAGAATAATGCAGCCTCCGGCAATAATAAAGTTAAGGAGAATAAGTGTAATTGTAGAGCTAAAAAGGACTGCCCGATGGAGGGTAATTGTAATCAGACAAGTGTAGTCTACAAAGTTAAGGTCTATGTTAGCGAAAAAGACAAAAATCCCAAGACATACATAGGATCTACACACGATAATTTTAAAAGTAGGTTTTATAATCATAAAACTTCTTTCAAAAACGCTAGATATAAACATAGTACGGCGTTATCTACATATGTATGGGAAATAAAAGCCAAAAGTAAAAAGGACCCAATTCTGAAATGGGAAATAATAAAAAAGTGCCCCATTAGTAACAAGAATAATAAATTTTGCAAACTTTGTGATGAGGAGAAGCTGGCTATAGCTAAGTTTGAACCCACTAATAGGCTTATCAACTCTAGAACTGAGATATTAAATAAGTGTAGAATGCATAAAATGAAGTTTCTTACTTAGGATATCGAAAGTTATAGAATACCCCCCTCCCAGGTTTTTTTTTTTTTTTTTTTTCCCTTCCATCCAACCTCTTCTGCAAATGGGTTAGTCTTTGTAGTGTGTATTTATTTGGTTAGTATTGATCTGCCTTTGCCCTGACGAGCCGTTGTGCGAAACCGCGGTCGGTCTTGGCGATCTTGCTATTTTGTTAGTGTATATATATATATATATATATATATTATCGATTTTCTGCACTATTGTAAGAACTGCAACCTTGAAATTTCTGAATATCGTTTCTTATGTCCATGTCTATGAGTGTATGAAATTTGATTAAAATCGGACCACTTCTTCTATAACCCTTTTTTTTTTATTATTATCGATATTTATCGGGGGTACCTCAACACAAAACCTAGCTAAGAACACTCGCAGACGCTTATAGCCCTTTCGGAGTCTATAGGTAACGGACACACACACACACACACACACACACACACAGACAGACAGACAGACAGACAGACAAAGTTCCATTTTTAAATAAGTTTAGATTTGACAGGAATATTATAAATATGCGGAGAGAGAGAGAGAGAGAGAGAGAGAGAGAGAGAGAGAGAGAGAGAATTATTTCCTTTAATTAAGTTAAATGAATTTGAAAATCACAACAAATATACTAAAATTATTAAAATATAATTTTTATCATTAATGTCTCGCTGTATTTTCTGAGCTATTCCTTTTATTTCAACAAATTTTTTAAGTAACAGTTTATCGATTTAAATTTATCGTATTGAATAATCTTGATTTATTAAAAGTGATAATCACGATAGAATATAGAAAACTCGAATCGTCCCTGTGCCAAACACAACCGACCTCCATACAATTTAAAATTTTAAGGTTGAAAAAATAAAATAGTCTCGTTTGCATAAATATGTTAAAATTTATCTATCGAGCAGAATAACATCCAATTTGTATGTATGAACTTATTAAACTGTAAAAATGACTAGTAAAGCATTTAAA
Organism: Ascarosepion bandense; assembly: GCA_037127315.1. Classification (NCBI taxonomy): domain Eukaryota; kingdom Metazoa; phylum Mollusca; class Cephalopoda; order Sepiida; family Sepiidae; genus Ascarosepion; species Ascarosepion bandense. The sequence goes on along the minus strand of JBBBDQ010002262.1, from coordinate 30,443 downwards.
GAATTTAAAGTTCGTTTGTTTTAGCGAAATGTGATTTGTGCAGAAAAAGATATGTCTATGTTTTGCTGCGTATCTTTGCTCCCCTATTTCTTTTTGTGGAGGGTGAGTAGGTGAAGATGAAGAAGGGATGATAAAAAAAAAGTAGCACGAGAGAGAAAGGGGGCGAATGCGGGTCGCCGGGACAGTTGTTTCCGATCGGCAGCCTGGTTATTTTACTGCTACATTGTGACTGGTGTCCTCTCTGCTCTCTGCTCTCTTATCTGTTTGATTCAACTTTCTTTATTTATATCAAAAAGCAATTTGACATCGGATCGCAATTTTTTCTCAGTTTGTAAGTCTCTCCCCTTTTCGATTGGCCAGAATACATTTCACACAGTTTCGCGAAACTTTGCCTTGGGCTTTTCCTTAGTCCGAAGACAATTTCTTTTTCATTGGTTAAAAATAAATTTCGTATTTGTTCGTGAATTTGAAAACAATGAAGAAAAGAGAGTCATTTTTATTTCGTATTCGCCACAAGCTAAACTAACCAAAGCAAATAACGCTTTTTTATACTAGTTACAATTTCAATACTAAATACATTACTAAGTTCACTAAGTTTTGTAAATCTAAACTAAACTTAGTAAATATTTATTGCCCTGTATTTTAACTATGCAGTTTGCGATAGGTAAATTTTTGCCATTTATATTTTTAATTTCGTGCATATGCGTTGTTTGTTTTAGATTTTGTCGTCTACACAGTATAGTTGGGTGAGTTGGGCACCGTCTATGAGAAAAGAGCACCATGATGCTGTAGTGGGTCTGGACAACTTGGGTTCCAATATGTAGTAGACTGACCGTCGGGGTAGTGATTTCAACAGTAAATAAAAGGTTGGTTGTCCAAACCACCACAATTATAAATAAAATAAATCAAATCACAATGTAACGAATATAACAACATTGTATTAAGTAAGGTTACAGAACTGAATAATTCGTGAATGTCAGATGTCGTGAAAAGAGTTCTCTTTTAGATATTAAAGATATTGTCTGAATATTCATGTTAGAAGTGTCCCTGAAAGGAAATAATATGTTTGTACTGAATAGTAGTGAATATAATTATGTATTGAAATGTTCTTATAGAATAGAGAGAAACATTTTATGTGGCTAATTGCTGAATGCAATTAGCAGTGTATGTGACTTGGAAGAGACGAACGGTATTCGGTCTTACGCTCCGAAAAAAACATCTTCCAACTAGCTAAACACGTGTGGGAATCAGTTTATATATTTCTTAATAAACGCGGGAAAAAAGAAAGTTTCATGTGCGGTCCTTACGAAAGAGTATGTGGGTATATGCGTGTGAACGTGTGTGCATGGCGATATGTATGTAGGTAGCTACGTGCATGTAGAAGTGATTCTACAATGCAATTCACTCCGCCAGAAACTTTCTGTACTGCTTGGCGTTTGCGCCGAAAGCTCCAATGCAAACATTTCAGAGTTTTTGGATGTTAACGACCGTGCAAAGGATACTGCAAAGGATTCGAAAAGAGTTGGATGAGTTTAATGGTGATTACGAAGGTGGTTGAAGTTATCACTAGTTATACCTCTATTCATCTTCCCAAATGATCTCAGACACATCACGGAGGCCTTCATAAAGGGCCTTGAGGAGGTAGTGACGCCCCGAGTAAAGAGGGTACATACAGGAAGACCTTATGTCAGGCAACAGGACTCTGCACCATACCGCAGTCATGGTCGTCAGACAATTTCTTTGACCATATCACTCCTTACATTTGACCTCTTAACTACCCCCCCATATTGCAACCCCTCTTGATTATTATATGTGAGGCGCATTGAGTGAAAGATCAACAAAACTCTTTGTCACACCAAAGATGAACTGTAGGCTAGGATTATGGAAGCATTCACCAACTGAAACAAGGAGACCTTCAAGAAGAGTTGCAGGAGATTCCGAAATAGTCCGGAGGCCGTTGTTGAAACAAATTACGATTTTATTGAATAAATTTTCTCTTTAGCATTTGAAAACAAAAAATCTTGTGTAATTTTGGTAAATATACCTGTTAAAATTAGTGTTATTTTCATTTTTGCGTCATTTAGACGACAGTTTATCCATCGCACCCTGGAGAGCATTTATAGATATAGACATTGAGGACATAGGAATCAGTACTGCATGGTTGAAGCCAATGGTGAATTTATTGAATAAATTTACTCTTTAGTATTTCAGGATATTTTTGTGTAATTTTGGTAAATATATCTGTTAAAATGAGAAGTCAGTGTTATTTTCATTTAGACGACAATTCATCCATCGCACCCTGTATAACGCAACCAAACGAACAAAATTTTAAATCAATTGTATTATGAATTCGGACATTTTCGAAAAGCATCCAAGGGAAATAATCTGGTACAAATACTTTAAGTTACTTCCCTTTACATAATTGTAGTTTCAAAAGAACGTTCAATAAAATTCCATTATTGCCCGTAAAAAAAGAAAAATAATAAAAAAGAAATAAAAATCCTGGAAGACCTGCAACATTTTCATAAGTTAGCAACGGACTGAAAGGTTTCGAGAGGACTGATATGATTTATTTACAAATTTGCTGAAGATGAGAAATCAATAATTTGCAATGTGATAGCAGACGCCAGCAGTCACTCTCTCACCGCCGTGACGTGGCTTCCCTGTGCCTTTTCTATAAATACTTTCTCCGATGAACTTAGATCACTGGTGCCCCCTAGGTTCGAATTTGCACGAGATACTAGATTAGCAACTAGGTCCCACCCTTTTACAGTGAAACCGATAAAATGTAACCGCAATTTCTACTCCAACAGTTTCCTTTCTCGCACTTCCCGCCTGTGGAATTCCCTTCCACAGGATTGCTTCTCCGACAGTTACAATCTCCAGTAGTTTAAATGTAAGGTCAATAGACACCTCCTAGCACACTAACTCACATCCATTCTCTCAAACACTCTTCCCATCTGCCCAACACTCTACTTCGGTATCCTTACCCATCTATCACCCTCCTTCTGATATTTCCTATATCTAACCTCTCTTTCTCATCACTCTCCCCTATGTAACCCCTGCGCAATAGTGGCAGTGGAATGCCTTGCTTGGAGTGAAATGATTTAAAAAAAGAGAGAGTTGTCAAATCGAAGCAGCTCTTCTAATGGTGGATATCATTAAAAATGTCGATCTAACTGGCTGTCATTTCTGAAATAGAATAATGGACAGATAAATTTGATATTTTAATAATTTCAGTCAAGTTGCCAAAAAGAATTAACAAGACACAAATAAATAAGCAAATTTCCTGTGAATATGAAACAGAAAAAACAATAAAGCGAATGAAGAGTGGCTGAAAGTGTAAATACATTGAGTTTCTGTATTTATTCAATTATAGAATTCAGTGCAGCAAGTATTCAATTGCTAATCACAGTCGATGCAAGTTCATGGCGATTCATTGACATTTTTGATAAATAAAAGCACGAAGGAACAGTCATCGAATATTATTTTTTATGTTGTGGTGATACCAGGGACCGGATGTTTGCCCTCAGGGGTCCAGATAACAAATGACCAAAACTGGTTTTTGCGCATCTGGGCTCCACGTAAATGTTCCGGCGGAAAATAAAAAATAAATAAATATCAAATTCCTTTTACGAACCCTTTTCGCAAGCCGACCTGAATTTTGTTTATCGTCCAATGGGAAGCCCAGAATTAAATCCGGGTATGAATTCCCAAATTACTTGTTTGGAGGCCCAAAGACAAAATAAAAGGACGACACAGGAAGCATCGCCAGTCGAGGAAATACGAGCATAATTAGCACGTCCCTTGACCACGTCAAGCGATCGCATCAGGCTTGCTTCTCCTTTCTCTCTCATCTTCTTCTTCACTGTTCACTGAGCCACTTACCCGAATGGACTGAGCGGAGACTTCAAAGACACACCTAGAAAACGAACGCACACACATACATAAGCTCAAATTCTTTTCGGCAATTGCTGCTATGAACATTTTTAACGACCTTTGTACCAACCAAAAGACATTATATTTATTTGAAACAAAACCTTAATTGATATATATATATATATATATATATATATATATATATATATATTGTTTCTATACATAATTTGATTTTCTTGTTTTATACCCCTCTTATAGTGGGCTATTTACTAACAAGGCCAAATTCAGTTAATCTGTTTCAACACACAAATACACTTCCCTATAACACATAACACACGATACACATACAGAGTTTGTTTATGTCAACAAAGGGCAGGGAACTGAGTTTATATGAGATCCTGATAAACTTTGTCGAGAAAAAAACGAAGAAAGATTCTTTTTGGTCACATGTTTTGATTTAATTTCAGATAACTGATAATAATGATTTTTTGCATAAGTATCTCATGGTATATTTTTTTTTTTTTTTTTTTTTTTTTATAAGCGTTTCACCCCGAGCAAGGCATGTCACTGCCACTACTGTGCAGGGGGCTACGTAGAGTGGAAAAAGGCTGATTAAATATAGGAAATGACAGAGGGTGGGTGATAGGCGGGTAAGGATTTAGGTAGATGAGAGTGTTGTGAGAATAGTTGGGAGTTAGTGTGATAGGAGGTATCTATTGACCCTACATTTAAACACCTGGAGATTGTAACTGTCGGGAAAGCAGACTTGTGGAAGGGAGTTCCACAGGCGGGAAGCGCGAGAAAAGAAGCTGTTGGAGCAGAATTTACGGTTACATCTTATTTGTTTAACTGTAAAAGGGTGGGACCTAGTTGCTAATCTAGTATCTCGTGTAAATTCGTGCTTAGGCGGCACCAGTGATCTAAGCTCATCGGAGCAGAAGCCATGAAAGTACTTGTAGAAGAGGCACAGGGAAGCCACATCACGCCGGTGTGAGAGCGGCTGCAGCCGGTCTGCCAAGTCAGTATCAACCACGTTACAGATCCTCCTTTGTATTTTGTCAAGAAGCCCAAGGAGAGCAGGAGGGGCACCCGACCAGGTATGGCAGCAATATTCAATACACGGGCGGATGGTAGATTTGTATATGTGCAGAATAGATTCAGGTGGGAAAAATTTCCGGGCCCTGCACAGGGAGCCCACTTTCATAGCAGCAGATTTGGCAATGGATTCAATATAGTCATTCCATTTGAGGTCCGCCGAGAGTGTAAGGCCAAGGAGGCGTAGTATTTTACTCTCTGGGAGGCTAGCCTGTCCCATGCTAATGGGAGGTAGATGCGATTGTCTATGGTGGTTACTTGATAACAGCTTTGTTTTGGAGGCATTGAAATTGACCACCCATTCCCCCGCCTCAATTTTTTGTTGTGTGGTGAATGGTTATAAGAACAAGGTTTGACATTTGTTCCGCAGTGATATTTGTTAGTTCCTTGTTTCTTGACAATCTGGTTTTCCAGCCCGAGTTTATAGCTCGGGCCACGGTAAAGTAGCGTTTCTCGCGCGAAACACCGGAAAAACAGTTGTCCGGTGTTCGGCCACTTTGTGGCAATGGCCACAGACGGGCCGGTGGAAGTCGTTCCCCCCACCACGGCGTCGGTGGGAGGAAAGGAGGGGGATTGGGCTTTACCGCCTCGGGATAATCCCCCTTCAGTACCAGTAGTAACAGTAGCAGCACTAGCAGCAGGATCCGGAACTGTACCGGCACCGGCAGCAGCAGCACCTGGATCCCCCAAACCTTCAACCTCTGGATGGAAAGGAGGAAAGGTCCCGATGAAGGGGGAAACTTACTATGAAGAGCTGCGGAAAAACAAATACGCAAACTACATTTCGGGCACAGAGCTGTTGTCGGTACCAGAAGAGTTGGCGGTGGTCGAGGCCAGGATCATATCCCTCATTACGAAGGACCCCAAAACTCACAAGTTGGTGGGGATTAACAGGGAGAAGTTTGAAGAGGCCATTAAGACCCTAGAAATCAAAGCCAAGGCTATAGCGAGACGAACTGGCGCTACATGGGACGTCCTGCTTGGCTCGGCCGAGGAGGCCAGGCAGCTGTCCGGAGTGGTCCTTGGAGACCAAAACACTCCTGTTTCAAACGGAGTACATGGGGACGCGTAAGGTAAAAATTACATTACACGGCGTCCCCATGGACATTTCCCAGGACCATATTGGGGCCTTTTTTGCCCAGTATGGAAAGGTTGCGGAGGTCTCGGCGTTGCGCTCCAAGGCGGGTTTCCTGTCCGGGGACATGGCCCTGCAGGTGACCCTTTCCAAGGAAAAGATCGCTGAAATTCCAAACATCCTCACCTGCAGGGGTCGTTCGATTTTTATAATCGTAGAAGGCAGAAAGCCTTGCTGTTGGGTCTGTGGGGCGGCGGAGCATGTCGCAAAGATCTGTCCATCTAAGAATCCCCCCCCAAAGGCCCAACCAGCCAAGCAGCAGCAGCCAGCTAAGGAAGCAATGAAGACAGCCTCTCCTACACCAGTACCAGCAGCCAGCAAGGAGGGCGATTGGCAGGTGGTGGCGAGGAAAAAGGCGAAAACGCCGTCTCCGGCTAAGGTGCCGGCAAAGGTGCCACCGCCTGTCAAATCACCCCCAAAACAAAAGGAGACTACCTCAAAAAATACGCCCGCCAAACAGAGAGGAAAGGGTTTCCTCCCCCAAAAAGGACGAACCGGATGGAGGTACAGAGATCCTCATCCCTGAAACGCGGCAGGGAAGAAACAGAGAGGAAAGGGAGCATCGAGAGAGCCCGAAAAGCAGGCGGAGAAGCAGAAGTAGGGAGAAAAGGATTCCTTCAACACCCAAGTGCTCGTCTCTGCCTGCTTCTCCGGAGAGGCAAAGTTATGCCCAAAAGGCAAGGAGCCTTCCCTCGTCCCCGCGGAAAGCTTCCCAGTCCCCAGCCTTTAAATTGACCCCACTAAGACCTGCATCTTCAACCCCCACTCCCTCCCCTTCTCCTATTGCCCACTCCCACTCGGGCAAAAAAGAAAAAAGCCCTGCCCCAGGGGGAAGCACTCATGAGAGTGAATGAGGACGTTGCCTCAGAATGGTCCTCCCAGAGGCGCAAGTTACTAAAACCCCTGCTGAGGCTGACCTCGGTGGACGGCGTTTCGGTGGAGGATCCCAGGAACTTTTCCCAGGCCCCAGGAGTAATTACCCTTGTGAGAAATACCGGGGGTAACCTGAGGGTCTGGGACCACATTTCCGAAGTCAAGAGACTCTATCCAAAAATCAGGATGGTTCAGGAGAATACTCCTGAACTTAAAAAAATGTCAAAAAATTGTGCGGGGAGGTTCCCTGTTTTACTCCACCCCAGTCTTTATAGGGTGGTAAAACTAACTTACCCCACGGACGTCGGCGGGATTGTCCTAGACGGGCGGATTACGTCCGATGTAGGAACGGGTTCCCTAGGACAGTCCGTCGGGGTCCTTTCTGCTAAAGATTTCCGTCCCGTATGCAATTAGAGAGCCTTTGTTGCCTGTTTTTTCTTTTTTCTTTTTCAGGTTTAAAAGATGTCTATTAAGATAGCCAGCTTGAATGCGAAGGGCCTGAGGGATCGGGGTAAGGCGGCTCGCCTGCTTCGTGACCTCTTGTCCTTCGGCGTGGATGTGGCCGCGATCCAAGAGACTCACTTTGTTTGCGAAGTCGACTCTTGTGTGCTGTCTAACGACTTTGTCGTCTATTCAGCATATGGGAGCCGGCAAGCCAGAGGTGTTTCTTTGCTGGTCAAGCGTACCCTGGACGCGAAGGTTGACCTTGTCCATGTCGGTGCCGAGGGCCGGCTGATCGTGGCCGATATTGCAGTGAAAAGCAAATTGTTCCGGCTGATTGTGGTTTATGCGCCCAATAAGCAAGGTGAGCGTGTCTCTTTCTTTCGGCTGTTGGAGCCCTTTATGGTGCATTCAACACGGCTAATCTTAGTTGGGGACTGGAATGCCATCCTAACCCCCAAATGGGATAGAGGGAGGGGCGCTAGCGGGAGGAATGATGATCGTAGCCTGGTTGATCTGATCGACGAATTTGGTCTCGTCGATAGATACCGGGTCGATCATCCGGATGGGAGTATGTGGACGTGGGCGCTTAATTGGCCTTCTACCCGGGTATCTGCGTACCTGGATAGGATGTTAGTGAGAGTGGCCGACATAGACTTCTTAGAATGTCCAACGTTCCACTGGCTAGGCTACACGGACCACAAACTCGTTTGTGCCCGTGTGGTGTTAGACTTTAGGCCTAGGTTGGCTGGTTATTGGAAGTTCAATCAGTCCTTACTGGACAGGCGGGACTTTCGTGACCAGCTGACAAAACTAGTTCAGCGGGCGTTAATTGGGCGAGTCATTGGGAATAAGTGGTGGGTTAACCTTAAGGACTCCATTAGGTCTTTCGCCACCAAATATAGCCAGCGGCTCAAACTAGATAAGGCTGCGGAGGCAAAGACACTTAGTGCTAATTTCGCCCGGGCGGAGGCTGGTGGGGATCCCCTAGAGATAGCCTTAGCCAGGGAGGCCCTGAGGCGCACGACTAGCGAGCGCTATATGGGCCAGGTAATTAGAGCTAAGTTAAGCAAGATGTCTTCCGAAGCTGTGAACATGGGCGCAGAACTGCGCAAGGAAGAAATTCGTCGGGCCGGCGATCGGTACATTCGAGAAGTGCGCGACCCGGAGGGGCATCTCCTTCGGTCCACTGACGACATGTGCGAGGCGTTCCGGCAGCATTTCGAACACCGGTTTACCAAGGAGCCTGGTCTCCGTGACGAGGAGTTTCGCAGCTATTTGGCTGACTTTCCCCGGCTTTTGCCGGCTGAAGCGGCTAGCTGCGAAGGGGAGATTACGGAGGACGAAGTCTACGCGGCTTTGAAGAAGACCGGCAGTGGCAAGTCGCCAGGTTTGGATGGTTTGCCCTATGAATTGTACTTGAGGATGTCGCACCTTTTTGTCCCGCTCTTGACTGTCGTGTTCAACCACTGGTTTCGGCAGGGGTCCATCCCCGGTCGGATCACCAGGGGCGTGATCACGCTGTTGGGAAAAGGCAAGAAGGTTGGGCGGGGATTAGATGATTACAGGCCCATAACTCTGCTAAACACAGAGTTAAAGATTTTGGCCAAGATCCTGACGAATCGCTTGCAGCTAGTTGCCGAGTCTCTGTTGGAACCGGATCAGACTTGTTCTGTGAAGGGACGAACAATTCAGAGCAACCTGCACTTGATTCCGCACGATCGTAGAGGGTGTAGAAGACGACGAAGAGGCCGCGCTGATCAATTTGGATCAGTCCAAGGCATTTGATAGGATTGACCATGGCTACCTGGCTGCTGTCCTGCAGGCCGCCGGATTCAAACCCGACTTCAGCCGCTGGATTAGCCTTCTGTATCGCTCCCCCAAGGCTGTGGTACAGGTGAACGGGAAGCTGTCGAGCGCTTTCGCGCTGTCTAGGTCGGTCCGACAGGGTTGTCCACTGTCGCCTCTCCTTTACGTCCTGGCGTTGGAGCCCCTCCTTCGCCGGCTAAGGGACGAGACGTGCAGTCCGGTCCTGCGTGGAATTGCTGTCCCTGGTGGAGCTCGAGCCAGGGTTTCCGCGTACGCCGATGACGTAACGACCTTTGTGTCCTCCCGCAGGGACATAAGGGCGGTACAGAAGGCGCTTGAACGGTACGAACAGGTAACAGGGGCCAGAATTAACCGCGACAAGTCGTCCGGCTTGCGGTTAGGTGCCTGGAAGGGTGTTTCCCTCCCGGGGCCCTTCGACTGGACGGACGGGCCGGTCAAGCTCCTCGGAGTTTGGTTCGGTCCGGACTTACAGTTGGAGAAAAACTGGTCTGAAGTACAGGCAAAGGTCGGCGCGTCGGTCGAGATTTGGCGTCGACGGAGTCTCTCCGTGAAGGGTCTGGCGGAGGTGTGTAATACATACCTCTTTCCCAGAATCCTTTACCGGCTGTCTGTACTTCCCCTTTGTGACGATCATGAGAAGGCGCTCGAGCGTTTGCTATTCTCCTGTCTTTGGAGAGGACGCAAACACATGGTCGACAAAGGAGTCTGTTGCCTCCGTCCGTGTCAAGGGGGTCTGGGGATGCCACACTTGAGGAGCCACGTGCTCGCTTCGAGGTTGGCATTCCTCAGGCGCGCGTTGGAGGAAGATCGGTTGCTTGCGGGGGTAGTGAGGGACATGTTCCCTAGCCTCACTATCACTCCCCCGCTCCTGAGGACTAGCAATAGGCCTTGGGGGCGGCCGAAATTCCTGCTCGAATGTCTGACGGCCCTTCGGGCCATTCCATGGTCCAGTGACCTTTCACGGCCTAGGAGAATCTTCTATCGGGGATTAGTGGAGGGCGCCGTGAAGGATGAACTGTGGAGTAAGCTCGGCATGTCGGGAGAGGAGTATCGCTCTCATTGGTCTTGGGCGCCAGGTGCGGATTGGCTCAACAACTCTGAGTTTTCTCTGACCTGGCGATTGGCTCGGAATGGTTTGTCTCTCAACGACAAGCGTTTCGCAATGGGCCTGGCGGATTTGCCAGATTGTGAACGTTGCGTCCTTGGAATTAAGGAGACGTCTGCGCACGCCTTCTTCCATTGTTCGCGCGTTCGCCCGTTGTGGGCGCGTGTTGGCGAGTTGACTGCTCGTATCGCGCCGCGGGAGCTTGTGCTCATTGATCGCGCATACGCTGTGGACAATGTGTCGCCCCCGTACTCTGGAGTGAAGCGGATGGTGTTTCTGTCGCTACTGGCCACGGCTAGAATGGTGATTTGGATGACGCGTCTGGAGGAAGTCTTGCGGGGCGGTCGTCTTTCGGATCAGGATCTAATCCGATATTTTGAGCACCAGCTCAAAATTAAGATTAGAACTGAACGAAAACGGCTGCACCCGACAGAGTTCAGCGAAAGGTGGGTATATGCGGCGAGCCTGGTTCGCGTGACCGGGGCTAGCCTTGATTTTCTCTTTTAGATCTGCTAGTTGCATCGGGGTGGATTCCTTTGGAACCCCTCCCGTGGTTAAGGTAAGAAGTTCTTTTTTGTGCCTAGTTAATGTGAGTGAATGTGTTTGTCCTAGCCTGTTCCCGGCTCCATTACTTTTGTTATGATCCAGTTCGAGATTCCCATTGTCCATTGTTATTTTGTCCCGTTTTCATTCTCGGCTGGGTCAGCCTTATATATTCTCCAGTCCAATTTATTTTGTTCCCTGCTTCTCCATTCCCCTTAGAAAGAGAGCTGCTTGATTTTGTTCCTTTTAAGGCAGAATACAGTGGCCTCTTTAATTATGTGGGTGTGTTTGGGTCTTACTAACCCATTGTGTATATATATTCATTTGAAATTGTTTTTGTTTTGGGGATTTTTTGTTTCTTCATTCCCCCTCCCCATCATGTCATTTCATGAATAAAGTTTTAAATTATTTTTGTAAGATATTGTATATATTGTAAAAATCAGAAATTTTTATGTACATTTGGGGTGTTTTTAGGTCCCCGGTATGATTTTGCGGTATTTTGGTGCTTGATAGGTATGAGTGTTGATGGACAAATTTTTATGGTGAATGAGAAAATTGTAACGTATGTATGGGTCGTGAATCGGATTAGCTAGGTATAAGATAGTTACGGAAGACCAACCCAAGTTTTTGTACCCCCTCCCCATTGTTTGGCCTTGTGCCAGAATTTGTACTTTTTGACAAATAAATAAGGACCACCCATTCCCCCGCCTCAATTTTTTGTTGTGTGGTGAATGGTTATAAGAACAAGGTTTGACATTTGTTCCGCAGTGATATTTGTTAGTTCCTTGTTTCTTGACAATCTGGTTTTCCAGCCCGAGTTTATAGCTCGGGCCACGGTAAAGTAGCGTTTCTCGCGCGAAACACCGGAAAAACAGTTGTCCGGTGTTCGGCCACTTTGTGGCAATGGCCACAGACGGGCCGGTGGAAGTCGTTCCCCCCACCACGGCGTCGGTGGGAGGAAAGGAGGGGGATTGGGCTTTACCGCCTCGGGATAATCCCCCTTCAGTACCAGTAGTAACAGTAGCAGCACTAGCAGCAGGATCCGGAACTGTACCGGCACCGGCAGCAGCAGCACCTGGATCCCCCAAACCTTCAACCTCTGGATGGAAAGGAGGAAAGGTCCCGATGAAGGGGGAAACTTACTATGAAGAGCTGCGGAAAAACAAATACGCAAACTACATTTCGGGCACAGAGCTGTTGTCGGTACCAGAAGAGTTGGCGGTGGTCGAGGCCAGGATCATATCCCTCATTACGAAGGACCCCAAAACTCACAAGTTGGTGGGGATTAACAGGGAGAAGTTTGAAGAGGCCATTAAGACCCTAGAAATCAAAGCCAAGGCTATAGCGAGACGAACTGGCGCTACATGGGACGTCCTGCTTGGCTCGGCCGAGGAGGCCAGGCAGCTGTCCGGAGTGGTCCTTGGAGACCAAAACACTCCTGTTTCAAACGGAGTACATGGGGACGCGTAAGGTAAAAATTACATTACACGGCGTCCCCATGGACATTTCCCAGGACCATATTGGGGCCTTTTTTGCCCAGTATGGAAAGGTTGCGGAGGTCTCGGCGTTGCGCTCCAAGGCGGGTTTCCTGTCCGGGGACATGGCCCTGCAGGTGACCCTTTCCAAGGAAAAGATCGCTGAAATTCCAAACATCCTCACCTGCAGGAAGCGTGCGATTTTTGTAATTGTTGAGGGCAGGAAACCCTGCTGTTGGGCCTGTGGGGCGGCGGATCACGTCGCTAAGGCGTGCCCAACAAAGAATCCGGCCCCGAAGGCCCAGCCAACCAAGAGGCAGGATGGACCGGCGGAGAAGGGAAAATCAGCACCTCCAACACCAACATCAGCATCATCAGCACCAGCACCAGGAGCAAACAAGGAGGGCGAGTGGCAGGTGGTGGCAAGGAAGAAGACTAAAACGCCTTCACCTGTGAAGGTGCCGTCACCTGCCAAGGCTCCTGCAAATACAAAGGAGCCCGCAGCGGTAAAATCGCCTCCTAAACAGGGGAAGGTGAAAAAACCTCCCCAAATTGAAGAACCGGAGGAAGAAGAACCGGATGGAGGTACAGAGATCCTCATCCCTGAAACGCGGCAGGGAAGACAGAGAGGAGGAGCATCGAGAGAGCCCGAAAAGCAGGCGGAGAAGCAGAAGTAGGGGAGAAAAGGATTCCTTCAACACCCAAGTGCTCGTCTCTGCCTGCTTCTCCGGAGAGGCAAAGTTATGCCCAAAAGGCAAGGAGCCTTCCCTCGTCCCCGCGGAAAGCTTCCCAGTCCCCAGCCTTTAAATTGACCCCACTAAGACCTGCATCTTCAACCCCCACTCCCTCCCCTTCTCCTATGCCCACTCCCACTCGGGCAAAAAAGAAAAAAGCCCTGCCCCAGGGGGAAGCACTCATGAGAGTGAATGAGGACGTTGCCTCAGAATGGTCCTCCCAGAGGCGCAAGTTACTAAAACCCCTGCTGAGGCTGACCTCGGTGGACGGCGTTTCGGTGGAGGATCCCAGGAACTTTTCCCAGGCCCCAGGAGTAATTACCCTTGTGAGAAATACCGGGGGTAACCTGAGGGTCTGGGACCACATTTCCGAAGTCAAGAGACTCTATCCAAAAATCAGGATGGTTCAGGAGAATACTCCTGAACTTAAAAAAATGTCAAAAAATTGTGCGGGGAGGTTCCCTGTTTTACTCCACCCCAGTCTTTATAGGGTGGTAAAACTAACTTACCCCACGGACGTCGGCGGGATTGTCCTAGACGGGCGGATTACGTCCGATGTAGGAACGGGTTCCCTAGGACAGTCCGTCGGGGTCCTTTCTGCTAAAGATTTCCGTCCCGTATGCAATTAGAGAGCCTTTGTTGCCTGTTTTTTCTTTTTTCTTTTTCAGGTTTAAAAGATGTCTATTAAGATAGCCAGCTTGAATGCGAAGGGCCTGAGGGATCGGGGTAAGGCGGCTCGCCTGCTTCGTGACCTCTTGTCCTTCGGCGTGGATGTGGCCGCGATCCAAGAGACTCACTTTGTTTGCGAAGTCGACTCTTGTGTGCTGTCTAACGACTTTGTCGTCTATTCAGCATATGGGAGCCGGCAAGCCAGAGGTGTTTCTTTGCTGGTCAAGCGTACCCTGGACGCGAAGGTTGACCTTGTCCATGTCGGTGCCGAGGGCCGGCTGATCGTGGCCGATATTGCAGTGAAAAGCAAATTGTTCCGGCTGATTGTGGTTTATGCGCCCAATAAGCAAGGTGAGCGTGTCTCTTTCTTTCGGCTGTTGGAGCCCTTTATGGTGCATTCAACACGGCTAATCTTAGTTGGGGACTGGAATGCCATCCTAACCCCCAAATGGGATAGAGGGAGGGGCGCTAGCGGGAGGAATGATGATCGTAGCCTGGTTGATCTGATCGACGAATTTGGTCTCGTCGATAGATACCGGGTCGATCATCCGGATGGGAGTATGTGGACGTGGGCGCTTAATTGGCCTTCTACCCGGGTATCTGCGTACCTGGATAGGATGTTAGTGAGAGTGGCCGACATAGACTTCTTAGAATGTCCAACGTTCCACTGGCTAGGCTACACGGACCACAAACTCGTTTGTGCCCGTGTGGTGTTAGACTTTAGGCCTAGGTTGGCTGGTTATTGGAAGTTCAATCAGTCCTTACTGGACAGGCGGGACTTTCGTGACCAGCTGACAAAACTAGTTCAGCGGGCGTTAATTGGGCGAGTCATTGGGAATAAGTGGTGGGTTAACCTTAAGGACTCCATTAGGTCTTTCGCCACCAAATATAGCCAGCGGCTCAAACTAGATAAGGCTGCGGAGGCAAAGACACTTAGTGCTAATTTCGCCCGGGCGGAGGCTGGTGGGGATCCCCTAGAGATAGCCTTAGCCAGGGAGGCCCTGAGGCGCACGACTAGCGAGCGCTATATGGGCCAGGTAATTAGAGCTAAGTTAAGCAAGATGTCTTCCGAAGCTGTGAACATGGGCGCAGAACTGCGCAAGGAAGAAATTCGTCGGGCCGGCGATCGGTACATTCGAGAAGTGCGCGACCCGGAGGGGCATCTCCTTCGGTCCACTGACGACATGTGCGAGGCGTTCCGGCAGCATTTCGAACACCGGTTTACCAAGGAGCCTGGTCTCCGTGACGAGGAGTTTCGCAGCTATTTGGCTGACTTTCCCCGGCTTTTGCCGGCTGAAGCGGCTAGCTGCGAAGGGGAGATTACGGAGGACGAAGTCTACGCGGCTTTGAAGAAGACCGGCAGTGGCAAGTCGCCAGGTTTGGATGGTTTGCCCTATGAATTGTACTTGAGGATGTCGCACCTTTTTGTCCCGCTCTTGACTGTCGTGTTCAACCACTGGTTTCGGCAGGGGTCCATCCCCGGTCGGATCACCAGGGGCGTGATCACGCTGTTGGGAAAAGGCAAGAAGGTTGGGCGGGGATTAGATGATTACAGGCCCATAACTCTGCTAAACACAGAGTTAAAGATTTTGGCCAAGATCCTGACGAATCGCTTGCAGCTAGTTGCCGAGTCTCTGTTGGAACCGGATCAGACTTGTTCTGTGAAGGGACGAACAATTCAGAGCAACCTGCACTTGATCCGCACGATCGTAGAGGGTGTAGAAGACGACGAAGAGGCCGCGCTGATCAATTTGGATCAGTCCAAGGCATTTGATAGGATTGACCATGGCTACCTGGCTGCTGTCCTGCAGGCCGCCGGATTCAAACCCGACTTCAGCCGCTGGATTAGCCTTCTGTATCGCTCCCCCAAGGCTGTGGTACAGGTGAACGGGAAGCTGTCGAGCGCTTTCGCGCTGTCTAGGTCGGTCCGACAGGGTTGTCCACTGTCGCCTCTCCTTTACGTCCTGGCGTTGGAGCCCCTCCTTCGCCGGCTAAGGGACGAGACGTGCAGTCCGGTCCTGCGTGGAATTGCTGTCCCTGGTGGAGCTCGAGCCAGGGTTTCCGCGTACGCCGATGACGTAACGACCTTTGTGTCCTCCCGCAGGGACATAAGGGCGGTACAGAAGGCGCTTGAACGGTACGAACAGGTAACAGGGGCCAGAATTAACCGCGACAAGTCGTCCGGCTTGCGGTTAGGTGCCTGGAAGGGTGTTTCCCTCCCGGGGCCCTTCGACTGGACGGACGGGCCGGTCAAGCTCCTCGGAGTTTGGTTCGGTCCGGACTTACAGTTGGAGAAAAACTGGTCTGAAGTACAGGCAAAGGTCGGCGCGTCGGTCGAGATTTGGCGTCGACGGAGTCTCTCCGTGAAGGGTCTGGCGGAGGTGTGTAATACATACCTCTTTCCCAGAATCCTTTACCGGCTGTCTGTACTTCCCCTTTGTGACGATCATGAGAAGGCGCTCGAGCGTTTGCTATTCTCCTGTCTTTGGAGAGGACGCAAACACATGGTCGACAAAGGAGTCTGTTGCCTCCGTCCGTGTCAAGGGGGTCTGGGGATGCCACACTTGAGGAGCCACGTGCTCGCTTCGAGGTTGGCATTCCTCAGGCGCGCGTTGGAGGAAGATCGGTTGCTTGCGGGGGTAGTGAGGGACATGTTCCCTAGCCTCACTATCACTCCCCCGCTCCTGAGGACTAGCAATAGGCCTTGGGGGCGGCCGAAATTCCTGCTCGAATGTCTGACGGCCCTTCGGGCCATTCCATGGTCCAGTGACCTTTCACGGCCTAGGAGAATCTTCTATCGGGGATTAGTGGAGGGCGCCGTGAAGGATGAACTGTGGAGTAAGCTCGGCATGTCGGGAGAGGAGTATCGCTCTCATTGGTCTTGGGCGCCAGGTGCGGATTGGCTCAACAACTCTGAGTTTTCTCTGACCTGGCGATTGGCTCGGAATGGTTTGTCTCTCAACGACAAGCGTTTCGCAATGGGCCTGGCGGATTTGCCAGATTGTGAACGTTGCGTCCTTGGAATTAAGGAGACGTCTGCGCACGCCTTCTTCCATTGTTCGCGCGTTCGCCCGTTGTGGGCGCGTGTTGGCGAGTTGACTGCTCGTATCGCGCCGCGGGAGCTTGTGCTCATTGATCGCGCATACGCTGTGGACAATGTGTCGCCCCCGTACTCTGGAGTGAAGCGGATGGTGTTTCTGTCGCTACTGGCCACGGCTAGAATGGTGATTTGGATGACGCGTCTGGAGGAAGTCTTGCGGGGCGGTCGTCTTTCGGATCAGGATCTAATCCGATATTTTGAGCACCAGCTCAAAATTAAGATTAGAACTGAACGAAAACGGCTGCACCCGACAGAGTTCAGCGAAAGGTGGGTATATGCGGCGAGCCTGGTTCGCGTGACCGGGGCTAGCCTTGATTTTCTCTTTTAGATCTGCTAGTTGCATCGGGGTGGATTCCTTTGGAACCCCTCCCGTGGTTAAGGTAAGAAGTCTTTTTTGTGCCTAGTTAATGTGAGTGGAATGTGTTTGTCCTAGCCTGTTCCCGGCTCCATTACTTTTGTTATGATCCAGTTCGAGATTCCCATTGTCCATTGTTATTTTGTCCCGTTTTCATTCTCGGCTGGGTCAGCCTTATATATTCTCCAGTCCAATTTATTTTGTTCCCTGCTTCTCCATTCCCCTTAGAAAGAGAGCTGCTTGATTTTGTTCCTTTTAAGGCAGAATACAGTGGCCTCTTTAATTATGTGGGTGTGTTTGGGTCTTACTAACATTGTGTATATATATTCATTTGAAATTGTTTTTGTTTTGGGGATTTTTTGTTTCTTCATTCCCCCTTCCCCATCATGTCATTTCATGAATAAAGTTTTAAATTTATTTTTGTACACTATTGTAAATATTGTAAATAAACAAATTTTTATGTACATTTGGGGCGTTTTTAGGTCCCTGGTATGTTACTGCGGTATTTTGGTGCTTGATAGGTATGAGTGTTGATGGACAAATTTTTATGGTGAATGAGAAAATTGTAACGTATGTATGGGTCGTGAATCGGATTAGCTAGGTATAAGATAGTTACGGAAGACCAACCCAAGTTTTTGTTCCCCCTCCCATTTGTTGGCCTTGTGCCAGAATTATGTACTTTTACGTAATAAATAAGTACCACCCATTCCCCCGCCTCAATTTTTTGTTGTGTGGTGAATGGTTATAAGAACAAGGTTTGACATTTGTTCCGCAGTGATATTTGTTAGTTCCTTGTTTCTTGACAATCTGGTTTTCCAGCCCGAGTTTATAGCTCGGGCCACGGTAAAGTAGCGTTTCTCGCGCGAAACACCGGAAAAACAGTTGTCCGGTGTTCGGCCACTTTGTGGCAATGGCCACAGATGGGCCGGTGGAAGTCGTTCCCCCCACCACGGCGTCGGTGGGAGGAAAGGAGGGGGATTGGGCTTTACCGCCTCGGGATAATCCCCCTTCAGTACCAGTAGTAACAGTAGCAGCACTAGCAGCAGGATCCGGAACTGTACCGGCACCGGCAGCAGCAGCACCTGGATCCCCCAAACCTTCAACCTCTGGATGGAAAGGAGGAAAGGTCCCGATGAAGGGGGAAACTTACTATGAAGAGCTGCGGAAAAACAAATACGCAAACTACATTTCGGGCACAGAGCTGTTGTCGGTACCAGAAGAGTTGGCGGTGGTCGAGGCCAGGATCATATCCCTCATTACGAAGGACCCCAAAACTCACAAGTTGGTGGGGATTAACAGGGAGAAGTTTGAAGAGGCCATTAAGACCCTAGAAATCAAAGCCAAGGCTATAGCGAGACGAACTGGCGCTACATGGGACGTCCTGCTTGGCTCGGCCGAGGAGGCCAGGCAGCTGTCCGGAGTGGTCCTGGAGACCAAAACACTCCTGTTTCAAACGGAGTACATGGGGACGCGTAAGGTAAAAATTACATTACACGGCGTCCCCATGGACATTTCCCAGGACCATATTGGGGCCTTTTTTGCCCAGTATGGAAAGGTTGCGGAGGTCTCGGCGTTGCGCTCCAAGGCGGGTTTCCTGTCCGGGGACATGGCCCTGCAGGTGACCCTTTCCAAGGAAAAGATCGCTGAAATTCCAAACATCCTCACCTGCAGGAAGCGTGCGATTTTTGTAATTGTTGAGGGCAGGAAACCCTGCTGTTGGGCCTGTGGGGCGGCGGATCACGTCGCTAAGGCGTGCCCAACAAAGAATCCGGCCCCGAAGGCCCAGCCAACCAAGAGGCAGGATGGACCGGCGGAGAAGGGAAAATCAGCACCTCCAACACCAACATCAGCATCATCAGCACCAGCACCAGGAGCAAACAAGGAGGGCGAGTGGCAGGTGGTGGCAAGGAAGAAGACTAAAACGCCTTCACCTGTGAAGGTGCCGTCACCTGCCAAGGCTCCTGCAAATACAAAGGAGCCCGCAGCGGTAAAATCGCCTCCTAAACAGGGGAAGGTGAAAAAACCTCCCCAAATTGAAGAACCGGAGGAAGAAGAACGGATGGAGGTACAGAGATCCTCATCCCTGAAACGCGGCAGGGAAGACAGAGAGGAGGAGCATCGAGAGAGCCCGAAAAGCAGGCGGAGAAGCAGAAGTAGGGAGAAAAGGATTCCTTCAACACCCAAGTGCTCGTCTCTGCCTGCTTCTCCGGAGAGGCAAAGTTATGCCCAAAAGGCAAGGAGCCTTCCCTCGTCCCCGCGGAAAGCTTCCCAGTCCCCAGCCTTTAAATTGACCCCACTAAGACCTGCATCTTCAACCCCCACTCCCTCCCCTTCTCCTATGCCCACTCCCACTCGGGCAAAAAAGAAAAAAGCCCTGCCCCAGGGGGAAGCACTCATGAGAGTGAATGAGGACGTTGCCTCAGAATGGTCCTCCCAGAGGCGCAAGTTACTAAAACCCCTGCTGAGGCTGACCTCGGTGGACGGCGTTTCGGTGGAGGATCCCAGGAACTTTTCCCAGGCCCCAGGAGTAATTACCCTTGTGAGAAATACCGGGGGTAACCTGAGGGTCTGGGACCACATTTCCGAAGTCAAGAGACTCTATCCAAAAATCAGGATGGTTCAGGAGAATACTCCTGAACTTAAAAAAATGTCAAAAAATTGTGCGGGGAGGTTCCCTGTTTTACTCCACCCCAGTCTTTATAGGGTGGTAAAACTAACTTACCCCACGGACGTCGGCGGGATTGTCCTAGACGGGCGGATTACGTCCGATGTAGGAACGGGTTCCCTAGGACAGTCCGTCGGGGTCCTTTCTGCTAAAGATTTCCGTCCCGTATGCAATTAGAGAGCCTTTGTTGCCTGTTTTTTCTTTTTTCTTTTTCAGGTTTAAAAGATGTCTATTAAGATAGCCAGCTTGAATGCGAAGGGCCTGAGGGATCGGGGTAAGGCGGCTCGCCTGCTTCGTGACCTCTTGTCCTTCGGCGTGGATGTGGCCGCGATCCAAGAGACTCACTTTGTTTGCGAAGTCGACTCTTGTGTGCTGTCTAACGACTTTGTCGTCTATTCAGCATATGGGAGCCGGCAAGCCAGAGGTGTTTCTTTGCTGGTCAAGCGTACCCTGGACGCGAAGGTTGACCTTGTCCATGTCGGTGCCGAGGGCCGGCTGATCGTGGCCGATATTGCAGTGAAAAGCAAGTCGTTCCGGTTGATTGCGGTTTATGCGCCCAATAAGCAAGGTGAGCGTGTCTCTTTCTTTCGGCTGTTGGAGCCCTTTATGGTGCATTCAACACGGCTAATCTTAGTTGGGGACTGGAATGCCATCCTAACCCCCAAATGGGATAGAGGGAGGGGCGCTAGCGGGAGGAATGATGATCGTAGCCTGGTTGATCTGATCGACGAATTTGGTCTCGTCGATAGATACCGGGTCGATCATCCGGATGGGAGTATGTGGACGTGGGCGCTTAATTGGCCTTCTACCCGGGTATCTGCGTACCTGGATAGGATGTTAGTGAGAGTGGCCGACATAGACTTCTTAGAATGTCCAACGTTCCACTGGCTAGGCTACACGGACCACAAACTCGTTTGTGCCCGTGTGGTGTTAGACTTTAGGCCTAGGTTGGCTGGTTATTGGAAGTTCAATCAGTCCTTACTGGACAGGCGGGACTTTCGTGACCAGCTGACAAAACTAGTTCAGCGGGCGTTAATTGGGCGAGTCATTGGGAATAAGTGGTGGGTTAACCTTAAGGACTCCATTAGGTCTTTCGCCACCAAATATAGCCAGCGGCTCAAACTAGATAAGGCTGCGGAGGCAAAGACACTTAGTGCTAATTTCGCCCGGGCGGAGGCTGGTGGGGATCCCCTCGAGATAGCCTTAGCCAGGGAGGCCCTGAGGCGCACGACTAGCGAGCGCTATATGGGTCAGGTAATTAGGAGCTAAGTTAAGCAAGATGTCTTCCGAAGCTGTGAACATGGGCGCAGAACTGCGCAAGGAAGAAATTCGTCGGGCCGGCGATCGGTACATTCGAGAAGGTGCGCGACCCGGAGGGGCATCTCCTGCGGTCCACCGACGACATGTGCGAGGCGTTCCGGCAGCATTTCGAACACCGGTTTACCAAGGAGCCTGGTCTCCGTGACGAGGAGTTTCGCAGCTATTTGGCTGACTTTCCCCGGCTTTTGCCGGCTGAAGCGGCTAGCTGCGAAGGGGAGATTACGGAGGACGAAGTCTACGCGGCTTTGAAGAAGACCGGCAGTGGCAAGTCGCCAGGTTTGGATGGTTTGCCCTATGAATTGTACTTGAGGATGTCGCACCTTTTTGTCCCGCTCTTGACTGTCGTGTTCAACCACTGGTTTCGGCAGGGGTCCATCCCCGGTCGGATCACCAGGGGCGTGATCACGCTGTTGGGAAAAGGCAAGAAGGTTGGGCGGGGATTAGATGATTACAGGCCCATAACTCTGCTAAACACAGAGTTAAAGATTTTGGCCAAGATCCTGACGAATCGCTTGCAGCTAGTTGCCGAGTCTCTGTTGGAACCGGATCAGACTTGTTCTGTGAAGGGACGAACAATTCAGAGCAACCTGCACTTGATCCGCACGATCGTAGAGGGTGTAGAAGACGACGAAGAGGCCGCGCTGATCAATTTGGATCAGTCCAAGGCATTTGATAGGATTGACCATGGCTACCTGGCTGCTGTCCTGCAGGCCGCCGGATTCAAACCCGACTTCAGCCGCTGGATTAGCCTTCTGTATCGCTCCCCCAAGGCTGTGGTACAGGTGAACGGGAAGCTGTCGAGCGCTTTCGCGCTGTCTAGGTCGGTCCGACAGGGTTGTCCACTGTCGCCTCTCCTTTACGTCCTGGCGTTGGAGCCTCTCCTTCGCCGGCTAAGGGACGAGACGTGCAGTCCGGTCCTGCGTGGAATTGCTGTCCCTGGAGGAGCTCGAGCCAGGGTTTCCGCGTACGCCGATGACGTAACGACCTTTGTGTCCTCCCGCAGGGACATAAGGGCGGTACAGAAGGCGCTTGAACGGTACGAACAGGTAACAGGGGCCAGAATTAACCGCGACAAGTCGTCCGGCTTGCGGTTAGGTGCCTGGAAGGGTGTTTCCCTCCCGGGGCCCTTCGACTGGACGGACGGGCCGGTCAAGCTCCTCGGAGTTTGGTTCGGTCCGGACTTACAGTTGGAGAAAAACTGGTCAGAAGTACAGGCAAAGGTCGGCGCGTCGGTCGAGATTTGGCGTCGACGGAGTCTCTCCGTGAAGGGTCTGGCGGAGGTGTGTAATACATACCTCTTTCCCAGAATCCTTTACCGGCTGTCTGTACTTCCCCTTTGTGACGATCATGAGAAGGCGCTCGAGCGTTTGCTATTCTCCTGTCTTTGGAGAGGACGCAAACACATGGTCGACAAAGGAGTCTGCTGCCTCCGTCCGTGTCAAGGGGGTCTGGGGATGCCACACTTGAGGAGCCACGTGCTCGCTTCGAGGTTGGCATTCCTCAGGCGCGCGTTGGAGGAAGATCGGTTGCTTGCGGGGGTAGTGAGGGACATGTTCCCTAGCCTCACTATCACTCCCCCGCTCCTAAGGACTAGCAATAGGCCTTGGGGGCGGCCGAAATTCCTGCTCGAATGTCTGACGGCCCTTCGGGCCATTCCATGGTCCAGTGACCTTTCACGGCCTAGGAGAATCTTCTATCGGGGATTAGTGGAGGGCGCCGTGAAGGATGAACTGTGGAGTAAGCTCGGCATGTCGAGAGAGGAGTATCGCTCTCATTGGTCTTGGGCGCCAGGTGCGGATTGGCTCAACAACTCTGAGTTTTCTCTGACCTGGCGATTGGCTCGGAATGGTTTGTCTCTCAATGACAAGCGTTTCGCAATGGGCCTGGCGGATTTGCCAGATTGTGAACGTTGCGTCCTTGGAATTAAGGAGACGTCTGCGCACGCCTTCTTCCATTGTTCGCGCGTTCGCCCGTTGTGGGCGCGTGTCGGCGAGTTGACTGCTCGTATCGCGCCGCGGGAGCTTGTGCTCATTGACCGCGCATACGCTGTGGACAATGTGTCGCCCCCGTACTCTGGAGTGAAGCGGATGGTGTTTCTGTCGCTACTGGCCACGGCTAGAATGGTGATTTGGATGACGCGTCTGGAGGAAGTCTTGCGGGGCGGTCGTCTTTCGGATCAGGATCTAATCCGATATTTTGAGCACCAGCTCAAAATTAAGATTAGAACTGAACGGAAAACGGCTGCACCCGACAGAGTTCAGCGAAAGGTGGGTATATGCGGCGAGCCTGGTTCGCGTGACCGGGGCTAGCCTTGATTTTCTCTTTTAGATCTGCTAGTTGCATCGGGGTGGATTCCTTTGGAACCCCTCCCGTGGTTAAGGTAGAAGTTCTTTTTGTGCCTAGTTAATGTGAGTGAATGTGTTTGTCCTGGCCTGTTCCCGGCTCCATTGCTTTTGTTATGATTCAGTTCGAGATTCCCATTGTCCAAGTATTATTTTGTCCCGTTTTCACTCTCGGCTGGGTCAGCCTTATACATTCTCCAGTCCAATTTATTTTTGCCCCCTGCTTCTCCATTCCCCTTTAGAAAGAGAGCTGCTTGATTTTGTCCTTTTTTAAGGCAGAATACAGTGGCCTCTTTAATTATGTGGGTGTGTTTGGGTCTTACTAACATTGTGTATATATATTCATTTGAAATTGTTTTTTGTTTTGGGGATTTTTTGTTTCTTCATTTCCCCTTCCCATCATGTCATTTCATGAATAAAGTTTTAAATTTATTTTTGTACACTATTGTATATATTGTAAATAAACAAATTTTTATGTACATTTGGGGCGTTTTTAGGTCCCTGGTATGTTACTGCGGTATTTTGGTGCTTGATAGGTATGAGTGTTGATGGACAAATTTTTATGGTGTATGAGAAAATTGTAACGTATGTATGGGTCGTGAATCGGATTAGCTAGGTATAAGATAGTTACGGAAGACCAACCCAAGTTTTTGTTCCCCCTCCCCATTGTTTGGCCTTGAGCCAGAATTTGTATTTTATGCAAATAAATACGTACCACCCATTCCCCCGCCTCAATTTTTTGTTGTGTGGTGAATGGTTATAAGAACAAGGTTTGACATTTGTTCCGCAGTGATATTTGTTAGTTCCTTGTTTCTTGACAATCTGGTTTTCCAGCCCGAGTTTATAGCTCGGGCCACGGTAAAGTAGCGTTTCTCGCGCGAAACACCGGAAAAACAGTTGTCCGGTGTTCGGCCACTTTGTGGCAATGGCCACAGATGGGCCGGTGGAAGTCGTTCCCCCCACCACGGCGTCGGTGGGAGGAAAGGAGGGGGATTGGGCTTTACCGCCTCGGGATAATCCCCCTTCAGTACCAGTAGTAACAGTAGCAGCACTAGCAGCAGGATCCGGAACTGTACCGGCACCGGCAGCAGCAGCACCTGGATCCCCCAAACCTTCAACCTCTGGATGGAAAGGAGGAAAGGTCCCGATGAAGGGGGAAACTTACTATGAAGAGCTGCGGAAAAACAAATACGCAAACTACATTTCGGGCACAGAGCTGTTGTCGGTACCAGAAGAGTTGGCGGTGGTCGAGGCCAGGATCATATCCCTCATTACGAAGGACCCCAAAACTCACAAGTTGGTGGGGATTAACAGGGAGAAGTTTGAAGAGGCCATTAAGACCCTAGAAATCAAAGCCAAGGCTATAGCGAGACGAACTGGCGCTACATGGGACGTCCTGCTTGGCTCGGCCGAGGAGGCCAGGCAGCTGTCCGGAGTGGTCCTGGAGACCAAAACACTCCTGTTTCAAACGGAGTACATGGGGACGCGTAAGGTAAAAATTACATTACACGGCGTCCCCATGGACATTTCCCAGGACCATATTGGGGCCTTTTTTGCCCAGTATGGAAAGGTTGCGGAGGTCTCGGCGTTGCGCTCCAAGGCGGGTTTCCTGTCCGGGGACATGGCCCTGCAGGTGACCCTTTCCAAGGAAAAGATCGCTGAAATTCCAAACATCCTCACCTGCAGGAAGCGTGCGATTTTTGTAATTGTTGAGGGCAGGAAACCCTGCTGTTGGGCCTGTGGGGCGGCGGATCACGTCGCTAAGGCGTGCCCAACAAAGAATCCGGCCCCGAAGGCCCAGCCAACCAAGAGGCAGGATGGACCGGCGGAGAAGGGAAAATCAGCACCTCCAACACCAACATCAGCATCATCAGCACCAGCACCAGGAGCAAACAAGGAGGGCGAAGTGGCAGGTGGTGGCAAGGAAGAAGACTAAAACGCCTTCACCTGTGAAGGTGCCGTCACCTGCCAAGGCTCCTGCAAATACAAAGGAGCCCGCAGCGGTAAAATCGCCTCCTAAACAGGGGAAGGTGAAAAAACCTCCCCAAATTGAAGAACCGGAGGAAGAAGAACGGATGGAGGTACAGAGATCCTCATCCCTGAAACGCGGCAGGGAAGACAGAGAGGAGGAGCATCGAGAGAGCCCGAAAAGCAGGCGGAGAAGCAGAAGTAGGGAGAAAAGGATTCCTTCAACACCCAAGTGCTCGTCTCTGCCTGCTTCTCCGGAGAGGCAAAGTTATGCCCAAAAGGCAAGGAGCCTTCCCTCGTCCCCGCGGAAAGCTTCCCAGTCCCCAGCCTTTAAATTGACCCCACTAAGACCTGCATCTTCAACCCCCACTCACCCTCCCCTTCTCCTATGCCCACTCCCACTCGGGCAAAAAAGAAAAAAGCCCTGCCCCAGGGGGAAGCACTCATGAGAGTGAATGAGGACGTTGCCTCAGAATGGTCCTCCCAGAGGCGCAAGTTACTAAAACCCCTGCTGAGGCTGACCTCGGTGGACGGCGTTTCGGTGGAGGATCCCAGGAACTTTTCCCAGGCCCCAGGAGTAATTACCCTTGTGAGAAATACCGGGGGTAACCTGAGGGTCTGGGACCACATTTCCGAAGTCAAGAGACTCTATCCAAAAATCAGGATGGTTCAGGAGAATACTCCTGAACTTAAAAAAATGTCAAAAAATTGTGCGGGGAGGTTCCCTGTTTTACTCCACCCCAGTCTTTATAGGGTGGTAAAACTAACTTACCCCACGGACGTCGGCGGGATTGTCCTAGACGGGCGGATTACGTCCGATGTAGGAACGGGTTCCCTAGGACAGTCCGTCGGGGTCCTTTCTGCTAAAGATTTCCGTCCCGTATGCAATTAGAGAGCCTTTGTTGCCTGTTTTTTCTTTTTTCTTTTTCAGGTTTAAAAGATGTCTATTAAGATAGCCAGCTTGAATGCGAAGGGCCTGAGGGATCGGGGTAAGGCGGCTCGCCTGCTTCGTGACCTCTTGTCCTTCGGCGTGGATGTGGCCGCGATCCAAGAGACTCACTTTGTTTGCGAAGTCGACTCTTGTGTGCTGTCTAACGACTTTGTCGTCTATTCAGCATATGGGAGCCGGCAAGCCAGAGGTGTTTCTTTGCTGGTCAAGCGTACCCTGGACGCGAAGGTTGACCTTGTCCATGTCGGTGCCGAGGGCCGGCTGATCGTGGCCGATATTGCAGTGAAAAGCAGGTCGTTCCGGTTGATTGCGGTTTATGCGCCCAATAAGCAAGGTGAGCGTGTCTCTTTCTTTCGGCTGTTGGAGCCCTTTATGGTGCATTCAACACGGCTAATCTTAGTTGGGGACTGGAATGCCATCCTAACCCCCAAATGGGATAGAGGGAGGGGCGCTAGCGGGAGGAATGATGATCGTAGCCTGGTTGATCTGATCGACGAATTTGGTCTCGTCGATAGATACCGGGTCGATCATCCGGATGGGAGTATGTGGACGTGGGCGCTTAATTGGCCTTCTACCCGGGTATCTGCGTACCTGGATAGGATGTTAGTGAGAGTGGCCGACATAGACTTCTTAGAATGTCCAACGTTCCACTGGCTAGGCTACACGGACCACAAACTCGTTTGTGCCCGTGTGGTGTTAGACTTTAGGCCTAGGTTGGCTGGTTATTGGAAGTTCAATCAGTCCTTACTGGACAGGCGGGACTTTCGTGACCAGCTGACAAGACTAGTTCAGCGGGCGTTAATTGGGCGAGTCATTGGGAATAAGTGGTGGGTTAACCTTAAGGACTCCATTAGGTCTTTCGCCACCAAATATAGCCAGCGGCTCAAACTAGATAAGGCTGCGGAGGCAAAGACACTTAGTGCTAATTTCGCCCGGGCGGAGGCTGGTGGGGATCCCCTAGAGATAGCCTTAGCCAGGAGGCCCTGAGGCGCACGACTAGCGAGCGCTATATGGGTCAGGTAATTAGAGCTAAGTTAAGCAAGATGTCTTCCGAAGCTGTGAACATGGGCGCAGAACTGCGCAAGGAAGAAATTCGTCGGGCCGGCGATCGGTACATTCGAGAGGTGCGCGACCCGGAGGGACATCTCCTTAGGTCCACTGACGACATGTGCGAGGCGTTCCGGCAGCATTTCGAACACCGGTTTACCAAGGAGCCTGGTCTCCGTGACGAGGAGTTTCGCAGCTATTTGGCTGACTTTCCCCTTTCCCCGGCTCTTGCCGGCTGAAGCGGCTAGCTGCGAAGGGGAGATTACGGAGGACGAAGTCTACGCGGCTTTGAAGAAGACCGGCAGTGGCAAGTCGCCAGGTTTGGATGGTTTGCCCTATGAATTGTACTTGAGGATGTCGCACCTTTTTGTCCCGCTCTTGACTGTCGTGTTCAACCACTGGTTTCGGCAGGGGTCCATCCCCGGTCGGATCACCAGGGGCGTGATCACGCTGTTGGGAAAAGGCAAGAAGGTTGGGCGGGGATTAGATGATTACAGGCCCATAACTCTGCTAAACACAGAGTTAAAGATTTTGGCCAAGATCCTGACGAATCGCTTGCAGCTAGTTGCCGAGTCTCTGTTGGAACCGGATCAGACTTGTTCTGTGAAGGGACGAACAATTCAGAGCAACCTGCACTTGATTCCGCACGATCGTAGAGGGTGTAGAAGACGACGAAGAGGCCGCGCTGATCAATTTGGATCAGTCCAAGGCATTTGATAGGATTGACCATGGCTACCTGGCTGCTGTCCTGCAGGCCGCCGGATTCAAACCCGACTTCAGCCGCTGGATTAGCCTTCTGTATCGCTCCCCCAAGGCTGTGGTACAGGTGAACGGGAAGCTGTCGGGCGCTTTCGCGCTGTCTAGGTCGGTCCGACAGGGTTGTCCACTGTCGCCTCTCCTTTACGTCCTGGCGTTGGAGCCTCTCCTTCGCCGGCTAAGGGACGAGACGTGCAGTCCGGTCCTGCGTGGAATTGCTGTCCCTGGAGGAGCTCGAGCCAGGGTTTCCGCGTACGCCGATGACGTAACGACCTTTGTGTCCTCCCGCAGGGACATAAGGGCGGTACAGAAGGCGCTTGAACGGTACGAACAGGTAACAGGGGCCAGAATTAACCGCGACAAGTCGTCCGGCTTGCGGTTAGGTGCCTGGAAGGGTGTTTCCCTCCCGGGGCCCTTCGACTGGACGGACGGGCCGGTCAAGCTCCTCGGAGTTTGGTTCGGTCCGGACTTACAGTTGGAGAAAAACTGGTCAGAAGTACAGGCAAAGGTCGGCGCGTCGGTCGAGATTTGGCGTCGGACGGAGTCTCTCCGTGAAGGGTCTGGCGGAGGTGTGTAATACATACCTCTTTCCCAGAATCCTTTACCGGCTGTCTGTACTTCCCCTTTGTGACGATCATGAGAAGGCGCTCGAGCGTTTGCTATTCTCCTGTCTTTGGAGAGGACGCAAACACATGGTCGACAAAGGAGTCTGCTGCCTCCGTCCGTGTCAAGGGGGTCTGGGGATGCCACACTTGAGGAGCCACGTGCTCGCTTCGAGGTTGGCATTCCTCAGGCGCGCGTTGGAGGAAGATCGGTTGCTTGCGGGGGTAGTGAGGGACATGTTCCCTAGCCTCACTATCACTCCCCCGCTCCTGAGGACTAGCAATAGGCCTTGGGGGCGGCCGAAATTCCTGCTCGAATGTCTGACGGCCCTTCGGGCCATTCCATGGTCCAGTGACCTTTCACGGCCTAGGAGAATCTTCTATCGGGGATTAGTGGAGGGCGCCGTGAAGGATGAACTGTGGAGTAAGCTCGGCATGTCGAGGGAGGAGTATCGCTCTCATTGGTCTTGGGCGCCAGGTGCGGATTGGCTCAACAACTCTGAGTTTTCTCTGACCTGGCGATTGGCTCGGAATGGTTTGTCTCTCAATGACAAGCGTTTCGCAATGGGCCTGGCGGATTTGCCAGATTGTGAACGTTGCGTCCTTGGAATTAAGGAGACGTCTGCGCACGCCTTCTTCCATTGTTCGCGCGTTCGCCCGTTGTGGGCGCGTGTCGGCGAGTTGACTGCTCGTATCGCGCCGCGGGAGCTTGTGCTCATTGATCGCGCATACGCTGTGGACAATGTGTCGCCCCCGTACTCTGGAGTGAAGCGGATGGTGTTTCTGTCGCTACTGGCCACGGCTAGAATGGTGATTTGGATGACGCGTCTGGAGGAAGTCTTGCGGGGCGGTCGTCTTTCGGATCAGGATCTAATCCGATATTTTGAGCACCAGCTCAAAATTAAGATTAGAACTGAACGGAAAACGGCTGCACCCGACAGAGTTCAGCGAAAGGTGGGTATATGCGGCGAGCCTGGTTCGCGTGACCGGGGCTAGCCTTGATTTTCTCTTTTAGATCTGCTAGTTGCATCGGGGTGGATTCCTTTGGAACCCCTCCCGTGGTTAAGGTAAGAAGTCTTTTTTGTGCCTAGTTAATGTGAGTGAATGTGTTTGTCCTAGCCTGTTCCCGGCTCCATTACTTTTGTTATGATCCAGTTCGAGATTCCCATTGTCCATTGTTATTTTGTCCCGTTTTCATTCTCGGCTGGGTCAGCCTTATATATTCTCCAGTCCAATTTATTTTGTTCCCTGCTTCTCCATTCCCCTTAGAAAGAGAGCTGCTTGATTTTGTTCCTTTTTTAAGGCAGAATACAGTGGCCTCTTTAATTATGTGGGTGTGTTTGGGTCTTACTAACATTGTGTATATATATTCATTTGAAATTGTTTTTGTTTTGGGGATTTTTTGTTTCTTCATTCCCCCTTCCCATCATGTCATTTCATGAATAAAGTTTTAAATTTATTTTTGTACACTATTGTAAATATTGTAAATAAACAAATTTTTATGTACATTTGGGGCGTTTTTAGGTCCCTGGTATGTTACTGCGGTATTTTGGTGCTTGA
>JBBBDQ010002261.1:3727500-4049939 GCA_037127315.1 Ascarosepion bandense | reverse complement strand
TAAATTGATCAGCGCGGCCTCATCGTCGTCTTCTACACCCTCTATGATCGTGCGAATCAAGTGCAGGTTGCTCTGAATTGTTCTCCCCTTCACAGAACAAGTCTGATCCGGTTCCAACAGAGACTCGGCAACTAGCTGCAAGCGATTCGTCAGGATCTTGGCCAAAATCTTTAACTCTGTGTTTAGCAGAGTTATGGGCCTGTAATCGTCTAGTTCCCTCCCAACCTTCTTGCCTTTTCTCAACAGCGTGATCACGCCCCTGGTGATCCGACCGGGGATGGACCCCTGCCGAAACCAGTGGTTGAACATGACAGCCAAGAGCGGGACAAAAAGGTGCGACATCCTCAAGTACAATTCATAGGGCAAACCATCCAAACCTGGCGACTTGCCACTGCCGACCTTCTTCAAAGCCACGTAGATTTCGTCCTCCGTAATCTCCCCTTCGCAGCTAGCCGCTTCAGCCGGCAAAAGCCGGGGAAAGTCAGCCAAATAGCTGCGAAAGTCCTCGTCACGGAGACCAGGCTCCTTGGTAAATCGGTGTTCGAAATGCTGCCGGAACGCCTCGCACATGTCGTCGGTCGACCTAAGGAGATGTCCCTCCGGGTCGCGTACCTCTCGAATGTACCGGTCGCCGGCTCGGCGAATTTCTTCCTTGCGCAGTTCCGCGCCCATTTTCACAGCTTCGGAAGACATCTTGCTTAACTTAGCCCTAATTACCTGACCCATGTAGCGCCCGCTAGTCGAACGCTCCAGGGCCTCCCTGGCTAAGGCTATCTCTAGGGAATCCCCACCAGCCTCCGCCCGGGCGAAATTAGCTCTAAGTGTCTTTGCCTCCGCAGCCCTATCTAGGTTGAGCCGTTGGCTATATTTGGTGGCGAAAGACCTAATGGAGTCCTTAAGACTAACCCACCACTTACTCCCAATGACTCGCCCAATTAACGCCCGCTGAACTAATCTTGTCAGCTGGTCACGAAAGTCCCGCCTGTCCAGTAAGGACTGATTGAACTTCCAATAACCAGCCAACCTAGGCCTAAAATCTAACACCACACGGGCACAAACGAGTTTGTGGTCCGTGTAGCCTAACCAGTGGAACGTTGGACATTCTAAGAAGTCTATGTCGGCCACTCTCACTAACATCCTATCCAGGTACGCAGATACCCGGGTAGAAGGCCAATTAAGCGCCCACGTCCACATGCTCCCTTCCGGATGATCGACCCGGTATCTATCGACGAGACCAAATTCGCCGATCAGATCAACCAGGCTACGATCACCACGCCTCCCGCTAGCGCCCCTTCCTCTATCCCATTTGGGGGTTAGGATGGCATTCCAGTCCCCAACTAAGATTAGCCGTGTTGAATGCACCATGAAGGGCTCCAACAGCCGAAAGAAAGAGACTCGCTCACCTTGATCATTGGGCGCATAAACCGCAATCAGCCGGAACGACTTGCTTTTCACTGCAATATCGGCCACGATCAGCCGGCCCTCGGCACCGACATGGACAAGGTCAATCCTTCGCGTCCAGGGTACGCTTGACCAGCAAAGAAACACCTCTGGCCTTGCCGGCTCCCATATGCTGAATAGACGACAAAGTCGTTAGACAGCACACAAGAGTCGACTTCGCAAACAAAGTGAGTCTCTTGGATCGCGGCCACATCCACGCCGAAGGACAAGAGGTCACGAAGCAGGCGAGCCGCCTTACCCCGATCCCTCAGGCCCCTTCGCATTTAAACTGGCTATCTTAATAGACATCTTTTAGACCTGAAAAAGAGAAAAACAAAAAGCATGCAACAAAGGCACTAATCGCATACGGGGTAGAAATCTCGGGCAGAGGGGACCCCGACGGACTGTCCTAGGGACCCTGTACCAATGTCGGACGTAATCCGTCCGTCTAGGACAATCCCGCCGACGTCCGTGGGGTAAGTTAGTTTTACCACCCTATATAAGCAGGGGTGGAGCAAAACTGGGAACCTCCCCGAACAGTTTTTAGACATCTTTCTAAGTTCTGGGGTGCCTTCTTGCACCATTTTTATTTTGGGGTACAATTTTTGTGCTTCAGCCAAGTGGTCCCAGACCCGCAGGTTACCCCCGGTATTTCTTACCAGGGTAATGACTCCTGGGGCCTGGGAAAAGTTTCTTGGGTCCTCGGTGGATCGACCATTCACCGAGGTCAATTTAAGTAGGGGTTTGAGTAGTCTTCTCCTTTGGGACGACCACTCGGCTGTAATGTCCTCATCTACCCTCATAAGGGCGTCTCCCCGCGGGAGGGTATTTTTCTTTTTACCCCGAGTAGGAGTGGGAATAGGAGAAGGGGAGGGAGTGGGAGTTGCAGTAGTCGATCTTTTCAGGAGGGGGGTCAATTCGAAGGTTGGGGACTGAGAAACCTTTTGCGGGGAAGAGGGGAGACTTTTGGCCTTTTGTGCGTATGTGCACCTCTCCGGGGAGACCGGCAGCGACGAACACTTGACCACCATCCTGCTTCTCTCGACGCTCCTGCTCTTCCGACGGCTCTTTTGGTTGTCGTCCTTCTCCTCTTCCTCTTCTCTCCCTCGTTTCAACGAAGCAGACCTTGCCACTTCCATGTCTTCCTCCTTTTGGGTGGTGGCAATCCTCCTCTTCTGTTTGGGGGGCGACTTCTTTGCCGGGGACTCCTTCTGTTTAGTTGGAGTCTTGGCAGGAGGCGGCACCTTCCCCGGCACCTTTACCGGAGAAGGCGTTTTAGCCTTCTTCTTTGTCACCACCTGCCACTCGCCCTCCTTGTTGGCTGTCGGTGCTGGTGTTGTGGTTGGAGGAGCCGGCTTTGCCGTTGTTTCTCGGCCTGTTTGTTGTTTGGCTGGTTGGGCCTTTGGGGACGTGTTCTTGCTTGGGCAGGTCTTTGCAACGTGATCTGCCGCCCCACAGACCCAACAGCACGGCTTTCTCCCTTCTACTATCACAAATATTGTTTTCCCCCTACAGGTGAGGGTGTTGGGGATTTTGGCGATGCCCTCTTTATCCAAGGTCGCTAACACCGTCATATCCCCGGTGTAGAATCCAGCCTTCGACCGTAGCGAGGAGACTTCGGCGACCTTTCCATATCTTGCAAACAGGGCGCCGATGTGGTCCTCTTCAATGTCCATGGGGACGCCATGCAACGTGATCTTTAGTTTTCTTGCTCCCATATATTCGGTTAGAAACTGGAGCGTTTTGGTCTCCAGGACTAAACCGACTAGACTTTTCGCTTCTTCTGCGGAGCCAAGCAGGACGTCCCACATGGCATTGCTTCTCCTCGCTACGGCCTTGGCTTTAATTTTTAGGGTTTGTATTGCCTCTTCCATAGTTTCTCTGGGGATGCCAATCAGTTTATGTGTCTTAATGTCTTTGGTGAAGAGCGTGATAATTCTAGCTTCAATTTGTGCTAGTTTTTCGGGCACCGAAACCAGTTCTGTGCCTTTTATGTACTCAGCATACTTGGCTTGAATTTGGTCATAGTACTCCTCGTTCTTCAGCAAGATCTTTCCTCCCTTCCACCCAGAGGTCGAAGGTATGGGGGATGCTGGCGCTACTGCTGGTGTTACTGCTGGTGATGCTGCTGCTGATGCTGTAGAAGGGGGATCACTCCGAGGCGGTAAAGCCCAATCCCCCTCCTTCCCTCCCACCGAGTCCGTGGTGGGAGGACCGACTTCTTCCGGCCTATTACAGGCCATTGCCACCAAAGTGGCCGAACACCGGGTAGTTGCAATCCGGTGTTTCGCGTTGTGAGACGCTACTTTGCGCTGGCCCGAGCAATAAACTCGGGCTGGAATGCAAGCAAACCCAAAGACCCAAAATGATAGCTAATATCACGAAGGAACAAGAGCTTCTTTTTGGTCTTTTTGCCATTCACCACACAAACAAAAGTCTGGGGGGGGGAATGGGTAGTTTTATTTATTCTTTAAATACAAAGAATTATGGCACAAGGCCGAAAAATGGGAGGGGGAACAAAACTTGTGGTGGTCTTCAGTACACTATCTTATACCTAGCTAATCGGATTCACGACCCATACATACGTTACAATTTTCTCAATCACCATAAGAATTTGTCCATCAACACTCATACATATCGTACACCAAAATACCGCAAACTCCATACCAGGGACCTACAAAACGCCCCAAATGTACATAAAAATTTGTAACTATTTACAAATATAATACAAAAATAGATTTAAAAATTTATACATGAAATGACATGATGGGAAGGGGGAATGAAGAAACAAAAATCCCCAAAACAAAAACAATGTCAAATGAAAACATATACATAGTGTTAGTAAGACCCAAACACACCCTCATAATTAAAGAGGCCACTGTATTCTGCCTTAAAAGGCAAAATCAAGTAGCTCTCTTTCTACAGGGGATGGGAGAA
Source organism: Ascarosepion bandense (assembly GCA_037127315.1). Lineage (NCBI taxonomy): Eukaryota > Metazoa > Mollusca > Cephalopoda > Sepiida > Sepiidae > Ascarosepion > Ascarosepion bandense. The sequence continues at coordinate 4,045,562 of JBBBDQ010002261.1, read as the reverse complement.
GCAGGTTAAAAATAAATTGGACTGGGGAATATATAAGGCTGACCCAGCCGAGAGTAAAACGGGACAAAATAACGATGGACAAAGGGGATCTCGAACTGGATCATAACAAAAGTATTGGAGCCGGGAACAGGCTAGGACAACCCATACACTCACATTAACTAGGTACACAAAAGAATATCTACCTTAACCACGGGAAGGGTTCCAAAGGAATCCCCCCCGATGTGATTAGCAGATCTAAAAAAGAAAATCAAGGCTAGCCCCGGTCACACGAACCAGGCTCGCTGCATGTATCCACCTTTCGCAAAAGTCTGTCGGGTGCAGCCGTTTCCGTTCAGTTCTAATCTTCATTTTGAGCTGGTGCTCAAAATATCGGATTAGATCCTGATCCGAAAGACGACCGCCCCGCAAGACTTCCTCCAGTCGCGTCGTCCATATCACCATTCTAGCCGAAGGCCAGCAGCGTCAGAAACACCATCCGCTTCACTCCAGAGTACGGGGGCAACACATTGTCCACAGCGTATGCGCGATCAATGAGCACGAGCTCCCGCGGCGCGATACGAGCAGTCAACTCGCCGACACGCGCCCACAACGGGCGAACGCGCGAACAATGGAAGAAGGCGTGCGCAGACGTCTCCTTGATTCCAAGGTTGCAACGTTCACAATCTGGCAAATCCGCCAGGCCCATTGCGAAACGCTTGTCATTGAGAGACAAACCATTCCGAGCCAATCGCCAGGTCAGAGAAAACTCAGAGTTGCTGAGCCAATCTGCACCTGGCGCCCAAGACCAATGAGAGCGGTACTCCACTCTCGACATGCCGAGCTTACTCCACAGCTTATCCTTCACGGCACCCTCCACTAATCCCCGATAGAAGATTTTCCTAGGCTGTGAAAGGTCACTGGACCGTGGAATGGCCTGTAAAGCCGCCAGACATTCGAGGAGGAATTTCGGTCGCACCCAAGGCCTGACGGTCAGCCATAGGGTCGGGGGCGTGATGGTAAGGCAAGGGAACATGTCCCTCACTACCCCCGCAAGCAACCGATCTTCCTCTAACGCGCGCCTGAGGAATGCCAACCTTGAAGCGAGCACGTGGCTCCTCAAGTGTGGCATCCCCAGACCCCCTTGACACGGACGGAGGCAACAGACTCCTTTGTCGACCATGTGTTTGCGTCCTCTCCAAAGACAGGAGAATAGCAAACGCTCGAGCGCCTTCTCATGATCGTCACAAAGGGGAAGTACTGACAGCCGGTAAAGGATCATGGGAAAGAGGTATGTGTTACACACCTCCGCCAAGCCCTTCACGGAGAGACCCCGTCGACGCCAAATCTTGACCGACGCGCCGACCTTTGCCAGTACTTCTGACCAGTTTTTCTCCAGCTGTAAGTCCGGACCGAACCAAACTCCGAGGAGCTTGACCGGCCCGTCCGTCCAGCTGAAGGGCCCCGGGAGGGAAACTCCCTTCCAGGCACCTAACCGCAAGCCGGATGACTTGTCGCAGTTAATTCTGGCCCCTGTCACCTTCTCGTACCGTACAAGCGCCTGGTGTACCGCCTCTATGTCCCTGCGGGAGGACACAAAGGTCGTTACGTCATCGGCGTACGCAGAAACCCTGGCTCGAGCTCCGCCAGGGACTTCAATTCCACGCAGGACCGGACTGCCCGTCTCGTCCCTTAGCCGGCGAAGGAGGGGCTCCAACGCCAAGACATAAAGGAGAGAAGACAGTGGACAACCCTGTCGGACCGACCTAGACAGCGCGAAAGCGCCCGACAGCTTCCCGTTCACCTGTACCACAGCCCGGGGGGAGCGATACAGAAGGCTAATCCAGCGGCTGAAGTCGGGTTTGAATCCGGCGGCCTGCAGGACAGCAGCCAGGTAGCCATGGTCAATCCTATCAAATGCCTTGGACTGATCTAAATTGATCAGCGCGGCCTCATCGTCGTCTTCTACACCCTCTATGATCGTGCGAATCAAGTGCAGGTTGCTCTGAATTGTTCTCCCCTTCACAGAACAAGTCTGATCCGGTTCCAACAGAGACTCGGCAACTAGCTGCAAGCGATTCGTCAGGATCTTGGCCAAAATCTTTAACTCTGTGTTTAGCAGAGTTATGGGCCTGTAATCGTCTAGTTCCCTCCCAACCTTCTTGCCTTTTCTCAACAGCGTGATCACGCCCCTGGTGATCCGACCGGGGATGGACCCCTGCCGAAACCAGTGGTTGAACACGACTGCCAAGAGCGGGACAAAAAGGTGCGACATCCTCAAGTACAATTCATAGGGCAAACCATCCAAACCTGGCGACTTGCCACTGCCGACCTTCTTCAAAGCCACGTAGATTTCGTCCTCCGTAATCTCCCCTTCGCAGCTAGCCGCTTCAGCCGGCAAAAGCCGGGGAAAGTCAGCCAAATAGCTGCGAAAGTCCTCGTCACGGAGACCAGGCTCCTTGGTAAATCGGTGTTCGAAATGCTGCCGGAACGCCTCGCACATGTCGTCGGTCGACCTAAGGAGATGTCCCTCCGGGTCGCGTACCTCTCGAATGTACCGGTCGCCGGCTCGGCGAATTTCTTCCTTGCGCAGTTCCGCGCCCATTTTCACAGCTTCGGAAGACATCTTGCTTAACTTAGCCCTAATTACCTGGCCCATGTAGCGCCCGCTAGTCGAACGCTCCAGGGCCTCCCTGGCTAAGGCTATTTCTAGGGAATCCCCACCAGCCTCCGCCCGGGCGAAATTAGCTCTAAGTGTCTTTGCCTCCGCAGCCTTATCTAGGTTGAGCCGCTGGCTATATTTGGTGGCGAAAGACCTAATGGAGTCCTTAAGACTAACCCACCACTTACTCCCAATGACTCGCCCAATTAACGCCCGCTGAACTAGTTTTGTCAGCTGGTCACGAAAGTCCCGCCTGTCCAGTAAGGACTGGTTGAACTTCCAATAACCAGCCAACCTAGGCCTAAAATCTAACACCACACGGGCACAAACGAGTTTGTGATCCGTGTAGCCTAACCAGTGGAACGTTGGACATTCTAAGAAGTCTATGTCGGCTTCTCTCACTAACACCCTATCCAGGTACGCTGATACCCGGGTAGAGGGCCAACTACGCGTCCACGTCCACATGCTCCCTTCCGGATGATCGACCCGGTATCTATCGACGAGACCAAAATCGCCGACAAGATTGACCAGGCTACGATCACCACTCCACCCGCTAGCGCCCCTCCCTCTATCCCATTTGGGGGTTAGGATGGCATTCCAGTCCCCAACTAAGATTAGCCGTGTTGAATGCACCATGAAGGGCTCCAACAGCCGAAAGAAAGAGACACGCTCACCTTGAACATTGGGCGCATAAACCGCAATCAGCCGGAACGACTTGCTTTTCACTGCAATATCGGCCACGATCAGCCGGCCCTCGGCACCGACATGGACAAGGTCAACCCTCGCGTCCAGGGTACGCTTAACCAGCAAAGAAACACCTCTGGCCCGCCGGCTCCCATATGCTGAATAAACGACAAAGTCGTCATCCAGCACACACGAGTCGACTTCGCAAACAAAGTGAGTCTCTTGGATCGCGGCCACATCCACGCCGTACGACAAGAGGTCACGAAGCAGGCGAGCCGCCTTGCCCCGATCCCTCAGGCCATACGCATTCAAACTGGCTATCTTGAATAGACATTTCTTAGGCCTGAAAAGAGAACAAGAAAAACATGCAACAACGGCTCTAATCACATACGGGGAAAAAATCTCTGGTGGCTGGGACCCCGACGGACTGTCCTAGGGACCCTGTACCAACATCGGACGTAATCCGTCCGTCCAGGACAATACCGCCGACGTCCGTAGGGTAAGTGAGTTTTATCACCCTATATAAGCATGGGTGGATCAAAATCGGGAACCTCCCAGCACAATTTCTAGCCATTTTTTTTAATTCAGGGGTGCCTTCCTGCACCATTCTAATATTTGAGTAATGCTTTTTAACCTGAGCTATGTGGTCCCAGACCCTCAGGTTGCCTCCTGTGTTACGTATCAGGGTAATGACACCTGGGGCCTGGGAAAAGTTTTTCCTAGGGTTGTCCGTGGATAGTCCTTTCACCGAAGTAAGCTTTAGGAGTGGTTTGAGCAAATTTCTCCTTTGCGATGACCACTCTAACCCAATGTCTTCATTAATTTTCATGAGGGCATCCCCATGAGGGAGGGCATTTTTCTTTTTATGCCGAGTAGGGGCCGGAACAGGAGAAGGGGAGGGAGAGGGAGTAGTGGATCTTCTCAAGGGGGTCAGCTCGAAAGGTCGGGGACTGGGACACCTTCTGTGGAGAAGAGGGCAGGCTCCTGGCTTTCTGCGCATAGGAGCACCTAACTGGGGAAACCGGAAGAGATGTACATTTATCCCTGTGTCTTCTTCGTTCCACGCTCCTACTCCTCCGTCGACTCTTGGGTTTATCGTGCTGCTCTTCCTCGTCGTCTCTTCCGCGTTTTAAGGACGCCGACCTTTCCACTTCCATTTCCTTCCACCTTCTTGGGGGAGGGACTCCTTTTCTGTACATGTTTGGCCGGCGTTTTGGCGGGAGGGGAGACCTCTACCGGGGGCTCCTTTTGTTTTTCCGGCTCCCCGCCCAGAGACGGCGCTTTTGCCGGGCACGCCTTCTGTTTAGCTGGGGACGCTGCTTTTGCCGGAGTCTGTTTTGGAGGCGTCTTGACAGGGGGCGGCACCTTCGCGGGGGAAGGAGTCTTCGCCTTCTTTCTGCCGACCACCTGCCACTCGCCCTCCCTACTGACAGTCTGTGCTGGAGTTGGTGTTGCTGTCTTAGTCGTCTCCTTTCCCCCTGCCTTTTCCTCTTGCTGCGGCTGCTTGGCTGTTTGGGCCTTTGGGGGTGGGTTCTTCGTCGGGCAAGCCTTGGCAACATGTTCCGCCGCCCCGCAGACCCAACAGCACGGCTTTCTTCCCTCCACAATCACAAATATCTTGCGACCCCTGCAAGTAATGATGTTGGGGATCTTTTCAATCCTCTCCTTCGTCAAGGTCACTTGGAGGGTCATGTCACCCGTTAAGAAGCCTGCCTTTGACCGCAGCGAGGAGACTTCTGACACTTTGCCATATCCGGCAAAAAAGGCACCGATATGGTCCTCGGCGATGTCCATTGGGACGCCATGCAGGGTAATTTTAAGTTTCTTAGTACCCATGTACTCTGTATGGATTTGGAGTGTCTTGGTTTCCAAGACCACTCCCATTAGGGCCTTCGCCTCCCCTGCAGATCCAAGCAGGACGTCCCACATGGCACCGCCCCTCTCCTCGCTACGGCCCTGGCTTTGATCTTCAGTGCTTTAATACTTTCTTCAAACACGTCCCTGGGGACCCCAATTAATTTGTGTGTTTTCAGGTCCTTTGTTATCAAGGGTAATTATTCGGGCTTCTATTAGAGCTAACTGTTCAGGGACCGAAACCAGTTCTGCTTCCTTGATAAATTCCGCGTACTTCAAGTTCATTTGAGCGTAGTACTCCTCTCCCTTAGTAATGATTCTACCTCCATTCCACCCAGAGGTAGAAGGTATGGGAGATGCTGCTGATACTTCCGAAGAGGGGTCGATCCTAGGTGGTAAACTCCAGTCTCCCTCTTTCCCTCCCACCGAGGCCGTGGTGGGAGGACCGACTTCTTCCGGCCTATTACAGGCCATTGCCACCAAAGTGGCCGAACACCGGGTAGTTGCAATCCGGTGTTTCGCGTTGTTTAGACGCTACTTTGCGCTGGCCCGAGCAATAAACTCGGGCTGGAATGCAAGCAAACCCAAAAACCAAATTGATAGCTAATATCACGGTGGAACAAAAGCTTCGCTCTGGTTTTTTGCCATTCACCACACAAACAAAAGTCTGGGGGGGGAATGGGTAGTACTTATTTATTTGACAAAAAGTACAAATTCTGGCACAAGGCCAACACATGGGAGGGGGAACAAAAACTTGGGTTGGTCTTCCGTAACTATCTTATACCTAGCTAATCCGGATTCACGACCCATACATACGTTACAATTTTCTCAATTCACCATAAAATTTTGTCCATCAACACTCATACCTATCAAGCACCAAAATACCACAAAATCATACCGGGGACCTAAAAACACCCCAAATGTACATAAAAATTTCTGATTTTTACAATATATACAATATCTTACAAAAATAAATTTAAAACTTTATTCATGAAATGACATGATGGGGAAGGGGGAATGAAGAAACAAAAAACCCCAAAACAAAACACAATTTCAAATGAATATATATACACAATGTTAGTAAGACCCAAACACACCCACATAATTAAAGAGGCCACTGTATTCTGCCTTAAAAAAGGACAAAATCAAGCAGCTCTCTTTCTAAGGGGAATGGGAGAAGCAGGGGGCAAAAATAAATTGGACTGGAGAATGTATAAGGCTGACCCAGCCGAGAGTGAAAACGGGACAAAATAATACTTGGACAATGGGGAATCTCGAACTGGATCATAACAAAAGCAATTGGAGCCGGGAACAGGCCAGGACAAACACATTCACTCACATTAACTAGGCACAAAAAGAACTTCTACCTTAACCACGGGCGGGGTTCCAAAGGAATCCACCCCGATGCAACTAGCAGATCTAAAAGAGAAAATCAAGGCTAGCCCCGGTCACGCGAACCAGGCTCGCCGCATATACCCACCTTTCGCTGAACTCTGTCGGGTGCAGCCGTTTCCGTTCAGTTCTAATCTTAATTTTGAGCTGGTGCTCAAAATATCGGATTAGATCCTGATCCGAAAGACGACCGCCCCGCAAGACTTCCTCCAGACGCGTCATCCAAATCACCATTCTAGCCGTGGCCAGTAGCGACAGAAACACCATCCGCTTCACTCCAGAGTACGGGGGCGACACATTGTCCACAGCGTATGCGCGATCAATGAGCACAAGCTCCCGCGGCGCGATACGAGCAGTCAACTCGCCGACACGCGCCCACAACGGGCGAACGCGCGAACAATGGAAGAAGGCGTGCGCAGACGTCTCCTTAATTCCAAGGACGCAACGTTCACAATCTGGCAAATCCGCCAGGCCCATTGCGAAACGCTTGTCATTGAGAGACAAACCATTCCGAGCCAATCGCCAGGTCAGAGAAAACTCAGAGTTGTTGAGCCAATCCGCACCTGGCGCCCAAGACCAATGAGAGCGATACTCCTCCCTCGACATGCCGAGCTTACTCCACAGTTCATCCTTCATGGCGCCCTCCACTAATCCCCGATAGAAGATTCTCCTAGGCCGTGAAAGGTCACTGGACCATGGAATGGCCCGAAGGGCCGTCAGACATTCGAGGCAGGAATTTCGGCCGCCCCCAAGGCCTATTGCTAGTCCTCAGGAGCGGGGGAGTGATAGTGAGGCTAGGGAACATGTCCCTCACTACCCCCGCAAGCAACCGATCTTCCTCCAACGCGCGCCTGAGGAATGCCAACCTCGAAGCGAGCACGTGGCTCCTCAAGTGTGGCATCCCCAGACCCCCTTGACACGGACGGAGGCAGCAGACTCCTTTGTCGACCATGTGTTTGCGTCCTCTCCAAAGACAGGAGAATAGCAAACGCTCGAGCGCCTTCTCATGATCGTCACAAAGGGGAAGTACAGACAGCCGGTAAAGGATTCTGGGAAAGAGGTATGTATTACACACCTCCGCCAGACCCTTCACGGAGAGACTCCGTCGACGCCAAATCTTCGACCGACGCGCCGACCTTTGCCTGTACTTCTGACCAGTTTTTCTCCAACTGTAAGTCCGGACCGAACCAAACTCCGAGGAGCTTGACCGGCCCGTCCGTCCAGTCGAAGGGCCCCGGGAGGGAAACACCCTTCCAGGCACCTAACCGCAAGCCGGACGACTTGTCGCGGTTAATTCTGGCCCCTGTTACCTGTTCGTACCGTTCAAGCGCCTTCTGTACCGCCCTTATGTCCCTGCGGGAGGACACAAAGGTCGTTACGTCATCGGCGTACGCGGAAACCCTGGCTCGAGCTCCTCCAGGGACAGCAATTCCACGCAGGACCGGACTGCACGTCTCGTCCCTTAGCCGGCGAAGGAGAGGCTCCAACGCCAGGACGTAAAGGAGAGGCGACAGTGGACAACCCTGTCGGACCGACCTAGACAGCGCGAAAGCGCCCTCGACAGCTTCCCGTTCACCTGTACCACAGCCTTGGGGGAGCGATACAGAAGGCTAATCCAGCGGCTGAAGTCGGGTTTGAATCCGGCGGCCTGCAGGACAGCAGCCAGGTAGCCATGGTCAATCCTATCAAATGCCTTGGACTGATCCAAATTGATCAGCGCGGCCTCTTCGTCGTCTTCTACACCCTCTACGATCGTGCGGATCAAGTGCAGGTTGCTCTGAATTGTTCGTCCCTTCACAGAACAAGTCTGATCCGGTTCCAACAGAGACTCGGCAACTAGCTGCAAGCGATTCGTCAGGATCTTGGCCAAAATCTTTAACTCTGTGTTTAGCAGAGTTATGGGCCTGTAATCATCTAATCCCCGCCCAACCTTCTTGCCTTTTCCCAACAGCGTGATCACGCCCCTGGTGATCCGACCGGGGATGGACCCCTGCCGAAACCAGTGGTTGAACACGACAGTCAAGAGCGGGACAAAAAGGTGCGACATCCTCAAGTACAATTCATAGGGCAAACCATCCAAACCTGGCGACTTGCCACTGCCGGTCTTCTTCAAAGCCGCGTAGACTTCGTCCTCCGTAATCTCCCCTTCGCAGCTAGCCGCTTCAGCCGGCAAAAGCCGGGGAAAGTCAGCCAAATAGCTGCGAAAGTCCTCGTCACGGAGACCAGGCTCCTTGGTAAATCGGTGTTCGAAATGCTGCCGGAACGCCTCGCACATGTCGTCGGTGGACCGAAGGAGATGCCCCTCCGGGTCGCGCACCTCTCGAATGTACCGATCGCCGGCCCGACGAATTTCTTCCTTGCGCAGTTCTGCGCCCATGTTCACAGCTTCGGAAGACATCTTGCTTAACTTAGCTCTAATTACCTGACCCATATAGCGCTCGCTAGTCGTGCGCCTCAGGGCCTCCCTGGCTAAGGCTATCTCTAGGGGATCCCCACCAGCCTCCGCCCGGGCGAAATTAGCACTAAGTGTCTTTGCCTCCGCAGCCTTATCTAGGTTTGAGCCGCTGGCTATATTTGGTGGCGAAAGACCTAATGGAGTCCTTAAGGTTAACCCACCACTTATTCCCAATGACTCGCCCAATTAACGCCCGCTGAACTAGTTTTGTCAGCTGGTCACGAAAGTCCCGCCTGTCCAGTAAGGACTGATTGAACTTCCAATAACCAGCCAACCTAGGCCTAAAGTCTAACACCACACGGGCACAAACGAGTTTGTGGTCCGTGTAGCCTAGCCAGTGGAACGTTGGACATTCTAAGAAGTCTATGTCGGCCACTCTCACTAACATCCTATCCAGGTACGCAGATACCCGGGTAGAAGGCCAATTAAGCGCCCACGTCCACATACTCCCATTCCGGATGATCGACCCGGTATCTATCGACGAGACCAAAATTCGTCGATCAGATCAACCAGGCTACGATCATCATTCCTCCCGCTAGCGCCCCTCCCTCTATCCCATTTGGGGGTTAGGATGGCATTCCAGTCCCCAACTAAGATTAGCCGTGTTGAATGCACCATAAAGGGCTCCAACAGCCGAAAGAAAGAGACACGCTCACCTTGCTTATTGGGCGCATAAACCACAATCAGCCGGAACAATTTGCTTTTCACTGCAATATCGGCCACGATCAGCCGGCCCTCGGCACCGACATGGACAAGGTCAACCCTCGCGTCCAGGGTACGCTTAACCAGCAAAGAAACACCTCTGGCCCGCCGGCTCCCATATGCTGAATAAACGACAAAGTCGTCATCCAGCACACACGAGTCGACTTCGCAAACAAAGTGAGTCTCTTGGATCGCGGCCACATCCACGCCGTACGACAAGAGGTCACGAAGCAGGCGAGCCGCCTTGCCCCGATCCCTCAGGCCATACGCATTCAAACTGGCTATCTTGATAGACATTTCTTAGGCCTGAAAAGAGAACAAGAAAAACATGCAACAACGGCTCTAATCACATACGGGGAAAAAATCTCTGGTGGCTGGGACCCCGACGGACTGTCCTAGGGACCCTGTACCAACATCGGACGTAATCCGTCCGTCCAGGACAATACCGCCGACGTCCGTAGGGTAAGTGAGTTTTATTACCCTATATAAGCATGGGTGGATCAAAATGGGGAACCTCCCAGCACAATTTCTAGCCATTTTTTTTAATTCAGGGGTGCCTTCCTGCACCATTCTAATATTTGAGTAATGCTTTTTAACCTGAGCTATGTGGTCCCAGACCCTCAGGTTGCCTCCTGTGTTACGTATCAGGGTAATGACACCTGGGGCCTGGGAAAAGTTCCTAGGGTTGTCCGTGGCTAGTCCTTTCACCGAAGTAAGCTTTAGGAGTGGTTTGAGCAAATTTCTCCTTTGCGATGACCACTCTAACCCAATGTCTTCATTAATTTTCATGAGGGCATCCCCATGAGGGAGGGCATTTTTCTTTTTATGCCGAGTAGGGGCCGGAACAGGAGAAGGGGAGGGAGAGGGAGTAGTGGATCTTCTCAAGGGGGTCAGCTCGAAGGTCGGGGACTGGGACACCTTCTGTGGAGAAGAGGGCAGGCTCCTGGCTTTCTGCGCATAGGAGCACCTAACTGGGGAAACCGGAAGAGATGTACATTTATCCCTGTGTCTTCTTCGTTCCACGCTCCTACTCCTCCGTCGACTCTTGGGTTTATCGTGCTGCTCTTCCTCGTCGTCTCTTCCGCGTTTTAAGGACGCCGACCTTTCCACTTCCATTTCCTCCACCTTCTTGGGGGAGGGACTCCTTTTCTGTACATGTTTGGCCGGCGTTTTGGCGGGAGGGGAGACCTCTACCGGGGGCTCCTTTTGTTTTTCCGGCTCCCCGCCCAGAGACGGCGCTTTTGCCGGGCACGCCTTCTGTTTAGCTGGGGACGCTGCTTTTGCCGGAGTCTGTTTTGGAGGCGTCTTGACAGGGGGCGGCACCTTCGCGGGGGAAGGAGTCTTCGCCTTCTTTCTGCCGACCACCTGCCACTCGCCCTCCCTACTGACAGTCTGTGCTGGAGTTGGTGTTGCTGTCTTAGTCGTCTCCTTTCCCCCTGCCTTTTCCTTCTTGCTGCGGCTGCTTGGCTGTTTGGGCCTTTGGGGGTGGGTTCTTCGTCGGGCAAGCCTTGGCAACATGTTCCGCCGCCCCGCAGACCCAACAGCACGGCTTTCTTCCCTCCACAATCACAAATATCTTGCGACCCCTGCAAGTAATGATGTTGGGGATCTTTTCAATCCTCTCCTTCGTCAAGGTCACTTGGAGGGTCATGTCACCCGTTAAGAAGCCTGCCTTTGACCGCAGCGAGGAGACTTCTGACACTTTGCCATATCCGGCAAAAAAGGCACCGATATGGTCCTCGGCGATGTCCATTGGGACGCCATGCAGGGTAATTTTAAGTTTCTTAGTACCCATGTACTCTGTATGGATTTGGAGTGTCTTGGTTTCCAAGACCACTCCCATTAGGGCCTTCGCCTCCCCTGCAGATCCAAGCAGGACGTCCCACATGGCACCGCCTCTCCTCGCTACGGCCCTGGCTTTGATCTTCAGTGCTTTAATACTTTCTTCAAACACGTCCCTGGGGACCCCAATTAATTTGTGTGTTTTCAGGTCCTTTGTTATCAAGGTAATTATTCGGGCTTCTATTAGAGCTAACTGTTCAGGGACCGAAACCAGTTCTGCTTCCTTGATAAATTCCGCGTACTTCAAGTTCATTTGAGCGTAGTACTCCTCTCCCTTAGTAATGATTCTACCTCCATTCCACCCAGAGGTAGAAGGTATGGGAGATGCTGCTGATACTTCCGAAGAGGGGTCGATCCTAGGTGGTAAACTCCAGTCTCCCTCTTTCCCTCCCACCGAGGCCGTGGTGGGAGGACCGACTTCTTCCGGCCTATTACAGGCCATTGCCACCAAAGTGGCCGAACACCGGGTAGTTGCAATCCGGTGTTTCGCGTTGTTTAGACGCTACTTTGCGCTGGCCCGAGCAATAAACTCGGGCTGGAATGCAAGCAAACCCAAAAACCAAATTGATAGCTAATATCACGGTGGAACAAAAGCTTCGCTCTGGTTTTTTGCCATTCACCACACAAACAAAAGTCTGGGGGGGGGAATGGGTAGTAAATTTCAATGCTTCTAAAACGAAGCTGTTATCAACTAACCACCATAGACAATCGCATCTACCTCCCATTAGCATGGAACAGGCTAGCCTCCCAGAGAGTAAAATACTACGCCTCCTTGGCCTTACACTTTCGGCGGACCTCAAATGGAATGACTATATCGAATCCATTGCCAAATCTGCTGCTATGAAAGTCAGCTCTGTGCAGGGCCCAGAAGTTTTTCCCACCTGAATCTATTCTGCACATATACAAATCTACCATCCGCCCGTGTATTGAATATTGATGCCATATCTGGTCGGGTGCCCCTGCTGCTCTCCTTGGGGTTCTTGACAAAATAGAAAGGATCTGTAACGTGGTTGATACTGAATTGGCAGACCGGCTGCAACCACTCTCTCACCGGCGTGATGTGGCTTCCCTATGCCTCTTCTACAAGTACTTTCATGGCTTCTGCTCCGATGAACTTAGAGCACTGGTGCTGCCTAAGCAGGAATTTACACGAGATACTAGATTAGCAACTAGATCTCACCCTTTTACAGTTAAACAGATAAGATGTAACCGTAAATTCTACTCCAACAGCTTCTTTTCTCGCGCTTCCCACCTGTGGAACTCCCTTCCACAAGTCTGCTTTCCCGACAGCTACAATCTCCAGGTGTTTAAATGCAGGGTCAATAGACACCTCCTATCACCCTAACTCCCAATTATTCTCAGAACACTCTCATCTACCCAACCCTCATTCTCGGTATCCCTTCCCGCCTATCACCCACCCTCTGACATTTCCTATATTTAATCATCCTTTCTCCACCCTATGTAGCCCCCTGCACATTAGTGGCAGTGATATGCCTTGCTCGTGGTGAAACGCTTATAAAAAAAATATCAATTTTAACAAGTGTACACACACACACACATATATATATATATATATATATATATATATATACACAAAGAATTACACCACACGCGTACAAAAGCCTACACACATACACTTACATATGCACACATACACGTTCATGAACATAAATTACTTAAAAAGCTAAAGGATATTCGCAATTTATGTGTTAAATTCGATTCTAATTATATTTGAAGACTTAAAGAAACTAATTAAAGACGGTTTAGTACGAAAAGAAAAAAGAAAAAGAATCATCACAAAACAAAAAAATATAAAGGTGCAGGAAAAATAGGGGGTAAAATTCGTTGAAGTATTCTTGCTCGTTAAATGGTAGATACTAAAATAGGAAAATTGAAAAAGAAATTTACAAGGTTGGGATCAGTCATTGGTAGTCCCACACATCTCTCGGCAACCTATGGAGTATCAAAAATTAGTCTCACCTGAAGAAGAGATTGCCGAAGGATTTATCAACACGCTTGTAGCTAACAGCATTCCAAAATCACTCACCTTGTCGGAAATAAAGGAGGAATCTCAGCGGGATCCAACCGTTACAGCAGTGAAAAACGCAATACAACAAAACGACCGGACGCATAAGTTAACGAAACTCTTTAAACACATAAGGAAGGAACTGACAACAAAACGAGGCGTAGTTATCCGCGGGACCAGAATTATTATCCCCCCAAACCTACGAAAACGAATCCTGAAATTGGCGCATGAGATACACATGGGTATAATGAAAACAAAAGCCCTGCTTAGAACTAAATTATGATGGCCCAATATAGACAAAGACATAGAGGCTGCCATAAGCTGATGTATCCCGTGTACAACATTAGCCCCGAAGGAAAACCAACGTCAGGTGCATATGGCCGAAATGAAAGGTCCCTGGGAAATACTCCACGTAGACATTTGTGGGCCTTTCCCTAGCGCTGATTATGTAATCGGAATAATCGATACGGGATCAAGATGGCCTGAGGCATTCATTAGCAAATCCACCAGGGCTGATACAATCGTATCGACAATCCAAAAGTGTTTCTATACACATGGCATTCCAGCAATTTTCGTTTCAGATAATGGACCCCAGTTCATATCCTCAGAGTTTAAGCACTTTTGTAAAGAATGGGGTATCCAACACCGAAAGGTAACCCCTTATCATCATCCCCAAGCTAATGGAGAGATTGAGCGGTTCTTCTCAACCATGTTGAAAGCCATTTGAGCGATGAACACAGAAGAAAAGGACTGGAGAAAACATCTAGGAAAATTCCTAATATATTACCGTAATAGTCTACATGCCATGATGGGAGAAACTCCAGCTAAGCTACTCATGGGTAGGGAAGTAAACCTCAACATCCCAGGATTACAAAAGAGGCCTGAAAACCAAGCTTGGAGAACAGCACGGCAAAAAGACAAAAAAGGAAAAGGCAAATTGAAAAATCGCACAGATCAAAAAAAATAAAGCTAAACAAACTAACATAAAACTCGGAGATGTCATACTACTTAAACAAAGTAAACAAAACAAGCTAACGCCAGTTTATCACTCAACACCACGTAGAGTAAAATAACGCAAAGGCGAATCTGCAATTATATCGCAAGGGGACAAACTTATTTTACGACACATATCACAAATGAAAAGAATTCCCGAAGACAGGACTCGCCAACAATCAAGGGATGATGACTTCCCTTTTAACGATATGAGAGAGAGAGAGGCAAAAGCAAAGCAGCAGATATCCCTATTGCCCTAAGACGAACAAAACGCCATATAAGAAAACCCTGAAGATATGCAGGCAGCAGTTCGGAAGAAGGAAACAATCTGAATACAGAGGAGGGAGCAGATGTGATGTCCGCGCGAATATAAATAGAACCCGCTCGGTTGATTGAGGAGCTCTTCAGTAGACACCAAATGTTCCAGTGACTTGGCCCAAAGTTATGAGTTCAATATCTGGTTACAGCAGTGGCGAACAAATAGCTCAGAGATTTTAGTCAAAGGGAAATAAGTACATGGCATCTAGAAGTGGCAACGCACATAGAATAAGAATTATATACCCCCGTGGTCGAAATAAAGGGTTCCATTCAGAATCTCTAGCAGAAGGCCAGAATGTACAACAGCCAAAACATCATAAACATGGCAATAAAGATGAGGACAACAGTCCAAACACTACCTCATCTCAGAAGTATATAGACAAATGCTGAAAGTAATACTTGTTTCAAATCAGATTAACTAAACATTAAATCAGCTAATATTTCTCAAATACAGTTTATAATGTGGGAAAATGCCTTAAAATACCTGCGCGTTATTCGCACGCACGCAAGCACGAACGTTGTTGGTCAAATAATGAAACCATCGTTGGGCATATAATTCTTCTGATATTTTTTAGAGGTGATAGTTCGATACCTTGGGAAAAACATTGAGATAAATTTCGTCATTTTTGCGAAATCCGATGCGTAATGTTTGTTTTTTTTATTTTTATTTTTTTGTCTTTTTTAGCTGTTATTGAAATACTGAAATCACATTTTCCTGAATGAAATATGTCATTGCTTCAGTCTTTGTTCGGTACCGGTATAGTATGTTACCTACCTTTTTTTCTTTTTTTTTTTTTTTAAAAAGCATTAAAACTGTCTGGTAAGGGCTAGGGAAAATAATTTAAATAAATAGCCGAATATTTATATCTATAAATATACCCTTACTGAGGTAGGCCACATACTAGAGTAATTAAAATTATGAATTCATATTAATAAGAGCTTCTAACAACTTTAGATGACAAAGGCCACCTCCTTCCCAATTTTCCCAGTCTCATTCGTATTTCATTGGTGATATGTAAATTCCATAAGAGAAACTTCTTCCCACAAACTGCTGCGCTGTGAAATCGACTCATAAGATGCTTTCCCGATCACTATAATACTTACCTGTTGAAGTCTCGGGTTAAGTTAAAAGGTCCCAAACTTAAAAAGAAAGTTTTATAGTCAAAATGTTTATTTTTAAGTGGAAAGATCAAGGTAATTTTTTAATTATTAAAAAAAATTGTAATCATTTCTAACATGTTCGAAATTTTGGTTAAAAGTTCTTTTTTTTTCCCCCGGTCAGCTACTGACCAGATTTTACCAGAATTTATTCCTATGGCAAACGTAATATTACGCAGCTCATTTTTTTTTTGGGGGGGGGGGGGGGCAGTGAAACAAACGTTCATTTTAAAATTCTTGCAAAAATAAAATAATTGATTTTAATGAAACTTTCAGAACTTATTCACAAGTGAAGTTATTTTTGCAATTACTATTGTTAAAATATCTTTGTGTGTGTGTATATATATATATATATATATATATATATATATATATATATATAATCATCTGCAGACGGATCAGATATATATCTGTTACTCCATCAGTATTGAATTTCTAGAAACTTCACGAAATTCAATACTGACCACAAACTTTATTTTATTAGCTAAATGTAGGACTTCTTGGAGAATGTAAATCATAATACTTTTTTTTTTTTCAAAAAGTAGCTGTGTATCCGAAAATCTGCTTCGATAAGTAAAATTAAAAATGCATTAAAATTACGCCATTTTTAATTTAGATATGATTTTAATTGCTTTTATAAATTATGACGTCCACCCTACGGCATGTCCGCACTCAAGCTCGGTGCCTTCGGCTTATTTAGGAGTTGGTCGCTTCGGCCCAAGTCCTGTCCCGCCCCACGTTTTTAGTTGATCGCATGACTGACTTGTCCGAATAGTTGACGGGAATCGATGACTTGGTTTGATTCGTTCGGAGTGAAGTCGCATGAAATGAATAAAAGAAAAGCATTTATATACAATTCTCGGATACAAAGTTGTTAGTACAGTCATTGATGGCCCAAGCAGGCCTTCTCTAAGTAATAACTATCGACCCTTTCTGCTTATCGTGATACAGCGTTTGTTGACTTTTTTTTTTTAAACGAGACTTCTAGAACAAGGCTTTAAGTCGGAGGCTTTTCTTCAGATCAGGCGAACCGGTAGTCTCTCTCTCTCTCTCTATCTGCACGTTGAATCTATCTAAGAGAAGATAGCCGCCCCGGACCTGGGCGGGATGAACGCCGGGTGAGCCCGCCATTGAAAACCATCACATCTGTGCACTTTTTCTCATATGGTCCTCTGCTCAAAGGCTAAGGTGGGTTATGATGTGCTCTGGGAATTCCAGCATTCCCCAAACAACTAATCGAGCTCTCCTTGCAAGTGTCAAAGTATTAGAGAGTTCCTACTCCTCCCCCACTTGGAATTCTACCTGAGACTTTTCCTTTTGGTCACCTGATCAAGCCCGTCTCCTTCCTGCTTTGTGCAAGCGTCTCTCACCATCACTGCTCGAGAGTCGTAATATAGCCCAGACAGTCAAATTTTGATTATCGCTTCTCGGCCTTTTGGCTGGGGAGCGTAATGACCAATTAAGACCAGTTCAGACCAGTTCTGAACCTATCCACTGGATAGGTAACGTTTTGACCAGTACCTGGGCGTTCGCGCTCAGGGTCCCCACATTAAAAAAGACCTTGTGTCACATCTCTCTCAAGTGGGGGAGAAGAGTAAATAATATCGCTTATCGTGCTTTTGTTTGTGGTCGATTTCGCACCTGGGATTTATCATTCAACCCATTTGTCAACAAGTGACAAAAAAAAGGACGATCCTTGATTTGAGACGCTTTAAAGCATTTCGGGAGACGAAAAATTTAATATTCTTTTGGAAGCCTGTCTGCTCTTAAAAATCAACACTCATCAATCGAACAAATTTCGCCTCCAGTGGCAGCTCCATATACAATGGTCGTAAAAATTTTATTTAAGCCAGCTGCTCTTTTCAAGGGTCGTAAAATTATTATCTCTTCTTTCTAGACGATCCTTAGAATATGCTATCACTTAATCTCAGTCTAAACCAAATCCAGATGGCTCCTTTGCTTTATCTCTTTGGCAAAGGAAAAAATCTAATTACTATTTTCTTTTGTGTTCCTTCGTATGGTCATCAGTATATGTTTAGTCTCTCGAAAATTAGTGCTCTCGAAAATTAGTATATGTTTAGTCTCTCGAAAATTAGTGCTTTTCTGCTTTTTGATTTTTTTTCAATTTACCAGCACATTTCAGATAGTGTCATATCAAAATATTAAGGATATATTTTGAAGAAAAAAAAATATCATAATATATATTAAGGATATATTTTGAAGAAAAAAAAATATCATAATATATATTAAGGATATATTTTGAAGAAAAAAAAATATCATAATATATATTAAGGATATATTTTGAAGAAAAAAAAATATCATAATATATATTAAGGATATATTTTGAAGAAAAAAAAATATCATAATATATATTAAGGATATATTTTGAAGAAAAAAAATATCATAATATATATTAAGGATATATTTTGAAGAAAAAAAAATATCATAATATATATTAAGGATATATTTTGAAGAAAAAAAAATATCATAATATATATTAAGGATATATTTTGAAGAAAAAAAAATATCATAATATATATTAAGGATATATTTTGAAGAAAAAAAAATATCATAATATATATTAAGGATATATTTTGAAGAAAAAAAAATATCATAATATATATTAAGGATATATTTTGAAGAAAAAAAATATCATAATATATATTAAGGATATATTTTGAAGAAAAAAAAATATCATAATATATATTAAATTATATTTTGGAAGAAAAAAAATATCATAATATATAGGTAATAGAAAAAAAGAAAAAAAATATCATAATATATATTAAGGATATATTTTGAAGAAAAAAAAATATCATAATATATATTAAGGATATATTTTGAAGAAAAAAAATATCATAATATATATTAAGGATATATTTTGAAGAAAAAAAATATCATAATATATATTAAGGATATATTTTGAAGAAAAAAAATATCATAATATATAGGAATATATTTTGAAGAAAAAAAATATCATAATATATATTAAGGATATATTTTGAAGGAAAAAAAAATATCATTTTAATATATATTAAGGATATATTTTGAAAAAAAAAGAAAAAAAATTCGATAAATAATTAATTTTTACAAGAATTGTTTTTATTTTTTTCTTTGTTAATTTTGATTATTTATAAAGTTTCAAACATTTTTTAAAATTTCTTTCCGTCACTGTCTGCATTCGGTTATTAAGTAAAGACTATATTTACTAATAGAAAACATTTCGCACTAAGATTTTAAAATAATTTTCTAAAAATTATATATATATATATATATATATATAAACATACCCTGTGGACATAGAAGAATCCAAAGGAGTATCCTTTACATAAAATGGTAGGATAACTCTCTAAGAGAGCTCTAAACATATATGCATATAAATACATATAGAGCAAATATAAGAAAAATTAAGACAGACGCGTTATTTCATGGTAATTCGGAATTATAGGCCTATTTCAGGCGAGCCATCTTCAGCTTCCGTCTTTATTCAACAAAGGATTACCATGAAATAACGCGTCTGTCTTAATTTTTCTTATATATATTTTACTATGAAATGTCCTAAAAGACATGATTAAAAGGATCACGTCTGTCAATGTCAAGGGTTGTTCCCCTTACAAAACGTTCATTTAGGTTTCATAAATTTATGTTAATTCTGGTGAACCATACTTAGTTTGTCATCACATCTGGCTGTCATCATTTATTTCAAGAGTCAGATTAAGAAATACTTTTTTTTCTAAATTTCTTGCTATAAACAAGTAATACTTGTTTCAAATCAAATTAATTTAACTTCAAATTTGCTAATTTTCCAAAAATGACGCGTCCCAGATGTATATTTTACTTTTGGAAGATTTTTAAAACCGAGAATAAACTTTTCTTTACAAACTTGTATAAATGGACGCAAAAATTGTTAACTTTTGAAAACTCTAAAAAAGTTGAGATTCCAATCAAAATCATTTCTATTTAAAATACACGAGAGTATTTTGCTTACTGGAAATAACAAATTTAATCATTTACTTTTCAATTAAAGACAAAATGAAAGCTTCAGTAAATTCTTTTATTTTTAAAAATTTACTTTAAAAACTTAAATATCGAAAATGAGTGGAGGTGCCGACCATAAAATGTGCCTCTTACTCTATAATCATCTACCTCGAGTGGCTCTTGGATCCTCTGCAGGATGAACATCAGTGCTTTAAAAAAAAGACAATTGGAAAAAGTGCAAAAAAGCGAGTTGGGGGGGGGGAAGAACTGTCCAATTTAAACTCAAAAATGAATTCATGGGGGAACTGTAAGAAAGAAAAATAGTATAGGAAACCTGGAAGATTCTATGTACTATTTAATAAAAATAATTCCTTTTCAGTTTTACTGTTTTGTCTTGTCGAATTTGGTTTTCCCGGCATAACTCACGTGCATCAAGTGTTTAACAAACTCGAGACGATATATTCAATTATTCAAGTCTGTCATCTGCAGTGACAAGGACACAGAGAAGACAAATTTAACTTTTAAATTTCAAATACTATTTGCATGTTCGAGTACATGTATAATTCCTAAATGGTTGTAGATTTTGTTGAAACTCAGGTGGTTTCGTAAGGAAGATGTGCATGTTTTGCAATTCCCTCAAACATCTGAGGGGCATGCATGTCTTTTAAAAGCATATTTTTGACATTGAAATTAAGGACATTCACTGGTGGAGAAAGAAAAAAAATTATAAATAGTACAAAATAGAATTGGCGGACGTGATGTTAGTCACAGAGGCCGGTGAGGGCAGGGCGCGTTGAAGTGAATAGAAATTGTTCACACATGTGGGTGGAAAGACAGAAAACAAATCTGTCTCCCTCTGAGTAAAAAAGAATATATATATATATATATATATATATATATATATATATGGGAGGAAATAGGGAGAAAGATTAGAGAGAGAGAGAGAGAGAGTAGCTAAAGAGTTGAGGGGAGAAGACGTGGTCTAATTATTCACTAAACACCAGAGACCTAAGAGGGCGTCTTTCACCCATTTATGTCCCCCCCCCCACACACACACACACATAAAAGGCTCTCACACAAACACCGGTTATAGTTCATCTGATAGAAACACGTCAGCACTTTAATTGTCGAGAAACGGAAAAAATCTCATTTCCATTTCATAATTTCTCTATTTTTATTCCGCCAACAATTCTTATGCGCTGGGCCGGTGTGTACTAACTCCCTCCCCCGAATGAGGTGGGGGGCCCAAGCCTGATTAGGGACACCAGATTGTGCTTTGTTACTCTTATCAACATTTGCTTTTTTTTTTTCTTTCTACGTTTATATATTTTACAGATTAAAAAAGCACAACTGATTTATTAATTAAAGGAAGAAAAACCTTCAGATTTTGACGTCATTCTCTAGAGACTTTTTTTCTCTCGTCGAAATCCGTGAATTTTTTAACAAAAAAAAAATTCAATGTGATATAGGTCAGTCAGTTAAGTGCCATACGTGATACATGCTTTGGGTGGTCATGTCTCTTTAGAGACATGACTGACTGGGCAGAAGATTATCCCGCAGTAGGTTGCCATTGCTTTCTGCGGTAGACTGGTTGCTGACCAAGGCTACAGAACCAAGCTGTCCTATTATTTAACCCATAATTGGAGGAAAGAGACGGATTAATACCTTTCCAAAGGGTATTTGTGTGTAAGTGAATGCAAAGAATTCAACTGGAATTCGAACTCGGCTCCCCGATTTGTCGTTCCGAATCGATATCCACTGCACCACAACACACATCCTTGATATAGGTACCTCCACTAAATCAATGAAAAAATAGCATAGTATGAATAAAAAAGGCCTCAAACTTAATAAAAACAAACTTTTTCTATCAAAATGTTTATATTATTATTAAGAGGAAAGATCAAAGTATTTTTTAATTTTTTTTTTTAATCTTTCTAACGCGTTCAAAATTTTGGTAAGAAATCTTGTTTTGATTTTAGTTAGCGGGTAACCAAATCGTTACGGGAGTTTACAATAGTAAACGTATATTACATAACTCAGTTTTTTTCCGTTGACAAATTCTTGCAAACATCAAATAATTGTCGGATTTTAATGAAACTTTCATGACTTATTCACGAATGAATGTAATTATTTTCAAAATTATTATTTTTAAAAGACCTTGGCTAAAAAAGAATTTTTCACATCTATTACCCTCTCCACGTAAATTCATGAAATTTTAGGAAATTAAATTTTGTTGGGATAATTGGTTTTATTAGTTAAACGCAGGAGAAATTGGGGAATGTAAATCATCTACTTTTTTTTTTTTAATATTTTGCTTTTGTTTCCGAAAATCTGCTCCCAATAATAAAATTAAAAAGCAATATAACTATGACATTTAATTTGATAAGATTTTAATTGCTTGAATAAATAATTGTGTCAGAGAGAGAGTCACACGTACACACGTTTAAAAGGTTCAAAATTCCTAGCACCTGATAACGTCCGAAACGTCATATTGTTCGTTTCTTTCTTTTTTAATTTTTATAAGAATTATCTTTTTAAACAGAATTTCTACTTCCAGTAACGTGTCAATGTTAAATTAAATTTGGATTGAATTTAACATTGAAATAAACCAGCGTAATTGTTTACTGGTGGTGAAATTTGATCGAGGCATAAGATAGGCCCGTTTTATTTGAAGTCATCAGAAGACAATGGGAATGAACGAAATAATATTTTTGATAAAAAGGATTTTGGAGTAGACTGAACATCGAAATGTATCTTGTTTACTAATGGTGAAATATGATCTAGCACAAGTTGAGTGCCGTTTAATTTGGGTCATCAGAGAACGGTGGAAATGAACGAAAATAATTTTTTGCAAGTGAAATTGAAATAGCGCTTAGTAAGCAAAAGGACCTTTGGAGGTCACATGATTTTTGGCTGTAGCAACAAACACTGGTGATCACTTGTGATAAGCGCGTGGATAGCCTGGCTTATAACCCCAAGCGCGTCGTAATGCTGAAGAATATAAGAGTCGGTTCACGACCGTGGAAGCATACAGTTGTGTGTCATCGAGTCTCCTCGATCAGGGGGAGTGCTAACAAGAGAGACCAGAACCGTGTGATCGTACGGTTGAGTCGCCCCCCCGCTGGAGTAAGATTGCTGACAATTCGGACTAATCAACCACCTACTCGAAGACGTCTTGGGTATGAAAAAGCAGATTAACATATTTTATATTTTACTTGCAATTGCTTCTATTGTTTCAGACGGAGGCTTGTCGCAGATTGTATTTGTTGTGCGGTGACGACGAAAAGACAAGGAAGAGGCAGAAGAAGATTATGAAATGATTATATGAAACTGATGTTTTGTGAAGAGGTCGGATTGAGCAGTCCCCGACGACAAGATTTATGATTTGAAAAGTTTAAGCGTCACCCCGAATTTGTTGCGGATTGTTGAAATTTGATAGTCGCCCAAGGACTATAAAAATATCGTTGTAGCAGTCGCAGTGAAAAATCGCTGAGCATATGAAACCTGATGTTCGTCACCAGCCCGGCAAGACAGAATTGCATCAGCCGTCGTTTGTACCAGCACCTTTGCAAGACACCATGGTCCCAGCGTTTTATTTGAGAAGTGACTACGTCAAAAGAGTCTGGAGAACATTGATATATCTTCTGCGCACATTCACTGTGTCTAGACACCCGTGTGTGAGTTATGATAAAAAAAACAAAAAAAACTTTTACTTTTGTGACCGTTTTGTTTTTTCTAGTCTTGTATATAAAATACATAAACAGTGCAACCATCGAATAGTTGTTTGTTCGACTTTTTACTGATATTATTTTTTTTCTTTTTGCTATATTCTAAATGTTTAACACTGGCTCCCCCCAGCCATGGCTACATCTTCAGTCGACCGTGAACGAACAGCACTTCTGCTTTCTGGATCTAATAATCACAACGTGGGCAGAAAACAGATTTAAACCAGTGAGCCGGTTGACTGACCTACGGATGCTCAGGGACCTACGGCCAACCCCTTGAGTTTGGTTAAGACCGAATAGACACCTCAACCCGAAGAGGAAGACGCCGGAGGTTGAGGGGCCAGGGTGGATGAGTTAGGTCTGATGGACGTTGACTGGAATAGGCCCATGGAATGGAAATGCTAGATATACAGTCCAGTGACAACCCGGGGACGGAAAGTTAAATATATGGTACCGCGATAACCAGTATTCGACCCGAGGTGCTAGAGAGCCTTAAATAATATAAATTAAGGATACTATAATCAAAATAAATTTCGATTAATAATAAAATTTTGAAAGAAATGTTTTCATTTTTTTTTTTTTATTTATAATAATTTATAAAGTTTCTAAAGTATTCGAAAAATACTTAAGATTTCTTGGGGTGAGTTTAAAAACTTAAGCTAAGATTAAAATTAAAAGGTTTAATACAAATCGTTGTACCTTTCTATTTTCAAAATAATTTTTAATTTTTTTTTGTATTTGGTTTTTGTATGGCAATTTCTAAGTGAATTAAAAAGTCATGTGTTTCAGGATTTCTTCCTCTTAGAAAAAAAAATTTGTACAATTATGTTACTTGTGAGCGCCATACACTTATCTCGCATCTGTCAAAACATGTTAGAAAAGGCAGTTGAACTCTGCGCTTAATAAATAGCTTTATTCTATATTTCATGCTATAAATAAGTGATACTTGTGTAAATCAAATTAATTTAGCATTAAATTTGCTAATTGCTAATTTTCCCAAAAATGTGTCACAGATGTATATTTTATTTTTTGCAAGATTGTTAAAACCAAGAAGTTTGTTTATAAATGAGTAAATCGCTTAAAAATGGCGGAAAAATTGAAAAACAAATTTAAACATTTTATATTCCAGAGTATTTTGCTTACTGGAAATAGTAAATTTAATCATTTAGCTTTCAATTAAAACTAAAATAAAATTTTGAAGAATTTTTTTTATTTTCAAAAATTTAATTTAAAATTTAGATATCGAAAATGAGTGGAGGTACCTAAAAAAAAAAACAAATTGTCGCCAAAAAATTGTTGATTTATTTATGAAATGTTCTATTAGGACATGTATGTAATTTTTATTTAGATACATTGTATTTATTTTTAATTTTTCGAGTTGAATTGTTCACCTATATTGCATATGAGCCATTCTTCTTCTATGTACCTTGTCTTTTCAGGACTTAGGCGATCATGGCCTTCCATGTCTCCCTCTCCCTGGTGGCTCTTAGCACGCTTTCTCCTGTAACGTCTCGCAACCCCCGTTTTGTCATCCAGCTGCTCAGGCCCTTCAAATATGTTCTCCGCTGCTTTCCTCTGTCTCTTTTTACCACCATCAGGACTGTTGGTATCAGTTGTCTCTTTCTGATGCTCAATATTAATTTCCTTTTCGTTTCCATTCTTTCCAGTACCCCGTCATTGCTCACATGCTCGATCCACGATGTCCGCAGCATCCCTCTGTAGAACCACATTTTAGTTGCTTCAAGTTTTCCCTTCATCTTTGTTGATATTGTCCAACATTCACTGCCATATTGAAGAACTGACATCACATTGAGCCATTACTGGACATAATTAGGTTGCAATAAAATCTGTATTTTATATGAATACTACCTTATAAAAATTGAGATGTAGCAGTGGCGTGGGGAGGAATATCATAAATCACCGGCTGTACTTATGCGGAATGCTGGTTTTTCATATTGTTTTATTAATTATCTGAATTTTGGTAGACAGGGTTTTTATCTCGCCTGGCCTTCCATTGGAAGGAGCCTAGATACACAGTCGAAATGTTTTAAGTTTTTAAAATAAGGACACTCGTCTAACCAAAACCATAAATGTGGCATATTTATCGTAATTTTGATTTCTTTAGCAACTGAAGTGCCTCTGGTTTATTATTAAATATTCTGCATTATTCAGCATTAAGATCACATAAGTCATCGTTTGCAAGAAGTTATTTCCTTTCCGACTAAGCTATTTACTAAATTTACAAAGTACTAGTTAAAGATTTATGGAAAGTAACAAATCTCGTAGCTAAACTATCTGGCAACAATTTGACCGAACTAGACATTGTTCAGGCGGTTTTAGAACTACATCCACACTTTCAATATAAAATCAAAAAGGTTCACATCTTCCACTTTACTCCCGGCAATGAGTGAAGAGTAGACTTTAAGTTTGAGAATCCTTTTTGACTTTGTAGTCGAGTCTGTAGGGAGCATCGATCATGTTTGCCAAATTGGCACTGTAGTAAACATAACCGAACTCCATATATTTAAAATGATCAGAAGATTAAACATACATTAAAGGATAAACATTTATTCTTTAATAATAATGATGATTTTTAATCAAAATTTAACATCAATTTTGTGATAAGAAATGTATTTAAGTGTGAAAAGTTCTTTTTTGTTGAATTGAAGAGGAAATGATTTTAAAGAAAAGTGTAGTTTTTTTTTCTTTAATCGTATCACCCCGAGCAAGGCGGTAACGCCACTGATGTGCAGGGGGCTACGTAATAGTGAAAAGATTGGAAAAGAGAAAGTTGATGTTTTTATGCGTGCGCGATAGTAGTAAACGTTTTGTATGTTGGCTCTTTGTTCCTCTGTTTCTTTTGTAGCCGGACAGTTGTAAGGAAGAAGAAAAATCAAAGTGACAGAGAGTGAGAATGCATGTTGTCTGGTTTTCTTGACGTCTAGGCAAACGACTCTTAGCTCTATGTAATTATCTTTCTTTCGCTGCTGACGATGCAAAAGGAAAAAGGATAATCAATAAACGCAGCCCGTGCGAGGGTAAGAAAATGCAGGTCACCTAGAACTGCGTCACTCGTAGCCCTCTGACTGCCACCGAAAATATGAATAAATAACTAATTTAATCACGTGATCGACTCCAAACGCAACTTTTTTCTTTTGCGCCAAGCACCATAAACACAGATCATTGAAAGTTCAATTGACTTTTTATCCAATCGGCTACCAGAATATTCTAATTTATTTTTTATCATTTTGTACCAAGAATTTGTTTTTCGTGATTCTGATACGATTTTATGTATTTCCTACTTCTTTGGGCTTCAGCTGTTCGCTGTAAAATATAGGATTTTGTATTTTATTAGTCGCATAAAATCAGCGTATTCGGATAGGCCTGCATAATTTCTCACAGATTTCGTTTTGCTAGTTCTATTTTTTGTAACGATTTTTTATTGTTATTCTATGTGCCGTGTCCCTTCAGGATGTTGGCAATCATGGCTCTCCACAATTCCCTGTGCGTTAGAGCTCTCAGTAAATGTTAGATGCTGATATAGTGTGGTCTATCCGGTTTGAATGTGTTCTCTCAGTAAGAGTATTTATAGATCTAAGTATTTGGCTTTTTATTGAAAATAATTATTTTCCCTAACCGTGCCATCACCTAACCATTTTCAGATAATTATAATACTTCCTTATAAATACGCTTTTTAAGATAGGCCATATACTATACTAGTGACAGAATTTCGAAGTTCACATTCAAAATTGTCTTTTTTATCTCTTCTAAACCTTGTTCCGATGTGCGTTGTGGTGCAGTGGATATCGACTCGGAACCACAAATCGGCGAGCCGAGTTCGAATTCCAGTTGAATTCTTTGTATTCACTTACGCGCAAATACCCTTGGGAAAGGTATTAATCCGTCACTTCTCTCCAGTTATGGGTTAAATAACAGGACAGATTGGGTTCTATAGCCTTGGTCGGCAACCAGTCTACGGCAGAAAGCAATGGCAACCTACTGCGGGATAATCTTCTGCCCAGTCAGTCATGTCTCTTTCGAGACATGATCGCCCAAGCGTGTATCACGTATGGCACTTAACTGACTGAAACCTTGTTCCACCATTTATCTATTTTTAATCAATTCCGCTTGTTAAGCTATGAGTGGTTTTCCTCTATTCGTCTCGCCTTAAATCATTACATTGAATATGAAATTTTCTAAGACTTCCTTATTATATGCCATATAAATTTCAAATATCTCTTCCTGATGGTTTCTATTTTTGCTAAACCTTCATCGTTGCTCACAATTTCGGTCCATGTTATTCTCAGTCTCCTTCTGTAGAACTACATTTCTGTTGCTTCAATTTTTTTTTAATCTGTGAGGAAAATGTATCACATTTACGGCCATATAGGAGGACCGATATCATATGACAGTTCAGTACTTTTTTTGTTTGTTTCTAACGAAATATTCCAGTTTATTAATAATACTTTACTTAGCAAAAGATGTATTCCAAAAATCTAGCTCAACTTCAGATTTCGGTGTCGCAATTTCCGTCTACTGTTAACACAGATATTTAAATTGTTGTCCATGTCTGATTTTTAAAAAAATATTTATTTCTTACCCTCTTTATCATCAACATTTTGTTTTTAATTATAAAATGAATAACACTGAATATTTGTGTTAAAACCTCCTTTTGTTTGATATTCTGTCATGATACTGTAACGGTCACTGAAGGGACCAGTATATTCGTTCCTCGGCTTTGGAGACTTGGTAGTGGCGTGTTATCTGTTCTAATACAGATGTAGGCTTACAATTATGAGAATAGTCTTTATTTTTTAATGTTACGTAAAAATATACGAATAGACATTTATCACATACATGTATTTAGCCGTAATTTTTGAGAGTATGCGACCATGTAGAGGTAAGGAAACTATCTGGTTTTCTTACTTGTTCATTGTTTACAACAATGTATTTTTAAAGAATCTACATGTATGCCTCGTTTTGTTTTGTATTTGTCTATATTTATTTGCATTTTTATTGCCATGTTTACGACGTTTCGGCCGTTGTACGCTCCGGAATTTTGAACCGAACTCTTTATTTTGATCGCTGGGGTATATCATTCTCATTCCACGTGCAATGCCATTTCCGGTAGCTATCTCCCTTTAACTCTGTTATTGTTATCTGCTATAGCCTGATATTGAACTCACAACTCTTTGGGTGGAACTAACCAACGTCTGTATCTACTGGGCCAGATGTCCTTGAGGACATCATTGTATAAATTCTGGGAATTACAAACCTAATATCTCAATAACCATTTTTCTTTTCACCAGAGTTCATATTGCAATTTTTGACGCTAATGATTTTCTCTAGCACTCCGTATTAATTGTTCCCATATTTAATTCATTTCTATGCTTGGCCGGCTTAGGAGATTTTTGTGGCTTAGCATATGCGCTAATACCTTAAGTTTACGTAGTTTCCGATGGTGTTCTCTATCAATTATTTCAGCTTCATCCCATAAGGGGCGGGGATCTCATTACTCCCTCCATATGCGGTCAGCTATGCCTGATTTTTCTCTCTCTCCTCGTGTTACAGCCTTGCGATGTTCTTGCAGCCTTACCTAAAGGGGGAGGCCCGTTTCTTTCCCCAATTACATGGAATGGCGTACATACAATCCTTAGTCATGCTCTCTTCTATTAGAAGTCTTACCCAGGGGAGAGATCTGCGAAGTGTAGAACCACTTTTGATGGTCATCCTGATGTTTTAGGGACCACAGATTTTTTGTATTTTCGCCAATAATCTACTCACGTAGGGTAGATAGACTGAGACTGTTTTCTGAAAGTTGTTATCTTCACGCACCCTCCCTTCCACGTTTGTTGGAATTGTTGCCGTGTACCCTGGGTAGTTGTTACTGCTTATACCGACCATTTCCTGTTCATATGTCTCTGGGGTCACCGCTTGTGACTTTTGCTCGATGTTGCGGACAATCCCTTTCTTTACATCGTATGAGTCGCGGGAGTTGGAGTTTTGTCCAATGGATGTTGGCTTGCGTTATACGAATGTCTTCAATTCCCTCTCTGTCACAAGATATAAGTACATCCAGGAATGCTAGTTTGTTGTCGCCCTCTTTTTCCATTGAGAACTTTATCGATAATCTTATTGAGTTCACGTAGTCCAGTAGCGTCTGGACCTGTTCCTGGTGTAGCCAGAGTATGACGGCGTCATCAACGTATATCAGCCACAGAGTTGGCTTTAGTGCTGTGCATTCTAATACCATCTCTTCAAAGTATTCCATTTATATGTTAGCCAATGATGGTGATAAGAGCGAGCCCATTGCTAAGCCTTCATCTTGCTGATATATGTCTGATCACGTTCTGAAATGTGTTATGTGCAGAAAGTCGCTATCTCCATCAGGCTATCTAGTGGTAAACTGGTACTTTGGTACTTTCTCTTAGGGGTGAGTCCGAGGCCATTTTTTTTAAAAATTTGCTGCTAATGGGGGAAGGGACACGTCTTTCTACCACGCTCAGTTTATCGCCCCCTAAATATGAAATATGATCAGTAGAGGTATGGGGCTTATAAGGTTATCGGTTATAGATTAATTATCTTACAACAACGTCCGTTCCTCCCCTTGTATCAGTATAATTGATTTGGATGTCAATTGACATTGTGCAATGATTAAAAATGCACAGTGTTGATAAATACAAAAGTATTCTTTTTACACACACACACACACACACACACACGTGTGTGTGTGTGTGTATATATGTGTGTGCATATCCAAATGTAGTAACTTCCATCTAACCATGTCATAAAGGAAGGTATGTTTGTTTTCAATGTATTAACGTCTGTTTAACCGTATAAGGTCGCCAACAATCGTGCACATGTATTTCGTCTCTGGGTATGTTACTTTAATTAATTTATCCACTCTGATTTTGGTTGATTTTCTGTTTCTTTGCACATCTATATACTCGATTCGGAAAGGACGCACTGCCTCTCTTTGGCTCGCGTCTTATACTCTGGTTGAGAAAGTTTTCTGATATATTGATCGAACTATTTTTAGAAATCGGATAATTTATTTTTTTTTTTTCCTTACATATTGATTTTTAAAGCTTTCTAGTTAGTTGGTTGAATTCTGACTTTGACTGCCTGGCGATTTTTATTACCTCTCTATTTTTAGAGAATTATTTATTTCTCTATCACCACAGAAGTACTGATAATACTAGTATCCCTTTACATATAAACACAATTTAATTTTTTTAAAAATTAGGTATGTTTTCGTTCGGCAGACCAAAACTATTACTGAAGATAATGAAAACAAAGACGACCGATGAGTTACCAGCTTCGCAAATTCGTGTGATTTAATGGCAGACTCGAGACGAAGAGGGACGATAAATGGTAAAAAAAAAAAAAAATTACTTAAATCAACAAAAAAAAAAAATAATAGAAAGTTGTCGAGTCATGACTTTGAAAGTCCCGAAGAGGGGGGGACTTGTCCACGTATTTTACTGCTTGTTGTTATTCGATGTAACACATTTATGAATGTCGCTGTTAATTGAAGCGTGATATCTTTAGTAGAGCGAGAACACGACATTCGTGAACACAAATATCGAAGCATTTCTACTTGAGTGAAGATACATTCTAGCAAATCTGGGATACAAGATTGCCTTTCAGAATACATATTAACATCAAAATGTCTCTAAATGTGTACAGTGTATGAAGAAGAAATAGCAAGCGACCTTTTCATGTCTTTGTTAGATAGACCCCGACTGGCTCCATCACAATTGTGAACGACTGACAAAATAAGATATACATAGTTAATCTGTTAACATCTATTTGTTACTCATCTTTAGTATATATTTCGTTTACTGTAATAGTCTAGTTAGAGCAAAAGTAGTGATAACAATATTTTGCACGTATAAATGACATGTGTAAGGAAATGGAAGACAATTTCAGCAGGGCGATATTTTATATAACCGAGTAAAAAATATAGAAAATAAACGAGTATGCATACAAAAGAAATAAGATATTGAAAGTTACGAATTGTGTGTGCGCGCATGCGCAAGTTAGGAAGAGGAAAGCTATCCTTATACTGGTGGTGTTTTCACTAAACAATCTTCTTCTAAGTGGCGATCATGGCCTTCCACGTCTCCCCATGATTGGTTGCTCTTAGCACACTTCCTCCTGTAACATCCTGCGGTCCCCGTTCTGTCATCCACCTGCTCAGGCCTTTCAAATATGTTATCTGCTGCTTTCCTCTTTCTTTTTCCCTCTATCTGGCCTCTTAGTATCAGGTTCTCCAAGCCCTTCTTCTTCATTGCATGTCCCAAAAACTTTAGTTGTCTCTTCCTGATGCTCGATATTAATTTCCTTTGCGCTTCCATTCTTTCCAACACCTCGTCATTGCTCACATGCTCGGTCCACGATATCCGCAGCATCCTTCTGTAGAACCACATTTCAGTTGTTTCAAGTTTTTCCTTCATCTTTGATGATATTGCCCAGCATTCACTTCCATATTGAAGAACCGACATCACATAGCAATCTAGTACTCTCTTCTTTACTGCTACCAAAGAGCTGATTGGGACTCATTCCGCGATTTCCTGTGGAACAAAGTCTTTAGTCTTCCCGTTGAGGACTGTGCAGCTGAGGTCTCCTCTTGGGTTAAGGCTGGCATCAAAACTTTCATCCCAGCCAGGAAGTTGAGACTTAAATCCCACTCATCTTTCTGTTTCTCCCCTGCTTGCTCGGCCGCCATCGTCCATCGAAATTACTTTTTCCAGTTTTATCGGAATCACGAGTCGGACCATAACAGGCGCCTCTTTGCCTCTGCTCGCAATGAGTCGGAAAAGACAGATAAGAGAAAAACAGGAAGTGTCCATTTTTTTTTATAGCTACTTGACAGTGGCCCCTCACGAATTCTTTGAAAAACTGCCGAAACTATGTGGGATAATCTACAAGTTTCTTTATTGTAGTATATAATCCGTTTTCGCTTAGTTTTGATGACGTGTCGTTTCGTAAATGTCACTTCGTATCTCTTTTTCAATCTATAAATATATAAGTAGCAAATTTCTCTAACACCTAATACATAAATGCAGGCGCATGGCCGTTGGAAGGAGTTTGGTTGCATACGAACGATAATACACAAATACTCTCATAAAATCATAACCGTATATCGACATTCAAAATCGAGGAAATTTAATTCCACCCGATAACATTTTTTAATGAATAAAACATTTTTATTCATAAAATTTTAGTTAAGATCAATCGGTTTGTATTTACATGAAATATTTGATTGTAAATGGCGGCCCCATATTAATCAGACCGCTATATTCGACAGAAAAATTGTGCATTTTCGTGTTTACCTCAGTTTCGAATAGAATTCATTTTTCGGGGTGGTAAATATGTAGGTTTAATAACTCTATCAACTCGGGCAGTGGTTCCGAATCGGTGCAGTGCGCCTAGTTTTAGAAAATATTTTTATGAATTATTTGTAATTGCATGTTTGAGTCCCAGTATAAATTGTTATTGATCTATTTTATCATTGTGATATCTTGCATTATATTAAGTATTAAGAATATAGTAACTACGGTCCGCAAATTGAAGAAGAGAGTTATCAGTGATAATGTTCCAACTTCGAATTCGCGGTTACCTCCCTTTAACTTTTTCTGATTTTTTTTTCTATTTTTTTATTTACCTCTCTGCATACACACACACGCGCGTGCGCTTATCTACAGAAAAGTCACAAGTCTTCGTGATCTAAGAATTGAGTCTATTGGTTTTGTTAAACTACTGACGCTTCAAGATTATACGCTCTCAGTAACTCAGATCTGCTCAGCATAGTCACAATATATTGCTTGGCTCTGTGCGTGTTAAACAAAAATGTGTCTGGTCAGACATCATGGATTAGCTAGCTACCGTAACATATATTCGGATACGAAGCGCCAACTATATACAGAAAATAAATATTCATAATTTTTTAGCTTACATAGCGAATGTTTTTTTTTTTCCTCAAAACTCACACATGCATATTTATGAGTAAATATACACGTGTCAATAATTATATTTTCAAACTGTTCTCTCTATATTCTCATATCATTAGAAATCGACTCATTAGCGACTACGTATTTTTGTACCTAGCGTCTATTTATAACTATTACATACACGGACACACTCACACGCACAAATAAAAATTGTTAAGGATTTTCGAATTTACTTTTTCTTTATATTTCTTATGATTTTCCTAATTCTCGGTAGATATTTAAGTATAAATTGTCCAGAATAAGCCATTATTATCAGTTTTTTTTTGTTTGTTTTTTTTCACATTTTTTATTGGCATGCCATTCTTTTAATATATTTGGTTTCTAGTATTTGTAGGCATTTTATATGATATAATATTTTTGTATTCTTGACAAGGATTTGTCGATTTCCTTGTTTTTTTTTTTATGGTGTTGGTTGGTGATAAGCAAATAATTTAACTATTAACCTATAAACGGCACGTGAATAGGTGTGATAATGTAGTGGTTGTTTGATTTATTTTTTATTATTGAAGAGATAGTCATTCATAGACAACATTGATTTATTGAAGTATTATTTTTGTAATGTTAAGTTGGTATATATATATATATATATATATATATATATATATATATATATATATATATATATATTGTAATGAGTCTAATTTATTTTTTTGTTTGATTATAAGTATCTGTATATTATATTTATTTTTTTTTTTTTTGTCCAGTTGGTGATTATTGTTTTATAGGGTTTTTTTTTTTGTTTGAATTTTTTACATTTTTATTTTTTCAAATATTAGTCTGAGTTTTTGCCCAATTGTGTGGTTAAGGAAAGTATTGCTATTGCAATTTATTTCGTTGAAATATGCGTGTAGAAGATGTTAGTTGTGCTCTAAGTATTAAACTATTTATTTATCTATTTTGTATCTGTGTAGGCATAAGTTGAAGTTGTTTGGTTATATATAATTATTAGCCATTTGTCCACTGCTAGTAAGTTTTTCCCAGGACACATTATTTAATTTTTTTCATTTTATTTCAAGTTTGTTTTTTTGTTTTTTTTTCCTACTGCATTTGCTACCTATGAGGTACTAATTAAGCAACGTTTCATTTCCCCTGTTATCATTTCTTTTTTGCTATATGCTCCGAACATGTGCATTTGTTATGATTAAGCCCATGATATAAACTTTTTTCTCTGTTTTAGAAATGTCTCTAGCGTTGCACTTTCCATTGATCTTTGAAAACAGATTTGGAAACGCACAAACGATTTTAATTTCTAGATTTCGGGTTCGTACACGAAAATGATTGTGGCACCATGTTTATTTTTTAAGCACACAGGTTTGGGCAGTTCTTCTCGGTTACTCTCAGTATCTTGTCATTACATTTGCTAAATTTACTCTTTCTGTCTTTCAATTGCAAGTAACATCTTTTTAGCTATGTTGGTTGTTTCAAGCTCTTTCTCGGTAGCTTCGACTCATTCTAAGTTCATCACCTTTTGTTTTCTTCATGTCCTATTTTTTATTGTTGTTGAGTTTGTTTAATTCTGAATTTTCAATTTTATTTCTTAGGACTTATAAACATTTCCTCTCTTGAATATTTTCCTTTATGACTGCTATTTCAGTTTGTCTATTAAGGCGATTAAATGGTAACAACAGTAGCAATGACATGAAAAAAATACAGTTAACAATGAATAAATTTTTATTTAAGAATGTTTCCACAAAACTACCAGCTAGAGAAAGACCAGTAGAAATTTAATCTAATTAAAACCTAATCTCAGCAAAGTCTGCATTTTCAATTTTATCTTAGTTTTTATATTCTTATTTCTTCTCATCATTTCTAGCGTTGATTTTCAGTGTTACTCTTCTTCTTGACAATTCCATTTGCTTTACCGATAGGTGATTCTTTAATTATACTTACTATTTTGCCAGGTTATTTTCATTATTCCTCAAACTCTGTATAAGAAGTTGTGAAAATAATGAAAACCTAAACGCGAACGTAATGAGGTTTTGGGACGGGACCTTTTTGATAAACCTTGATTTTGAGAAAGACCAAAGCAAATATCCCGAGTCAGTGTGAATTATTTTCTAACCAATGAAAGGAGAGCGATTTACAAATCTGAGAGAAAGTAACAAGTCAATGTCAAAACGTTATTTGATAAAATAGAAAAAGAAAGTTGAACAATTCAGACAGGGACGAAGAAAGTTGAACAATTCAGACAGGTACGAAGAAAGCAGAGAATGTCCAACCAGCTATGATGTAATAAAAAGAGAAATTTTAAACCGCTGATCAGACACAACTGTCCCAGCGACACACATTCTCATTCCCTCACCTTCGCGTGATGCTTTCTCTCTTCTTCGTCTTTGCCCGCTCACCGCCTACAAAAAGAAGACTACAACAAGACACTTTAACTGACTCTTAACGTCGATAAGTATAATTTTTCTTTATCGCTTGTTCTTCCTCTTCACTTACTCACCAGTCGCAAAAAGAAAGGAAGGAACGAAGGAACGAAGACCTTACTACAATAAACGAACTTTGGATTCATTTTTAACTCTTTACAATTATTTCTCTTAGAACAGTTCCAAATTTAATTATTTCCCTTCCTACAAATTGATGTTTTTTTTTGTTCTATAAATAAATTTCCACTTATTTATACAAACGAAACACTTTTATTCTTTCCAACCTTCTGATAATCATAAACTTTAACTTCTGACATAAATTATGGGAAGTTCGGTTATGTTTCGCACAAGGCCAATTTAATAAACACGATCGAGCTCCCTACTTTAGATATCGCCACGAAAAACATATTTTAAGTCATTTAAATACCTTTTGAACGTAATTTTCGGTGCTATTTGAAAGATAATGGCCGAATTAAAAGAAAAGTAAATAAACTTTTTAATAAACTAATCGACCCGCCTTTATAGACGAAAAATGCAAACAAATATAAAAAAAAATCTCCTAAATATCTAATATTTGTCCCTGAAATGTTTTAAAATAAGTTAGTAAATCTAAGAATTAACTGGATTTTGTAAAAGTGATGCTTGCTTTTTGCTTAAAATACAATGAAAATAACATTTATTTACGCGCTGTAGCCTGTCATGTCAAAGATAAAAAACAGAAAGTGTGTAATTTCACCTTTGATTTAAAAACGTGAAAAATTAAAGAAATACGGAACACCAGCAGTGCAATAAATGGTATTTATGTTTAAAAATAACCTTATATCACCAATAGTTTAAGAATATAACTTTTTATTCTTTACGCTTTTATGGAACTTAATAGAATATTACATTAGAAATATAAAATGGAATTAATTAAAACCTATCGAAATGTTACTTTTGTGTTTAATTCACGGTTTTTGTTGTTTTTTTTATTTTGATTTTCTGACCTGTTTTTGATGTAGATATCTTCATGCAATTACCGAAAAAACAGCATAACATGATGTTAAAAGGGGTTCAAACTTCATAAAAACGAATTTTTATCATCAAAATGTTTGTTAAGAGGAAAGATTAAAATTTGTTATTATTTTAAAAAACATTTTAATCCTTTCTAATACGTTCTAAAAATGTTTTTCATCCGATCTTTGCTAGAGGTTACTACTATGGCAAACGTAATATTATGCAAGTTTTGGGGGTCCTTGAAAGACATTAATTTGGAAATTTTTGCAAAAAATCAACTAATTGTCTGATTTTCATGAAACTTTCAGGACTTATTCATAAATGAAGTTATACAATATTATTTTTTTTAAAATGTTTGTAGAAATATTTTTTTATATTTGTTACCCCTCCAATTAATTTCATGAAATTTCTAGAAACTGAGTACTAATTCCCATTTATTTATTTTATTTTTTTTAGTTAAATGCAGGAATCCTTGGGGGATAAATCATGTATTTTTTTTTCCTACGGAACCACTTTTCCGAAAATCTTTTCTGAATAGTAAAATAAAAAATGCATTCAAATTTCGACATTTTTAATTTAGATAAACTTCTAATTGATTTTATAAATAATATATATTAAGGAATCGTATTCTGAAGAAAAAAAACATTTTCGATGATTAATGATTTTTTTTGTTAATTATGATCATTTATAAAGTTTCAAACATTTTAAAAATTATTTTAGTCACTTGGTGTCTTCGGTTATTAATTTATTAAGTAAAGACTATATTTACAAATCGCAAAGCTTAATACAAATCATTGAGAATTAGGATTAAAAAAAATAGAATTTTTGTTCTATGTTAAACTGCGCACTTTTTTTTTTTTGACAATTATAAGAGACTTATTAAAATGTCATGTGTTTCAAGGGTTGTTCCCTTTACGCATCGTTCACTTAGGTTATGTCAATTCTCGTCACCATACTGTGTGCAAACTGATTGCTGACAGGAGCTATCATCGCCTACTTTAAAGGTCAGCGAGTCAGACATCAGTGATTAAGAAATATTTTATTCTAAACTTCATGCCATAAACAAGTAATGTTTTTTCCAAATAAGATGAATTTAACTTTAAATTTGCTAATTTTACAAAAAACAAAAAAACGTTTCACAGATGTATATTCTATTTCGCAAGATTTTTAGAACCAAAAATTAACTTTTGTTTACAAATGTGCCGATTGCTCAAAAATGGCCGAAAAGTTGTTAAACATTTAAAAATGTTAGTTTTCAATAAAAAAAGTTTTCTTGAAACATTTTTTTTAGTTTTGATTGAAAGCTAAATGATTAAATTTGCTATTTCCAGTAAGCGAAATAATCTGGTCTATGTCAAACAGAAATTATAATGATTGGAATCTAAAATTTTTAAATGTTATTTTTAATCTTTCAATTTTTCGGCCATTTTTGAGCTATCGACACATTTGTAAATAAAAGTTAATTCTCAGTTTCAAAAATCTTACAAAAATAAAATATACATCTGTGACATTATTTTTAAATTAATCTGATTTACACAGATATTATTTATAGCATGGAATTTAGAATAAAACTATGTCTTAAACACAGAGTTTGAACTTTTTAACCTTTGCACCATATTTGAAATGCAGATGCGAGATACGTGTATGGCGATCACAAGTGATGTAATTGTTCATTTTTTCCTTGTAAAGGCAAGAAACCCTGAAACACAAGACTTTTAATGTACACATAAAAATTACCACACACAAAAAAATTCAAATTCACAAAAAACAAAAAAACATTTTTAATTATTTTAAAAATACGAAGGCACGACAATTGGTATTAAACTTTTCAATTTTTAATTAGTAAATATAATCTTCACTTAATAAGTTAATAAACTAACCACAACAAGTATGTTTAAAATATTTTTGAAACTTTATAAATTATTATAATTAAAAACAAACAATTCTTTAAAAATTTTATTATTACTGGGAAATTTTTTTCTTCAGACTATAATGTCGTTAATATATATTATTTATTAAAGCAGTTAAAAGCCCATCAAATTGAATAATATCATAGTTTTATTGCATTGGGGGTAGATTTTCGGAAATAAAAGAAAAAATGTTTAAAAATAACAATAGATGATTTACATTCTCTAATGAGTCGTGCGTTTAAAACATTTTCGCAACAAAATTTAATTTCTTAAGATTTCATGAATTTACGTGGAGTTTGGATAAGAGATGTAAAAAAAAGATAAATGTTTTTTTCCAAGATTTTTTAAATAATTTCATTTCATCTGTGAATAAGTCCTGAAAGTTTCATTAAAATTTGACAGTTATTTGATTTTTTGCAAGAATTTTCAAATTGTGTTTGTCACCGAAAAAACAAAACAAAAATACAAACTATGTACGTTTTCCATTGTAAGCTCTCGTAAAGATTTGGTTACCCGCTAACTAAAATCAAAACAAGATCTTTTACCAAAATTTCGAACTTGTTAGAAGGGATTAAAATTTTTCTTTAAATAATTAAAAGATACTTTGATCTTTCCTATTAAAAATATCAAACATTTTGATGGAAAAAGTTCCTTTTTATTAAGTTTGAGACCCTTTTTATGCTGTTTTTCAGCACTTTAGTGGAAGTAGCTATCAAACACCGACTCTCAAAAAGACAAGAAAACGATGATAATATTTTATTTTTATTGAATCATCTTTGGTAAGGTTCTGGACAAATTTTCAATATGTTATTCAGATTTGATATTGTATAATTTTTGCGAAAATAATATCTTAGATTTTTCTTGTTGAAAAAAAAACTCTCACTCACACATCAAATTGAAAAGTACACACGAGATCTTAGAAAAGCTGGAGTGCAACCTATCCCCCTAAAAATATTTCCATAAAGTTTTCTAACAAAACCTATTTTCACAGTATACGATTCATTCATTACTGATTAAGTACTGAAAAGTTCGTTTAAATCAGATAATTCTCTGATTTTTTTTCGAAACAAAGGGTAACGATTTTTTGCTTTAATTTCAGGGGAAAGAATGCATCCTTTGACCCAATAATATATATTTTTGTGTATAATACGCCTCAAACAATTAAATTTTCATCTAAAAAAACAAAAAAAAAAGGTTTTTGGAAAAGTACGAATTATCCATGAATAATTACGATAGTGCTTTATCGCTTATCATATGAAATGAATCTAGACGTAAATGTGGTTTGTAAGCTCAGTGTACAAGCGCCTACACATTGTTCTCATTTCAAGTGACTGTGTAAGTGCACTCGACAGTGAGCAAACTTCGTCGGGAATTAATAAACTGGCCAGATGCTTTTACTTACGTATTTTAACTTACATCACTAAAGTCGCCAAACGAGGCAACACATAAATCCTGACTTTGCTGACTTTTTTTTCTTCTAAATTGCTTCTTTCTTTCTTTCTTTCTTTCTTTCTTTCTCCCCAGTTTTATCTTTTTTTCTCTCTCTTTTCCTGTCATTCAACGATTCATTAATATCAGTTCTGAATTTTTCCACGATGAGATTTTTTACATTCACTTAACGTGTCTTTTATCAATTGTGACGATTACGTGTGATTGCATAAATGTCTACCGAAACCACATTCAACCCGATTTTCTTATTTTCTCTCTTGATATGTTAAAGTCGAAAAGAAAAAGTTGTTGACGCGGCAGGTTACAGTTTTTAGCTCTTCATTTTATTTTTGTTTTTTATCGGAAAAGTCGTCTAGTTCTGTACGCAAAGTCATTATTATTATTCAACAACTAGACTAGGTGGGAAATGACTTTCTCAAAGAAATAAAATAGAATGGAAAATTAATTTCTTTATCACCTGATAAGGGAAGATTGTGAAAACAAGACGAGAAACTTTGGATAATTCCAATTCAGTGATCATTTGGATAGCCATTCGTAGCCTATTTATGAGAATGTGATAAACAAAGAGGTCGTAAATGAGCAAGAGCAGCTGAAACCAACCAAAGACAGGTAGCTGTAGAGAGCCATAGTCGCCTACATTCTGAAAAGACATGACACTGAGATAAAGTTTCTTCATAGAAAGACAGAACCGACGTTTTTATTCTTAGAGACTCCACTCGCGATCAATGATGAAATTACCAATTCAATTGGATACGGAGGGGAAAACGATGGCCTTTACGATTTTTCCCCTTTTGAGTAGATAACGGATAAATAGTAAAGTTTGCCTGTAAAAATACGATGTGGTGAAACTAGAGAGAAGGAAGGTGAACAAGACAATTCAGTTAAAGTCGAGAGGAGAGAGAGAGTAATATAGTTTGTGTTTATAGTTGTTAAAAAAGATTAATCTGATTGGTCAATGCATGCAATACAATATTTTAAACGAGGATAGCATTCCAGTGAACGATAAAAAATGTCCTACTTAAATCATTTAATGTCACATAGAAATATCACAGTATTTGTTTAGCAGACGGTCGTTGCTAATGCTGCAATGTAATCTCTCTCTCTCTTTCTCTCTCTTTACAAAAAAAAAAAATACACGAACTTGATTGTTGTAGAGAAAATAAGGCAAAATGTCTCGAGTTTTTCTTTTCTTCTTTGTTTCACTGAAAAAAATTTGTCATTGGGATTAGGTTTGTTGAACTAAACTGCACAAAAGAGAAGGATGATGATGA
The DNA here is from genome assembly GCA_037127315.1 of Ascarosepion bandense. Taxonomy (NCBI): domain Eukaryota; kingdom Metazoa; phylum Mollusca; class Cephalopoda; order Sepiida; family Sepiidae; genus Ascarosepion; species Ascarosepion bandense. Next base: position 4,003,786 of record JBBBDQ010002261.1, on the reverse strand, counting down.
TTTTAAATTTGAGACTCAAATATATTCTCAATGATCAAGCTCGTTCTTCATTAGGCCAGAATAAATTATTCTTATCCACTTGTTTCTCTATTGGTTTTGATTTTTTTAAAAATAATCATATCACCCCAAGCAAGGCATTCCACTGCCACTATAGCGCAGGGGGGTTACATAGAGCGATAGGGTATAGGAAATGTCAAAAGGAGGGTGATAGACGGGTAAGAAGGTACATAGGAAGAGTGTTAGAGAGAATGGGTGCGAGTTAGTGTGTTAGGAGGTGTCTATTGACCTTACATTTAAACTCCTGGAGGTTGTGGCCGTCGGGTAAGCAAGCATGCAGAAGGGAATTCCACAGGCGGGATGTGCGAGAAAAGAAACTGTTGGAGTAGAAATTGCGGTTACATTTCATCGGTTTCACTGTAAAAGAGTGGGACCTAGTTGCTAATCTAGTATCTCGTGCAAATTCATGAATGTCTGAGTAAAATAAAACATCTCTACAAAATTCACCTGTGGGTCATGCAGACATGCCCACACAAGAAACAACGCTCGTCTATTTGATTTTTTTAACTTTAAAATGTTGGTTTCACTGAATCTGTCCCTCGCAGAGCCGTTTTGATGCATAACCACGATGGGCACTTGCCCTGAGTGGGGGTACAAGCATAGAGGCTCCATACTAATCTGAGTCTGTTAAGTTACTTGTATTACAGAAGATCCTTATTCTTCTTCTGTGTGCCTTGTTCTTTCAGGACGTAGGCGATCATGGCCTTCCACGTCTCCCTATCCCTGGTGGCTCTTAGCACGCTTTCTCCTGTAACGTCTCGCAGCCCCAGTTTTGTCATCCAGCTGCTCAGGCCCTTCAAATATGTTACCCGCTGCTTTCCTCTGTCTATTTTTCTCCTCTATCTGACATGTTAGTATCAGGTTCTCCAAGCCCTCCTTTCTCATTGCATATCCCAGGAACTTCCGTTGTCTCTTCCTGATGCTCAATATTCATTTTCGTTTCCATTCTTTCTAACACCTCATCATTGCTCACATGATATCCGCAGCATCCTTCTGTAGAACCACATTTCAGCTGCTTCAAGTTTTTTTCCTTCGTCTTCGATGATATTGTCCAACATTCACTGCCATATTGAAGAACTGACATCACATAGCAATCTAGAACTCTCTTCTTTGTGTCTAGTAAAATTTTCCTGTGTGTTAGTACTTTACTCAGCTTCTGGAATGCGTCCTTCGCCATGCCAATTCGCCTTCAGATCTCTGTGTCGCACTTTCCAGGTATTTAAATTTTTGTACCTTCTTGATTTTAGCATCCCGCACCTGTATTTGTCATTTTGAGTTGCCCTTTTTTTGCTGATGACCATACATTCGGTTTTCTTGCAGTTTATTTGTAGTTTGTTTTTTTTGTCACTCTCTTTGGTTACCTTCTGTAGGAGGTCCTGTAGTTTCCTTTCCATGTCTGCAATCAGCACTGTATCATCTGCGTGTCTTATGTTGCTCAAATTGTGAACTCCAATGACAAATCCTGGTATAACATCTAGAGTCCTCAAAATGGTCTCGCTGTACAAGTTGAATAGATCTGGTGAAAATACACATCCTTGTCTTACGCCCCTTTCTATCTTTGTAAATCTGCTGAATTCGTTAACTGACCGTATGCAGGCAGTTTGGTGCCATTAGAGATTCTTAATTACTTTAATGTCTTTCCCAAATTTGTCGATGCTGCTGAGCATCTCCACCAATTCTTTGTGGCGTATTTTGTCGAATGCCTTCGCATAATCAATAAAACATAGGCGCAACTTCATTTGTATTTCCTTTTCAGAGAGCATCCTAATCATAAATATGGCGTTCCTTGTTCCAGTGTCTTTGACGAACACACACTGTTCTTATTCTATCTCTGGCCTGATTCTGCTTCTCGCTCTATTCATCAAGATTCGGACGAAAAGTTTTGTAATGACTCATTAAGCTGGTAGTTCGGTGCAGTTCACAATCGTTTGCACCTGGCTTCTTAGGCAGTGCTATAAAAAAGACTTGCATAGGTCGTCTGGTATTATACCACTATTATTAGGAAATGCTAAAAATAGAAATTACTACAAGCCACGCGTATTGTGATTGGTGAAAATATATGTCATAATAGAGAGATCCGTTTCATTTTAGTTGGTTCTTGATTAAAAAGAAAGTCCCCTTTTGACTTAGAAGACACCGGAAATGGCGAGAACGTTCTCCAAAGAAGACCTCTTGCTACTAATCATCCAGTTTCAGCAGACATACCATGATTACCTGTTACTGCTGTTGCTGTTGACACTTTACAAAAGGAAATACCCGATTCTGCAACGGTAAAGGAGTTTGCAATACAAGAAACAGATCCGGGGCTATGGAACATTAATGATATTAATACAATAGATTACTGGATTCGTAGTGGATCCTCATGTCAGAATCATGATAGCAACCTTTTAAACTCATGCAGAGTACATAAAACATCTTGAGTAAATAAATATGAAAGCAAGGTATTTATCAAACAATGTATTTAAATGCGAACTGCGGAATGGCGAGTGTGTAAAATGTGAATAGCGACTCTATTCACCATCCCAAGGTCGTTTCTACTGCTTTGTAGGTTGCCTATTGTCCAAGAAAGAATCTCTTTACTACATCGGGGTTCAATGACTGGAAGCACAGCAATGTTATTGTAGAACGGGGAAATGGAGAACATCGAAAGTGTATGACAACGTATTTGATAAAGCATTAACAAATCTGGGAGTGTAGATTCTTTATTATTTGGGTATCATCGCACAGACTAGAGATATTGGCATAAAGTGTTGATATGTGTGGTTTCTGTAATTCGCTTTCCATAGGTTTGCTATTTCGTGGGAAAAAACAGATTACTGGGTTAGCAAAAAATGGCACCTATTTAAGTACACTAGAGCTGCTGAGTGAATGAGAGCCTTTTCTTGCAAGAACATCCCAAAATGTGTGGAAATCCTGGAAAAGGAAATCTGTCATTTATCTGCAAATATTGGTAAGGAATTTATTGAATTAATGGTACAACAGGTTCTTTGTACTATTTTTGAAGAAGTAAGTCAATGTATTAGTAAGTATAGATTCCACTCCAGACATCTCACACACAGATCAACTGACATTTACTAAAGACCGTGAGCCTGTGGAACGTTTCCCTCTCTTTTTGCATGGAGCAAAGAAACTAACAGATACTCTTCTTGATTCTCTTAATGAAAGAAATTTTACTAGTAAACTGCCATGGTAAGTCATATTATAATGTGTCAAATATGCCTGGATCATATATATATATATATATATATATATATATATAATTTCAAGGCAGGACCACCACTGATGCGCAGTGAGTTAAAGTGAGAGAGAACAACAAGGTACAGGGGATGACGAAGAAAGGATAAAAGAAGAATTGGAATAAAGGGGATGAAAGATTCTGGATTGCATGCACGGATTCATCTGCTCAATGAGTTTGCGATGTATGTCCCTTGTGTTGGGCAAAGTTTGAAATTAGGGGGAGTAAAATCAGCAGAGTGTGGTCTATACACTGTAAAATTCTTTGACTTTGTCCAGCTTTTGCATTCATTGTTTTGCTGGTTCTACTCATCGCTGGAATGTATTGATATCATCTCCGGGAAAATAGCTTGTAGTCAAGCGTCTAAAAGTCACACGATGGTCAGCACATTTTGATGCCATTCCTGCTTTGCATTGAGCTTTTGAGAAAATAAAACATGCACTGAATTCTCTGTCAGCTGACAATGAACAAAAAAATGAATAAAAGGCAAGAGACAGAAGAAATGAACAAAGAATGGAAAACCTGAAAACAATTTTTCACGCAATTCTTTGAGATGACATGCTAAAAAGAATGAACAAAACAAGCAAAGTCCTGCAATTAAAGGATGTGAGCATTCTTGTTGCTACGAATCGTGTTGTGTCTATGAAAACCTACCTTCAGGAAACTAGAGACAAATTTAGTGAATATGAATTCAAGGCCAGGAGTATGTGTCTAGGTATAAATTACACTGGCGAGAAAAAACGAAGTGTGTGTCTTAACAGATGTGATGGATCGGCAGAAAAGGTACTTCTCAGTAAGTTCAGGGTGGAAACTTCCCTCCCTATTCTCGACACTCTAATCTTTGAACTGACTAAATGTGCAGAGGCTTACTCATAGATTAGAAATCTGTTTTCTTTGTTTAGTGAATTGAAAACCACTGCTTCTGCTGTACTAAAGGAAAATGTGAATATATGGTTAATATGTATCACAAAGACCTGGATTATGACCACCTTTTAAATAAATGGGAGAATCTCAAGCACTACATGGCTCTTGGTGAAAAATTGTGAGACTCTCCCTGCACTGTACAAAAATAATTTCGGACAATTTAAAATTCCGCCGAATGTTGAAATTGCACTCAGTGTTTATGAGGATGATGCTGACCAACTGCACAGGAGAATTTTTTTTCTAGACTGAAACTTATAAAAAATCTGTTTCGTAGCACAATAGCGCAGCATTTTTTTTTTAACTGGCTTTCAATCCTGAGCATGGAAAATGAAATCCTACTCCTGAGGATAAGTGACTTTAAGTCAATAATAAAGCAATTCTCTGAAAAGTAAATGCTGCAAACACCTGTTATTATAAGTTCGTTATAATTTCATTTAGTGCCATTTCATCTGTGTTGCTTACTGAGCATTATTGTGTTTTTCAAACTTCGTGCGTTGTTCAAATGTTTATCATGCTGATTAGTTACTGTTGTGCAGCATGTTTTTAATGTTTTGTTGAAGTGCCAATAAAATAGATATATACAATATTATCAACTATTTTATTTTAAATTATATGAGTGGTTGTTGTAGAGGCCCCGACACACCGGTTTGCCCAGGAGCTCATAATGCTGTTAAAACAGCCCTGGTTTTGCGTGGACATAGTAAAGAACCATGACACATGACAAAGAGGAAGAATAGTGTACGAATCAGAGCGTTTCGCTTTGGTTTTCAAACATCCTAAACCTGGAGCCTCTAGAAATGAATATAAACAAAGTCGACCAATCACACCTACTTCAGAAGGGTCCGTTTTGCTATCAGAGACTTTTAAAAAGCTGTTGTCAATTTTTGCCAGTAACATTAAGCTCAAGGACACTGTTGAAAGTTTAACAGATGCTTCTCTCTCATATATATATATATATATATATATATATATATATATATATATATATATATAATGTACGTGCGTGTAAAGACACACCCTATTATTCACGCATATATATTCATAACTTTTAAAACTCAAACGTTACAAAAGAAGTCATTTCACTCAATCATTTTCCTTTATTTAACAGACTCTATTACAATGACTTAATTTGCGTTTTTTATTTTTATTCTGTTTTTACCTCCATTATTATTCGAACTATAATATATAAAAGTGTACATTGAGGTCAAAACCCAGCGGCAACAGTCTGTTTCATGCTTACATGCAATCTTCAGGTCATGTGTGTTTTAGCTCCACGATACCCTGGTTAATGGTGCATTATAGGTAGATGGTCTATCGTATTCTCCTAACGGCTGTTAAGTGGTTAGTAACGAATAACGATTGTTTCAAATTATTTTAGAGGCTAATGATTAGAAATAATTGTCGATCCAAATACAATTATTTGTAGTTTTATTCTATTAAGGTTTTTCATTCATTGATTACTTTATAGGTACCGTCACTAATTTGCTGAAAAAAAAGCATAGTATGACGAAAATCGGTCCCAAAATCAATAAAAACAAAACTTTTTAACCGTCAAAATGGTTGTTATTATTAAGAGGAAAGATCATATATTTTTTAATTATTTCTTAATTTTAAATTTAAGAACATCATATTCTGAAGAAAAAAATTTCAATTAATAATGAAAGTTTTAAAGAACGGTTTTCATTTTGGTGTAAATCGCATAGAATGGTGACATCTTTTATTTCTGTAACCGGTGTTGGGTGATGTTCATACCAGTGTTTGTTTACATATTTTCCATATGTTTGCACATTGTCCGGTGTAAATACACTCCTGATCAAAAATTTAAGACCACTTAAAAATCTTTAAAAAGAATTTTTTTTTTTACAGATAGATTTTAAACTCCTCCCACTTAAGGTTACCAATACTACAATCTAAAAGGTTATGGAAACAAAAAGCTACATTCCAAAGATTTTATTTAGAAATTTACATTTTTATAAAATGAGGCGATTTACGCATGATCAAAATTATAAGACCAGGGGTATAAACTGTTAGATCTATGGTAATTCCAATCTTTTTAGTTCAGTTAGAGATGAGCAATCCCTGCGTAAAGGTGTTACCATGTCTAAAACAAGCAAATTTACCAAAGTTGAGCGTTCTCGAATTCTAGAATTCCATAAACAAGGTTTGTCACAGCGGGCGATCGCACCTTAGGTAAATCGGAGTAAAACTGTGATTTGCAACTTTCTAAAGAACAGTGAGAATTATGGAAAAGCAAAATCCTTTGGTAGGCCCCAAAAAATTTCTCCTGCATTGAGTAAGAGAATAAGACGGGTTGTTATGAAAGAGGGGGGGGACTTTCTTCTAGTCAAATTAAGGCAGTCACAGATGCTGATTGCAGTCCCGTAACCATCAGACGACACTTACGACAAAAAGGCATGGTAAATAAAAAGCGTAAACAAATTCCTCGGCTGCTTCCACGTCACAAGGTGGACCGCGTAAAGTTTGGTTATGAATGCCAAACATGGGACGTTGAGAAGTGGAAGAAAGTCCTGTTTTCTGATGAGAAAAAATTCAATCTAGATGGTCCTGATGGCTTTCAACGATTTATTGGCATAACAAAAACATGCCTCCTGAAAATTTCTCCACACGTCATAGTGGTGGAGGGTCCCTAATGGTATGGGGTGCCTTTTCTTACAGAGGGACGATGGAGCTCCAGGTGGTGCAGGGTTGTCAAACAGTGGCTGGTTATGTTAGCATGCTACAAAAACATCATTGATGATGGAGGACCATCATTTGTGTGTGGATCGATGGTTATTCCAACAGAATAATACTGCAATCCACGCTGCAAGACGGACCTTGACCTTTCTACAAGAAAATGGGGTCTATCTCTTGGGACATCCTGGATGCTCACCAGACTTGAACCCAATTGAAAATGTTTGAGGATGGATAACAAGAGATGTTTATCGAAATGGCAAACAATATTCAACAAAAAATGAACTTCGTGAAGCCATCTTCAGAAGCTGGAGCAACATCCCCCGCACCTTAATAGAAACGCTTATTACTAGCATGCCCGACAGAATTTTTGAAATCATGAAAAGCAGTGGAGGTAGAACTCATTATTAAATTTGGTTGTTGAATGTTTTCATACACTTTTTGTACAATTTCGTAGAATTTTTGTCTCTGGTCTTATAATTTTGATCATGTGTAAATCGCCTCATTTTATAAAAATGTAAATTTCTAAATAAAATGTTTGGAATATAGCTTTTTGTTTTCATAACCTTTTAGATTGTAGTATTGTTAAGTTTAAGTGGGTGGAGTTTAAAATCTATCCGTAAAAAAATATTTCTTTTTAAAGATTTTTAAGTGGTCTTAAAATTTTGATCAGGGGTGTATTGCCCTACTCTATCGTGACGATTTTTATATTCATTTGGGGGCAAGTACAGAACATTATGAGATTAGATGGTCTATTGTTTCTTGATATTTATCACAGAATCTGCATTTTAGATCCACATTTATAATGTTTGCCTGAAAGTTCCTATTTATCATCATTATTATTATATAATAATTTCACCCCAGGAGTTACAGTAAGAGAATAAAAAAAGGTACAGGGGATGTTGAAGAAAAAAACGAGATGACTAGGATTCAAGTAGATAAAAGATGGCAATTGACGTTGCATTTAAACTTTTGGAGATTGTATCTATGATGGAAGCAAGCAAATAGAAATGAGTTCTACAAAAGGGAAGTACGAGAAAAAAAAACTATTAGAGTAGAAGAGGCGGTTACATTTAACTATTTCGACAGTAGAATAGTGGGACCTCAATGTCAAACTAGTAGCATGAGTAAATTCATGTGGTCGGGACACCAGGGGAGAAGAAAAGCGCACCAGAGCAGTTGCTATGAAAATACTTGTAGAAATGACAAAGGGAAGCCACATCACGTCGGCGAGAAAGTGACTAAAGACGGGCTGCCAAGTCAGGATCGATTATATTGCAGATCCTCTTTTGTATTTTGTCGAGAACCTCAAGATGAATAGCAGGCGCACCCAACCAGATAGAGCAACAGTGACAGCATCACTATTAATACCCGAGAAGAAAGAAACTGGGAACTCCTTCCTAAACAGTAAACAAGGGGTGAGCCTCTACTCCTGCTCAATGGAAGGAGGAGGAGTAAGGACCGGGCGATAAGAAAGACTATCTACTATTAATGTAAAGGATGTTTTGTGTGCGTGGATTCTGTTTCCAGAGTCCTTCAGTTATTCACGTATATATTTTCTTCATTATCTGCTGATTTTACAATGGCTTAGTATATTACATTGTTTTGCAAGCAATTGCCGTTTAAGGGACATTATTTGCTCTGTAGTTACATGTGGGTTTGATGTGTGCGGGTAGTTTGTTGGTTGATTTCTTGTTGGGCTTTATTTGTTATTTTGTGTCATATTCCCAGTGCAACTGTAGCTAATTTTCACTGTGTTTTTGTTGAATATCTTGTGGAGAGCGCTTGATGGGAGGTATGAGTTTAATATTTTTTTATACATTTATTTTTACATTTTTGTGGTACAGCGGGTTGAACCATATGATGTTTCTTTTCCTCATAGCGCGTTTTTTTTTTTTTGTGCTGCGTAATGTGTATGTGGTTGTCAAAAATCCACTATATTTTGGGTTTGTTTTATAAGCTTTTTTAGCTTCGTTGAAGATGATTTCACAGGAAGAATTGTCAAATAACCTGTGGGGGTCTGCTTGATTATTGATGACGGGTTGTTGAAGTGTGTGTGCGCGCGCGTGTGTATATAAAGTGGTTTGTCGTTGGGATTTCTATCGGTTAATATATACTTTCTTTAAGTACCTTTTCTTAGGTTGAATATGACAGCTAGAAAATTTACTTTTAAGTTAGTTTTTGCGTCTATGTCGAATCCCATACTTTTGAAAATTTTTATGATTATTTTTTGGTTTTATCTATTAGTCTCTTAGGATTATGAGACCGTCGTCCCTGTTGTGAACAATATTATTTTTAATCAATTATTTTACTTAGTTCGTATAGTAATTGTGTACCTATAAACTCGCAGTTCTCTATACCAAAGTTTTCCATTGTAATATCAAAAGTTTCTACTTTCTCTAACCATGCGCGTTCATTGTTGAATAACATTGATTTTTCAGGAGTGTTTTTACGTTGTTTGTGTTTATTTATTTGTTCTAGCAAAGTTTCGGCTATAGAAGTGTAGAAATATCTTTCTGTTTAGTTGTATAAATTCGCAGTTATGTTTGATTCTGGAAACCGAAAACAACGTCTTCTTTGGTTTTGAATTAATTCTTTTTAGTATTTTACTTATTTTATGTCGTACGATTTTAGTTGGGTTTGTTTTGAAGTTTTCTTTGTTGTCTTTTCGTGTAATGAACACTTGTGACTTAGAAATGCAAATTTATTCGGTTGTCTACATTTAATGACTGGGCGACAGTTTTTTTTTTCTACTTTCTGTTAATATCACATTCTGTAGTTTTTTTTGTGCGTTTCTGTATGTTTTAGTTATGTTGTCCTTGAGTAGATTTTTGTAAGGCGACCTTGGAGGGGGGGATAGGCTTCGTTCATATTAATGTCTAGCTTTCTCTGTTGCAATAAATACGTTAAGTGAATTGCTTATTTTAGTTGTGTGTCCTTTTAGTTTTTTTTGGGGGGGGTGCATCTAATTATTTATGAAATTTTATGTTACTTACTAAGTCTTTTGAAGTTTTATAGTTCCTTGTACTGTGGAGGACCTTTTACTTTTTGTTTTAAAATTATATTTTTTCTTGAGTGTGGCATTTGTGTTCTTGATTTAAGAAATGCCCTTCTTATAAGCCTTTCTATTTTTTGTTTTAATTAATTTTAGTCTGTTGGTTGGTGGTTGTGGGATGGAATGTTTTTTTTTAAGTAGTCGAGACTAAATTTTTTGATATTCATGATAGATGATAAATATAGTATAGTGACAGTGCTCTACTGTTTATCCAGAGCTAAATATGATAAAAATATAGTTTGAAGGTATGCTCTCTCTCTCTCTCTCTCTCTATATATATATATATATATATATATATATATATATATGGGTTAATGTGCTCACTATCATGGATAGAACGTGTGTAAATATAAAAGCGGACGTTGAGATCAACACCCAGCGGTGACAGTCTATTTCGTACTTTAACACAATCCTCAAGCCAACCATCTTCATGACCAAAAGATTGTGTTTAAGTATGAAACAGTCTGTCACCCCCACCAATATCACTGGGTGTTGACCTGAATGCCCACCTTTATAGGTTCCTTAGTTCTTTGAAGATATTTGTATGAATTTAGTAAAAGATGCTTGTCAGAATAGCTTTATTTAAGAAAAAAACTGGCACGAATTATCTTGAGACGCTTCTTGACGCATCTACTCAATGAAACTGCCATCAGTATCGATGAGATCTGAAATACTGACACACCCAAATCAGACAATCTTCATCTATTTGGGGCATTGAGCTAGTTAAAGGAGACTTCAGAGCTCTCGACTACGGCACATAAAGATAGGCTCACCTATCGTCTGGCCCGTACTCCTTCCGTGTCTATTGAAATAGAGTAGGGGTTCGTCCTTTCTTTCTTGCTCAGGATATGGCTTACCGGTTCTCTCTTTCTTATACCAGGGTCACAAGAGTTTAACTATCTTTAAGGTTTGATGATCAGTGACTGTGACTTTGCATTATGAAGGTACCGGGTTAGCAGTTTGCTTCATCCAACTGGTCGTTACTTTGAGAGTGGCTGCTCGGATCAAGTCACATAATATCTGGGTATTTGCAGTGTTATGTAACGCATGGGTAGGTTTCCCTGTATGTATTTCCTGTGTGCAACACCAAGGTAACATTATGCTCTGTTCTCAGTCACCATCTGCTTTGTTTATATTGCCATTGACTACAGATACTGACAATTTTTTTTCTTCTCTCTCTCAAAATTAATCTCATGGAAAACACAACAACAAAAAAAAAAAATACAACTAAACTAGTGAACAAACAATACGCTACTCCCCTCAACTTTTCTTTCTCTAATATTCGTAGTATTCGTTCCAACTTCAGCAGCGTATAATCTTTTCTCTTGGAACGGTTGCCAGATATCTTTGCGAAACCAATTTAAATTTCTTCCATTGCTACTAATAAATTCTTGATTCCAGGTTATCTTCTCCTTTACCGAAATGATTCCAGCATTCACATGCATGGCCTTGGTGTTTAGACCGTGATAATCTTCCCATGGTCAGGGAATTCTTTCTCGAGGTCACAGATTATTCATTCATGTATTCCTGTTTTACATTACTAAACTCAGTTAGATATCTCTATCTGTGTTGTCAGATAAAGAAACAAAATATTATTAAAAGGATGTAGTAATATGTCAAATTAAATAAAATACCTTGCCAGAGGTGTTAAAGATGTTAAAACGCTACACAAAAGAGGATCAATAAAATTCTTTTATCGCTCCTCATCTTCACAGGACTACCGTATACTACACCGTTTGCTATTCAATGTAAAAACCGAGGCATTCAAATGAAATATTACTGCATTATAATTTGAATGCAGTAATAATAAATGCCTTGCTATCCCCTGCTTTCCTGTCTGCTGGACGTTATCATTTGTTGTTTCAGTTCTTAAGGACTTTGGTGAACTGTCCGATCCTTTTATTAACTTTCTACCTCTTTTTGAGAAACTCCCAGAGACACTAATCAATGCCGTTCATTATTTTTCATCGCAGAGCTTTTTTCAGAGAAGCAAGATGGCTTTTGTTTCTCCAGGTCAACTGCTCATGTACAGACGATAATTGCAGAAAGAGCCTATTATGCTCTAGATAAAAATGAAGTCTGGGCTGTAACAGTGAACGTCTCGAAAGCTTTTGAGAAGGTCTAGCATACAGGTCTTCTCCACAGACTGAAAGGTTACAGTGTTTCTGGACACATTTTTGAACTGATCCAGTCTTTCTTATCAAATTGTGTAATGAAAGTTATTCTGAACGGCCACTCGTCTACATCCTTTCGTACTAACAGGGGTGTCTACACTAACCGATACAACCATTTATTCCTGCCTCGATAACAAGGCTGATCAGTCTGATAAAGTCAAAATGGTACCCGATGTTAAAAACAATCACAAGTCCGTCGTTAACTGGAACAAAGGATAGCTTGTTAATTTTAACGCCTCCAAAACTAAACTTCTCTTCATTAATCATCTAAGAGACCCCCCCCTCTCTGCCTACAATCAGCGTGGCTGATGCTGACCTTCGGAAAAATAATTAGTGGGAGCAGCACAATTCTTTCCTTTCCTTCATCGTACTGGTAAATTCCGTTCGCTTCCACCCGGTCAGTAGAGAATTGTGGGGATTGCCCCATCTTATCTACCATTTGCTCGAGAATGTGGTATATAAATTTCTTTCTTTGGGCGGCCCACTACTTCAAACTATGTCATGTGGCGTATCACACTCACTCACTCACTCACTCACACACACACACACACACACACACTCTCTCTCTCTCTCTCTCTCTCTCTCTCTCTCTCTCTCTCTCTCTCTCTCTCAGCAGCTTTTTTCAACTGTTTGTACACACGTCAATACAAATTAGCTAAGATGTACGATATAAAATACATGTTAAATTCCTTTCTTTGGAAAATCTTGAAAGTCATTTTCATCAGTAGCAAGTACTACTCTGCCTCGTTGCTACAAATTGGTGTCAAATACAAATTGTAGTACCTTTCGCCACAAACTGTTTAATTTCGTTGATAGAAAATTTTCAACAAATGAAAGCAGGTGGTAGCAAGGCATTTATTATTACTGCATTCAATTAACTTTTTTAATACAATGTTACTTATAAAAAAGAAGAGTAATTGCATCGCAAAATAAAAATAAGAAAAAAATCTCAAAGTTCCGTGTTTTCAGATAAAGAAACAAGAAATAAATTATTAAAATGTTGTAATATTTCAAATTAAATAAAATGCCTTGCTTACGGCAAAGAAATGCTAAAAAGCCACTCAATAGAGGATAGAAAATAGATCACAAGGTATAAAATGATTTTCAGCCAATCACTGTTGGTTTAAGTTACTTAAATGACTCACAAGTTTGTACCAACTGAAGAACAGAATGCGAAATTTTATAGCTTGTTGTAGTCAATCAAGTCAGAAATACTATCTCATTTAAAGAAATCTATGGTAATTGATTCATTTTATCCAAAGCGATAAGAAAATCAGGTAGTGATAAAGACTTGAAGCCGTAGGGGGATGGTTAATGTTTCTTTGTTTCGGCCATACATTGTGTCATACATAACCGAACTCCTTTCAGTTTACAAGTTTTATCCAGAATTATCACCAGAAGGTTGGTTGTATTAATTTGTGTGGAATTGTGTAAGAATAAAATATACATTTTGCATTTTAAAATAGAAATTTATTAAAAGGAAAGAATAACAAGAATTCATAGAATGTTTAATGAGAAAGTTAAGGTTATCAAGATTTGTAGAAAATGTTCGGACTAATACTAATTAGTTGAAAGCGTTTATGCATACGTACGTATGTATGTATTCAGTAAGAAAGTCTTTGGATGGAGAAGAAGTAAAAGAAATCAGCACGCGAGAAGGAAAGAGAAAGAGGACGAATGTCTGAGTTGACTTGAAGCTTCTCTCGTTATATTTTAGCTGTGTTTCTCGCTGCTCCCATCTCAGTGGCTGACTGACGCTGATCGAAGTCTTTTTATTGTAATCTAGATTTTTCGTACTGACTCGCGAAGTCCTTTTTGGTCTTGCAAGTCGCTTCCATTGGTCAGAAAACCAGTTTAACACCTACTTGCGAAATCCGGTTTCAACTTTTTCTTTAAGCGCATAGTCAATCCTTTTTCTATTTGGGAAAAACTAGGATTTCACATATCATTGTGAATTTTTATAAAAGTGAAGAAGGTTGATTTTCATTCCTAATCTCGTCAAGGCTGGTTTGCCGTGAGGCCCTAGTTTTTCTTGTTTATATAGAGCATGGTGTGATTTTTGTGAGAGTGTATGTTTTGTTTTTGGTTTTTATTTTCTGTTTTTTTATCGCAATTGAGTGTTTGTATACTTGCATTAATATTTTTTTGTTTTGTTTTTATCTGATTTTGTTATTTATTGCTGTTTGTGTAGCAAATAGGTATTTGTTTGCATTTTATAATTATTTCGTTTCTTTTTTTGATTTTTGAAACTGATTATTGCTAACTTCTCTTCTACGTATAATTAAAAACTTTTGCTATTACTGCTGTGTGGTGGTGTTTTTTTTTTCTTTTTTTTTTCCATTTAATCCTTGTGGTAATGTTATTTTCATTCTGGCTTCATATATAGTTTGATAGCATTATATTGTTTTTGTATTTTTCTGTTCAATGATGATTTGTGGTTATTGAATTTTTCTTTTGAAGGATGTTTCTGTTGCTCCAATGTAAATCTTTTCATTTGTATTGGTGCTATTTGTCATGGTAGCTTTGTATATTATGCTCCTTAGACATTTATTAAGTGGAGAGTTGTCCTTATTTCAGCAGTTGCATTGGTTTGTATTGTTGATTTGTCAAAATGGAGAAAAGAATAACCAAACACAAGAAAATACTTAATAAAATCAATATCAATAACACAATACAAACAAATGTAATTGCTGAAAGAAGAACACACATAAAGCCCACAAACACCCAACCATGACCCAGAAAAAACCGTTACACAGCAAAACGTGCCAACACATTAACAAAAATGTCAAATTAATAAAAGGTGAATACAACAAAAGAGCTCAACCCAAACTAAAAAAAAAAAAAACAATATCAAGCAAATAAGCAAACACCCACTCATGTGTACACTAAAAAACAAAAATAAATCAAACACCTGCACAATTAAAAAGAAATCAATCACAATCAAGAACATTCCTACAAAAATCACACCATGCTCTATATTAACAAGACAAAAAATCTAATCTGTACTTATCAACATTAAATCTCCACCCTGATATTGAGCACTTTGAAAAAAAAAACCTGCTTGCCAAAATACTTTTTATCAGTAAAACCACTGGAAAAAAAAGTGAGGAAAACTGTTAATCCCTCAGAGGATAAAACAAGTTGGTATCTTGTCTTGATTAAGTCCCTCAGAGGATGAAATCCATTGGCTAAGTGCAGTTTTACCCTCTTGTCTCGTGTGTGTGTGAAACGATCAGAGGAAGACCATTTCTTGAGGAACATTAAGGAAGGAAATATGTTGGCTTAAAATGTTTTCCTCTTAACTTTTTTTTTATTTATAGTCATTATAGATCTATTTATATCTGATTTTTTTTTTACATACATAATGACAATACAACTGAAAAATGTTAAAATTACAAGAATTTAGCATTTTCTAAGCTAACAAAAAGAGTTCAATTGATAATTCAAGCTATAATATTCAATAGAACAACAAAATTTTGATTGACTTATCTCATTGATCAACTTGAGAGATTCGTATGAAAATGCTCATCAGGGCCAGATGTTCAATAAATTTATTTAAATTATTGTCAGAGCTTATATATATTAGTGTAGAGAAAAAAACAAATGACCCTGAAAACATTGCAATAATGCTTTCATGAAACTTTGAAGTCGGCATGACTGAAATAACACCCCTCAGATAAGTTTCTTCACATTATATATATATATATATATATATATATATGTGTGTGTGTGTGTGTGTGTGTGTGTTTCCCTTTCTTTTGAAGTTTTTTTTTCTTGTGCGTGCATCTATTCCCAAGCCTTAGTTCACTTGCTGAGCCTTTTTGCTGATTTTTACCAATTCATTTTCTTACGCCAATCATGCACCTGCCTCCATTTTCCCCCAAATCCCTGATCCACTTCTTTGCTTCTCCATTTCCCTTCAAAGTGGAGACCAAGAAAGCCAGACTTCATAAAGAACCATCTGCTGGTTATAAGACAAAAACACGTTGAGATCAAGATAAAACCACATCTTCATCTTCTACATAAGTGTCTATATCACCTTTATTTTCATTGATACTTTTCCAAAAATAACCTCAATAAATATGACACAAAAGCAAAATTGATATGTAAGGAAAGTCCTGGTTTTATCTGTTCTAACTTGGCAAGTTACATTCACTAACCTCAACTATTGTTTATTGTTCCTTTTAACACAACTCTATTCCGAATATCTCTTTTATTTAAAAGTCACTAAAAATATGAATTCCAACTAAACCCAACTTTATAATTTTAAATTGAGATAACAACAAACAAGAATTTTTTTTTTATATATAAACAGTAATGATGTCATGGAAGTGTATTAGTGCAATAACAGAAAAGAGCTATAACATGATTTATCACTGACAATGGTGTTGACAGAAGTGTGCACTTTCTCAGTGTTTTTTAGTTTTAGATTTATGGTTAGTTTAATGCACTGAAGTTTGTCTAATTTGTCATCACTGAAAAACAATAATGATGTGGATAAGAAGTTAAAGCAGAGTAACATCTTCAATGCATGTAACTAAGAGTGTTGACCATGTTCTTATAAATGCCCAACTGTCCACTTATGATGGTTACCCAGCAAACTTTTCCCCTGAGTGTAATGGACAACTTTATTCAGGGCATGATGACATTTAGTACATGATTTCTCCATTATTGTTACATATCAAATCAAATGGTTTAACCTGTTGACTTTTGATAACACAGCAATAAAAACCCAATCTGTTGTTTAGTGTGTGATGTCATTCCCTCCTGAATTTCTGGTTATGATATTTTAATTTGGTCAGTTAAATATCTCTTACAACAATCAGATGTAAAGTTATCAAGTTATTTAGAAATGTTTAATACCTGGGCATTTCCTGGCTGTTTAATCAAACCTGAGAAAGATTTTAAACTCCAAAAACAAGTTAGTTTTTTATTTTAATGATATGTGTGGGGAGAAAAAAAATAAAGTTTTAATTTTTGCTTCAGAAATAATTGCAGTCAAATAATCAAAGTTTTATGATTTTAGAAGGCTTTGGCTTTAATAACTGATTATATCAAAATGATTTGTCTAATTATAGTTTCAAAAATTATTTTGTTAGCTTTTAAACAACAATAATAATTAAAAAAATAAGAAGTGACATGTTTCTATCCCAACATTTAAATTGATTCTTTTTCTTGTTTCTGCAAGGAATAACACATGGAAAAGGAAAAAATAAATAAATAAACGAATAATTTTTTCTTTTAAATGGAGTACAAGGTACAATATTGGTGTATTTTGTGGAAGTGGGAGAAAAATTTGTTATGACAAATGCAGACATAGATACACACTTGAACACCAATTTACGTACGCAGAGACACACACGTACACACATTGGGGCTCACCCAAACATAACTATATGCGAATCGTATGGGGCTTGGCATATATATATACTTCACATATATATTATATCATGAGAAGCCTTAAAAAACAGGTTTTAAAGTAATTTTCACATAGTTATATAGCAATTAAGCATGGCTTAGATTTAGTACAAAGCCTCAAGTACGGTACACCCAGTGAGGATCAAACTTACTATTCAGTTGTAATTGGTCCAGCAAAATAAACTTGTTAACCATTACACTATGTTGAAGTACCTTTCATATGGCTAGATATAGCACAAGTACCCAGTGAGAATCAAACTTGCTATCCCAACCTGGTAGCTCAACTCCAGTCACTTTCTCACTGGCGTAATATGACTTCCCTGTGTCTCTTTTACAAATACTTTCACAGCTTCTGCTCTATGAGCTGAGCTCCCTGGTGCCATCTCTACATGAATTTACTTGACCTACTAAACTAGAGACTAGGTCCTACACTTTTACAGTGAAACCAATCAAATGTAACTGCAACTTCTACTCTATCAGCTTCTTTTCTTGCACTTCCCACCTGTGGAATTCTCTTCTGTATACTTGCTTTCCTGACAGCTACACTCTCCAAGAATTTAAATGCAATGTCAATTCCCATCTCTTATTGCCTTGACTCACATTTTTTCCCAACAACCCTTATATCATGCTCTTCTTCCTTTCCACTCTACTCTCTTACAGCTCTCTTCATATCAGTGTTCTCATCCTTTTCTTATCCATTCCCTGATACCCCCTGTAACTTGTTCCTCTTTCTCATCACTCACTTTTTATATAAACCCCTGTGCACCAGTGGCAGTACTTGCTTGGAGTGAAATGATTATAAAAAAAAGTCATAATTGATCTAGCAAGGCTCACTCTCTAATGACATTGAAGTGTCCTTCATGTTTTTATTAAAAGGTCTGGTAGGTACAACTTATGACTAAATGTTTCCTATGTAAGTGGTAATGCAAAGTTCCCACCAGTATATCGAACCTAAAGGACCAAGATTTGTACTTACATACAATGCACAATCTTTTATGTTGTACTCCACAACAGTAAGTCATTTCTTGTGGGTTATATATATTTTCAGTTTTTCCCTTCATCAGAAATTATGAGGAGAGGTTGAACAATGATGTCTTTGGGCAGAAAAAAGTGAAAGAAACTGGTTTTGAACCTGAAGCCATTAACATTCTTTTTTTATAAATTGGTTTATTTATCATTAAAATAAAACTTCTTTCTCATTTACTTGAATAGAAATTGGTTTTGTGAGGCAAACATACTGGTTTTATAATCAATAAATATTGAATTTGATTTTTCATTAGAATTTTCAAAATTGAAGCTTTTCTATTATAAAATCTATAAAAAATTCAGTTTTATGCAACAGTTTAAAATAAAGACCAATTTACATGAAATTTATACTTTTTTGCATTTTAGGAAAGAGCTATAACTTTAAATTACTTAATCTTATTTTCTTGTCATAAGTGGATCTGTGAAGTAATACCAAAGGATGAGGAAGTTTGAACAATACATGTTAACTGAATGTAGTACAGACTTTTGCCAGTACTCTTTTGTGAGCAGGAGCTGGTATGAGGACACACTTCAAAGGATTGTTTAGGGAAGGTGTTTTTTTTTTTTTAAAGTAGAGTTTAGATGTGGCACAAGACCAAAAATATGGAACACCCAGTGATGGATTTAGCAAGACAAGTTTGTTAATCATTACACTATGCTGAGGTGACTAATGATTTTGTAAGCATAACTTAGATGTTGCCTAAGGTCAAAATTGTGGAGACCCCACTACTCAGTCATAATTGATCTAGCAAGACAAACTTTCAAACTCTTACACTACATCAAAGTGTTCAGAGGGATGTTCAGGAAGTGTAACAATCAGCAGCTCAAATCTGACATTTCAGCTGAGTTTGTTACATTCACAGATAAACAAAAACTTGGAAAAAAAATCTGTTAACTGTAACCAGAAATGGCCTGTTAATTTGAACACCTCTAAAACTAAACTGCTCTCCTTAAATCATCTTAAGAGAACCTTTCGTTTTTTTTTTTTTGCCATTCATTAGCACGATTGATGCTAACCTCCAAGAGAGTATCTTATTGCACCTTCTCAGTTCGTTTTTCCACTAATGTGAATTAAAAGATTATATTAAATCAATCACTAGATCTGGAGCATTTCAGCAAACATAACAACATGACCTGATTGTGAATGTATAATGAGGTTCATGTTGTGTTCTCATAATGCGAGCAGGGTTTGCTGTTTTTTGTAACTCTAACTTCACCATTGGATATTTGAACTAGTACATCTATGCAGCACTAGAAATACTATCATAGCTAGTGTGCAAGGAAATTTGTTGAGAGGAAAGCCTCGAAATAGAGCACATTCTCTCCTGATGATCCCAAATTAATTTAAATGTAAATTCAAGAGGAAGATATTCAAAAGAAATGTAAATTCAGTGAAATCATATGCCACCAAGAAGCTTGGTGGAAGTGTCACTGGAATGAGGAGCATTATAAAATCAGCTTGCTTCCAGGTCAGTTTCAGTTACTTTTGAGTAATTTTCTTCTCCACAGTTCAAAATGACCACCCTTTGCTTTCACCATGGTTCTTAATCTCTTCTTAACAGAATAGCATGACTTCTTCACCACCTTTCTGATCAAAATTGTACCACAACATCCAGAGCTTCTTTCAGATCTGACACTTGTTGAATATGAGATATATGAATCACTGCCCTGCAATATAGGTCATATCACAAATGTCATAGGATTAATGACAGGGCTTGGTTGAGGCTAAATTAACTTATCAAAAAAATCAAAGGAAATGTTTCTGCACTAATTCTATGAAATTTTTTCTGCATTAAATTGGCCATCTTGAGTGAATATATAGCAACTTTTAAATATGGCTGACAGTCATAGCAACACACCTTTCGCCAACATTTTCTGGTAAAATATGCTGCTAACTTTTACTCTTTCTTCAATGAACACCAAGAGCAGTTTAAACTCATTAGAAACAGCAGCCTAAATCATGACACCAGCTGGTTTTTATCACTTGAAATGTTTTTTGACACCTTTGAAAATGTTTTCTGAAAAAGTGGCATAAACTCTATTGTACTGGTAGTATGCCAAGGCTTCCACATTTCATCCAACCAAATACAATCTTTGTCTGCATCACACTGCATTTCTTCCAACATTTTTTTTCCTCTAACAAGCCATTTTTGCTTGGAAACACTTGAGAGCAGCTGTTATCATTGAATTTTGTATGGTTTTTGTCTTAAATCTTCTTTCAAAATCCTCTTTAGCAATCAATCTGAAATATCCAGCTGTTTTGCCATCTTCCCTATGCTTCTTCATGAATATCTTTTCTTGATGGCTTCAATGACTCTCCTGGTATGAACTGAATGGTTTCCTACTGAAATTAGATTTGTTGAGGTTTATTTTTCCTCCCGAAACATTTTCCCACACATTAAAAACAGTTTTTCTGCAAATGTTCAACTATTTTATCACCTCACAATTCTTCATACCAGCTATTTCCAATGCAACAATTTGATCACATTTTGCAGGAATGACCATATTTAATTAAAATTTAAACAATAAAACAAAGAATGTTAGGAAGTCTTATGCAAAATTAGAAACTATTTTTACAAATAGGTATTTTTTTATTTGTTTTGATAATATGTACATTTTTATTTGTAAAGGATGGATATTTATGCCATATTCAATAGAGATTCTTAACAAAGTACAAAGAAGAATCTGCAATGTCCTAACTAGCAATCTTAGCTTCAGTCACTTTCCCATCACTATAACATAGCTTCCCTGAGCCTTTTTCATGAATATTTTTAAGATAATTTTTCTAAGTTTTTTGTTTAGGTCACTCAATTTTACAAACTGATAGCATGAATTTAGATTGGTAGCTATGTCTCATGATGATATTATTGAATTTGCTAGATGCACTCATAAGTTCTAGGCTAATATTTTCTTCTATTACACTTCTTGTTTATGGACTTCTTCTTTGGCTTTTATGCCAACTATGATCTTCAAAAATCCAAATCTTTTCTCTTTCTCTTTCTCTCTCTCTCTCATTCATTTATTTTGTTTTTTTCACTCTCAGTAATCCCTTGTATCTTAGTTGTTTTATCACCTTTTGTGGAGTGAAATGATAAAAAACTTCTCTTTCCATTTACTGTTTAAGTAGTAGGGCAGACTAGGCTTTCTAGCTACGGTTGGCAACCAGTCTAGAGGGATAACTCTGAATTCAAAACCAGTTTATATGTAACCCTGGCTAGATAGATGCTATGTAGCCAGTGAAAAGATTATAGAGTTCATAATTAACTATATTATAGAGTTGTGGATTATATGACCTCCCATTTTCTTCTTTAAATTTAATTTTCACTTTTATAAAAATCTGGATGTGGGAAAAGCAAGTTAAAATACTTAATGGTTTCAAATATATTTAATCTCATTGGATTGGGGAAGCAAAATTTTATCATTCAACTCCAACAAGAGAAAATAAAGAAAGTTTAACTAACTTGTAAATAAGAATTTGAACATGTTCAGAATTTTTGGAACTTTTTTGGATAACACACACACCTTGATATGAGGTAATAGCTAGGGAAGCTAGTCTGGTTGACCATTGATAGTAATGATTTTGACATGCGTTGTGGTGTAAATGATAGTGGTTTGGAATTGGAAATTGGTAGACAAATTTGAATTCCATTTGAAGTCATTGCATTCATTTATGCACAAATACCTTTGGGAAAGGTATGAATACATCTTTTCTCCTTCCACCTATGGGTTAAATAGTAGGACAGATTGGGTTATATAGCCTTTGTTGGCAATCAGTTCATTGTGAAAAGAAATGGCAACCTAATGTAGGGAAATCTTTTATCTAGTCAGTATTGGATCAAAAGAGGCATGTATCAAAAATGGCACTTAACTGAGTGATTTTTATCCTCACTGGGTGTTCCATAGAAAATTTGACATTAACTAATCCAAGATTTAATTTATATTTTCTTAGATAACACATACATCTCAACTCGATCAGTAATATTTTACTGATTGCGTAATGATACAGGTATACCTCAGGTTACGTTGGTTTGAGTTAAGTTGTTCTTAATCATACGTTGTTTGGCAATATATATATACACACACACACAAGCATGTGAAATAATTTTTTTTTTTTTTATTAAACACCAAAAGTACTTGGATAATGAAGTATTGTATTTATATAAACTATTATTGAAAGATAGCGCATCAGATACCAGGAGGTTTTAATTTTTTTCTTTTTTTTGTATAACCGATATAAAACCTTTTAATGTCAGGATTTTTAATTGTAGAAATAGTGCAACGATGAATGAGGACACTAGCTAAGAAGTTACTATGTAATGAATAATCTTTAGAATTCCTACAATTATATCCGCTTGTTTTATTTTTGGTCTTATCCATCGAAGCATTGCAATGCATCAAGTTTTCTATATTTTTATACTTGTTATGGGCTTTATTGTGTTTTTTAATTAGTTTTTCTAATCCTATTGTTACATGGAAAGTACATACAAAGGCTCGAATTTGTAATTCCCTCCATGCACCTTGTTATCTTTGTCTCAATGAGAAGTTAGCAATCATCTGGTTTAATGACAAGGTTAATCTATTAAACTGAAAAATATACTGTTCACTGTAAACATAGTTTATGGTTTACTTTACAATATGGGCTGTAATATTTACAATCTATGTATACTATTTTCACTGGTGTCAATTGTTGTTTACTTTTATTTGATGAGTATTTTCATCTAACATGGATAGTTAAATCAATATTTGCTAAGTGTTTAAATTTGGCATACATTATCATATTAATATCTGCTAAGTATTTAATCTAACATACATCATCAAATTACATAGTTATAAGAAATTTAAGCTAACATAGATTATAATGTTAATATTCAATAGATTTTAATCTAGCATATACCATCTTGTTAATATCTAATAAGTTTTTATTATAGCACTGATCTTTTTCAAATTAATATTCAATAATAATGATTTTTGAGGCATCAGTTGTACTTGGTTTCTGAATTTTGTTTTAGTGACTAGTTTTAACTGTTTGTATGTTGTTTTTTTTTTTAACCTGTGTTTAGATTAGAATATATACACCTGGGTGCATGGGTTTGTCTATGTATTTATGTATGTATGTATGCATGCATATGTATTAGTGGACGTATTGATATTTTATTTCACATGCTTATGTGTGTGTGTGTATATATATATATATATATTCTATGTGTATTTGTGTGTATATATGCTATGTTCGTGTGTGTATATATATATATATATATATATATATTTTTTTTTTTTTTCTTTTCTTGTATATGCATGTAGATATGTGTGCATTCGCTTATGTATGTTCTTGTGGATATTTGCATGTATTTATGCCAAAATTAGTATATAAGTAGATCCATGCATGTGTTTTTATTCTGTATATGATGCTTTGTGGAGTTTATCACATACCAATCTGTTTTTGCTTGTGTATTTGAGTGCGTATATATTTATGTTTATTTGTCTATGCACTGGAATATGATTGTGTGTTTTGACCTTGTTTTCACCAGGCCCATGTCATGTCATGAATTCATTCATACTTGTATGCAGTATTGTAGCCTTTACAGACATTTCCCAAACCTGGCTTTAAAATTTAATGGATAAATTGACTTGACAATAAAGACAAAAGTTAAAAAGTTCTGTGTGTGTGTGTGTGTGTGTGTGTGTGTGTGTGTGTGTGTGTGTGTGTGTGTGTGTGTATATATATATATATATATATATTCTAGACATCACCTTTGACCTCTCTAGTAACAGCTTCAGACCCTACCAAAAACCTAATCAAACACCTTTATACATCAATATTAATTCCAACTAACCCTCACATGTACTGAGACAAATTTCTAACTCCGTTAATACTAGAATTAACAGACTATCTTCTAATGAAAAAATTTTTGACACACACAAAAAACATATGAGGCTTTACATAAGAGCGGGTTTCAAAAGCTGCTTTTTTTTATGACAAATCCTTAAAATATTGTAATACCAATAAGGCCAACAGAAGAAAGAAAGCAATTTGGTTCAACCCTCCATTTTGCAAATTATGTAACATTAATATTGGTAAATATTTTCTAAAACTTGTAGGTAAACATTTTAGCAATTCTAGTCCCCTTCATAGAATATTTAATAGTAAAACCCTAAAAATGAGTTATTCGTGTAATAAAAATATAGAAAGTATAATCAGCTCCCACAATAGAACTTTATTGAGATATAAAAACCAAATTGATAACCCAAGATCTACTACCACTGATCAAGCCAGCTCCAGAGTAACAACTTCTAGTCGAGCCAGCCTTAGTTCTGCAACTCCTAACCAAGGCAACCCTAGAGTTGCCCGGAATTCACAAGACATAAGGGATGCAGCTGGACATGACAGTCATACACCTAAATGCAATTGTAGAATAAAAAATGAGTGTCTTATGGTTGGAGAATGTCTGACAGAAGGGGTGGTATATCAAGGTATGATATACCCAAAAGAAAATACAAACTTGAAGAAATGCTACATTGATATTTCAGCAAGTGCTTGGAAGCAACGGTTATACAATCATACACACTCCTTTTCCAGCCCTGAATTAAGAAAGTAGACAACTCTATCCAAATATCTCTGGTCATTGAAAGACAAGAATTTAACCCCTATGATTAAATGGAATATCATTAAAAAAATCTAACACACCAATCAACTTCAAAGATTGCTGTCACTTATGCTTTGATGAAAAAATTACTATTATCAAACACAAAAATCAATTGGACCTGCTGAATCTGAGAAGGGAACTAGTTTTTAAATGTCGACATAGCAGCCGCTTTAAATTATGTTAAATTTTAGCCCCTTATTCATTTCTCTGAAGACTTTACACACATCACACTATCTTACGGAATATCTATTATTTATTTGTACCCTATTGTTATATGTGTTGATGTTTTTTTTTATATGGGTTTATATATGTCTATGGTATTGCTTACATATTTGTTTTTGCAGGTGTATGCGTGTATATATATATATATATATATATATATATGTGTGTGTGCGTGTGTGTGTGTTTATATATATGTGCATGTATGTATGTGTACGCATTTACGTATGTGTGTGTGAGAGAGTTGTATGTGTACATATGTTTTTTAAATTATTAACATTATATTGTATTATAATTGAACTGTTGACGGAATAATTTTCCTACATTAACGTCATATTATTATAATTGTATTGTTAACCAAATAATTAGTATAATTTTGATTATATGGTGGTGTGGTGGTAATTGTGATTAAAATGGATTGATTAACTAATATATCTTAATTTTTTAAATTTTCTTAGTTTTTTTAGATTCCAATATTTTAGCCTTTCACTTTTAATATGTTAAATTTATTTTTAAACTAGATTTAAATAGAATAATTAGGCTTACTTTTAAATTATTATTTTTTTACTTTATATTGTATTATATGTTTTGTTGAATGTATTAGTATAATTTTGATTATATGTTGGTGTGATGGTATTTGTGATTACAATGGATTGATTAACTATTATCTCTTAAATATTTTTAATTTTCTTAATTTTTTTAGACTCTAATTCTTATCCTTTCACCGTTAATATATAATATTTATTTTTTATTTTAATTTCTCCTATCATTTTTTCTAATTTAAATTTTTTCTCTTCTTTCTTGTTTATGCTTTAAGATACTTATCCTTTCACTTTAACGCTCTCTCTCTCACCTTTCTTTACTTTTCAAATCTACATGTCAGCAGTCTAACTGACTTGCATAATGAATCTTTAAGTTTAAGTTAACATCCGTTCTTACGCATGCTCTTTGATTATATATTGCATATATATATATATATATATATATATATGCTTATGTTTGAACGTGTGTGTGTATTCGCCGAACTGATGTAATAATGTATTTTTTCTTAAATTTTCTCTTTTAGGGAGCGATCTTTATTTTTATTCTGTTTTTTTTTAGGGGGTCTTTGTGAATTTTATTTGTGTAAAATCTTCTGTACAATAAAAACGGAAGCTGATGATGGTTTGCCTGAAATAGGCCTATACCTCAGATTTACCATGAAATAACGTGTCTGTCTAATTTTTTTTCTTATATTTGTTCTATATGTATTCATATACATATATATTTAGAGCTCTCTTAGAGAGTTATCCTACCACTGTATGTACAGGATATTCCTTTGGATTCTTCTATATCTACACCGCATACTCATATATATATATATATATATATAGGTGTGTATGTATGCTAGTATATGTTTGTATCTGTATATATTTGTCTGAATATCTATATATTTGTATGTGTGTGCATCTGTCTCTTTTCATATCTGAATAACTTTACAATAATCTAAATCTAATGCTTTGTTGAAATTAGAATTAAAATTTGTAGTTTTTAATATTAATTCATTGTTTTTTTTTTTTTAAATAAATTTTAATTTTTTTGTAACATGAAGCTAATAATTGATCAATTATGCTGATCCCTTTTTTTAATCAAATATTAACATCAATGTCCCAATAAATTATTTTTAGAGTCTGTTATGTTTTTCAAATTAGAAATTACTTGTATTTTGATTTGCCACCACTATGTAACAATGTCTCCCTGATTTGGGGTTTGGGCTAGTTTTGAACCTTATAAAACTCTTCAACTTTAAATCAATGTCATTATTTGATAAGAGACAGTTAGTGTTAAAACAAAATAGCTAATTTTGTAGTGATATAACATATTTGTTATAAATTTTATATATATATATATATATATATATATATCATCCGCAGACAGATCTGTTTCAGTGTATCACAGCTCATCAGTATGGTAAGACATCCAATAGTTTCTAACCAGAACTGAAACTCGACCAAATTGACATCAGTCAGCGATTCTACCTCGGTAGTATGTGAGAGAGAATAGGATAGTTTTTTTTATTTACTGATACATTTTGTCCTCTGATAGACTTTATCAAGGCAAATATAAGGATTTTATTTTGCAGCATGTATTTAGAAATCCATACATTCACTTTCATAAACAAGTTTTCCTTTTGTTTTTATTCATAGTCTTTTTACAGATATATTCTATTTATATCTTAATTTTACACTCTCATATATATATATATATATATATATATATATAATCTCAAAAGAGGAAAATCTGTCTAAAATAAGATTCAGAATTGTGGATGTAGTAGAAAATTAAGATATAAAAAGAAAATTTTCAACCAATCACTATTTAAGTAAATTCAAAAACTTTCAAGTTTATATATTTTGAAAACAAAGCTATGTAACTTTGCAACCGGTTGTCATCAGTCAACTCAAAGCAAAAATGCATGTTTGTCTGCAAAAATTTATCCCAAAAGACAAGCTAATCTGCTCAAGATTGAAAGGCCTACTAACAACTGAAACTACTAGTTTCTCTGTCAAAATTGTTTGGACTTACTTTTCTCCTGTAAGTTCTAAGAATATTCTACATAAAAATGTATGTCCATTAAAGCAAACACAGTCACAAAAATTACCTTCTTACACACATTTACATAAAAAACAACTGTTTTTAAAATGAGGATAAATTGAAGTTTTAAAATTTATCGCAATTATTAAAAGTTTATTTACTATTAACTTGTAAAACACCAACAAAATTCGTCTTTGTGATGTCTCATCATGTATTCTTATTTTCATCATTTTTTCTGAGCTACATGATGATAGAATTGAATATTGATTGAACTGACAACTGCCAGCCAACTCGGTGTCATTTATTCACGATATCCTGTATCTGTAGGATATAAAACACAATTTATCACCCCAAGTTTCGGTTCGAAATATTTACGACAGACACCTGACAAAGACTGGCAAGTACAAGGCTGAAACATTGCGACAATTAGCAATAATCAATCCGAGTAAATCAGTGTAAATAATTCCGATCTAAAAACAATTGGATAAAAAAAAATTATTTATTTTTGTTTGGCAAACCTCCATAAACTGATTGTTTATACGATTTCGGAAAACAACAACAACAAAAAAAACAACACACTAATTATTCTTTTAGCAATACCACACTCCAAATGTAAATAGTTGAGTTATCTCCCTTTTAATTGAAATTTATATTTTCACCAAATGTTTTTCTTTAATTCACCTTTCAAGGATTTCATTGATAATTTAATTCATAAAAGTGATCAACTACTACTACTATTATTATTATTATTATTATAGTTTAAATATTAAGTTATGTCTTTTATTGTTCAAAAGAGGAAAATGTTTTGCAAGTATTTTCAAGAAAGTAGAGAGAGATTAATTTAAAAATTTCCATTGTTCGTAAAAGACAAAAAAAACTCAACGAATATAACCTCCTGTTAGGATCAATACCTGTTGTTGTTATTGTGAAAATCATCAGAATAAAGAAAGTACGAGAAAAACAACAATAAAAAAGAAATGCGAAACAATGATGTCCTGCCATGCTGAGCCGAATGAAACTAGGATGCGATCTGAAAATTACATCTTCCGATAGGGGGGTGTTAGATTGTCTTAAATCATCTACTTTCTACACGTAACTTTTTATTGGAGAAGAAATATAATTGCAAACAAGGTTTTAATCGTTTTGTGCTTATTTTTATGCTTGGAGCTTCTATTAATCGTCGAATGAATAATAGATTACTTTCTGACATGCGCGTACAATCAATTGTTTTCCCCCCATTCATAATAAAGTTGGATTCTTCCTGCTGTGAAAGTTGTCAGCCTTTCATAGTCGCAACCTGGGCGTATCTTGTGCGTAATGGTGAAATTCTATCTGATCGCTGAACAGGCAGCAGTAGCCGAAGCTCTCGATGCGAACTTGGGTAGATATTTGGGTGAGGGGCCATCTGCTGCTGCTACCACCACCGAGCCGACCAATGTGGTGTGCGCGATTGGCGGCACGTATTTCTTAAGAAAACGTCCACGTTAGCAAGAAGTACCTCCACTTCTTTTCCATTTGCTTACCTCTATACACACACACACACACATAAGTTACTATTTAGTGAATGTCAATGTTATTTTTCTTTTCTTTATCGTTTTACTACTAGACTCTCTCCTACTACTCGTTCGACAAAATCCTGCTTTTCTCTTTCGTCTCACCCCCCAACACCCACAAAAAAGCCACTTTTCTTTCTTTCTTCTTAATAACTTCTACTTTTGGGCCGCATCTAGAAGACATACTATTTTATGTTCTGGTTTACTATCGTTTTTTTTATACAGGGCATACGCACAGAACTCTAGCTGTCTATTTAAACAAACCCTAAAAGACGTCATTTGTACATAGACACACAGAGGTTAGATAAAATAATCGTATTTGCCATTATTACAGCTCTGTTGTGCCTTGGAAGACAAATACATACACACTTTTTTTGGCATTAGCAGTTACTCGAATTTTCAGGACAGTTAAAAGGTAAACAGTTTTCAATGAGAAAGAAATATTTTTTTTTAGCATTGTTTGTCATCGGTCAGCGAACCAAAAGGACAAATCAAGCAATGCATTTGATTTCTTAGATGTTTCCTAAAAAAATCTTGTCTCTACTGCTTTAATTTTTTTCTGATTTTTCACTTGATGCAAGTGACGTTTGACGTTTCTTAAATGCCATTCTCACTATAAGTGAAAAAAAAACAAACAAAAAACATAAATGTTGTTTCAGTCAAAAACAATTTTACTTACTTCATTCTAAAATGGGTCTTTAAAAAGAAAATACAATTTTTATCCATTGTCGCTACAAACAGTAACTAAAAAAAATTAACAATACTAGTTCTTCAATAAACATTTATTGTAAGACTTAATTTTCAACTTGTCACTGAGTGAAGAAGAGTTTTGTTTTTCTTGCGAAACAAAAATAAATAACTCCGTCGTCCATCATCCATAATTTTTTTTTCATGGTTTTCTACGTGTAAAACCCTTAATTTATTATTTTAGAGAGATTTCTGACCAAAGTGTTGGAATTTACAGTTAATAACGATGATGTTACAACATATTTGTATGTTTGCCTTATTGGCACAATTTGTTCGTTCAGAACTTTTTACGGCAATGGTCGACTTGCAGCAAGCACTTTATGCCGAACAAGATATTGCAAAAAAACTCAAAAGTTATATTATCCAAGAAGAAGAAAGACTGAAAGAATTAAAAAGGTAGGATATTTTAATTTCTATTATTTCGTCTTTGACTTTTCTTTTTTAATCTAACCTTCCTTGCATGTTTTGACTTTTAGATTTTTTTCCCTTCTCTTCTGGGATTTCCTTAAAATACTCATCTTAAATTAAAAGTACATAAACTAATATTTTCTAACTTAACTGATTATTTTTTGTTTGTTGTAACTGCTTTTTTTAAACTTTTTTTTTTGTATCCATCAATTTTTCTTTGTTCCAGTTAAAAAAAAAAGTTAACTTTCTTTTGGATAAACAATGCTTTATTTGTAAAATAATCGACTTTTTATTTCAAATCTTACTTAAGGAGAAGCTGTTTTGTGTTTAAAAACAAATTCTTAGAAATTATTGTGAAATGATAAATGTGAATTGTGAAGTACTCAAAAACAAATCATGAAAACGAAACAAAAAAGTTAGCTTCGAAAGTAGTTTGGATTTTGTTTTTTAATAAAATAAAACTACCAGTTTGATTACAATTCCTTGTGAAGTGTTATGATGATTATCATTAATAATTGATTAATGAAAAGTGTAAAAAATGCTAAGGTTAGCTCATTGAATCACTATGAAATTGTTTCAGAATGTTTTGTTTGTATTTTCTCTATGACACATTCACATTGATGCACTAGAGAAAATAAATACCTGTTGTTATGACCCAAAATTCTATTTAATTTCCTCCTTCACAATTTTTATCCCAGATAAGATTCCACTTTTCAAAATGGGAATGAAAATGCTTTAAAACGATATGATCTATGTCCAATAAACTTTTATGAACATATTTATTTTAAAAATGTATTAAATATGATAGATTGGATTGGAAAATAGGACACTTCCTGTGTTGTAGTCTCTTAGTCTTTACATTATTTTCGCCACACTTAAAAATACAAGCATTTCTTTTTAACGTAATGTTTTCTTATTCCAGTTAATTGAAACTTCTTTCTATTATTAACTAAGTTTTTTTTTCTTTCTGGAATTGTCGAAATAAGTTTTCCTGAAACTTCTTAAAATCGTGATTTCCTCCCTCCACCAATTCCAAGTATTAAGAAATGCTAACTTTGCAGAAAAAGTATTTTCTCAACATCAGTCGGTATTTTTTTTATTTTTTTTTCTTACGTGGAGACCACGTCATTGTTTCTAGTCTGCCAAATATCCCAGAAGTCTCCAATTCTTTAAAAAGTCAAACTTTCTTCTTTTTTTTTTTTTAAACTTTCCATTTATTTTATTTTATTTTTGCACAATGAAATGATAAGTAAATGAATAATTTTAAGAAATTTTACTTACTTAGTATTTTTCTTTATCAATTTTTTTTTTTTTGCCAACCAAAAGTTGGCATTTTGTACACGTGTAAAACAGTAAAAGAGTTTGCACAATGGAAGTCTTGCAAAAGAAATGTCAGATCTTATGACAAACCACCTCATGTTTCAAGTATTTGAATTGAAAATCTTCAACTTGATTTGTACTGAATTTCTTGGGATATACATTTTATAAGGCCATGGCAACAGATAATTCACAGGTCTGAGTAAATTATTGATTCAAGATAATGCTCAACTGAAGTTTGACATTGAAGAATATAAAAAATAAACTTGGATTAAATGCTAATCTAGTTTAGTCAGGTTAGTTTGAAAATGTATTAAGAATCAACATTGATAGTTTTTAATAAAATCTCTTACAGTGATATTGTTTTTGAGTTGATTTTTATTCTTTTCTCAAGTCTTTCTCCAAATTTTTGTAATAAGCACAATTCTTAAAATTTAACATTTGATCATGCATGGTGGGTTTTTCTCAATTGATTTTTAAGGTTTTTTATTAAAGTGCTGACTTTACATTATTTCAATATAGCAATATTTATTTATTTTTTGTTTTGTTTTTCACCCTGTACAAGGCCTAGGAGCCACATGAGGTACAAGGTTACTTTAAGAGGGTAGGTTATGTGAATAATGTTTGACTCTAGACTTGAACAGGTCAACATTGTAGTGATCAGGGAAACAACTTCTTGGGAACCTGTTCCATAGAAGCTGCTTGAGTAGAACTTACTTCCTACTGATGGGATACAGAGAGAATGTGGGTTGTCTATTCCTATATAAGTGGCATGGCAGGTCCAAGCACTTTCCTTGATAGCAGCATCAGAGCAGTGAGAGACTCACCACATCCCACCTGTGAGAGACAGGTTGAAGTGTGGAAAATAATTCCTCTCCAACAAGGCCTCGGAGACACTTTCCAACTCTATTAAGATTGAAAAGTCATGTCTGGGCTGCTTCTGCCCAGATATGGTCACAGTTCTTCATTTTTGGCCTGAAATGTGCTCAATTTTTATTTTATCATTTTTTTAAATGATTTAATCTAAGTATTAAGAAACAAAGAAAAGAGTACTGAATTGCTATGTTATATCGAGTCCTTCTATATATGACAGTGAATGCTGGACAGATGAAAACCTGTAGCAACAGAAATGTGGTTCTACAAAAGAATGCAGAGAATATCATGGACTGAGCATGTGAGCAATAAGAGTCTAAGAGAAAATGGAAATAAAAAGGATACTTACTTAAAATCAAAAAGAACTAGTAGATATTTCTTGGGCATGTAATAAGGAAAGAGATATTAGAAAATTTTACATTCACAAGACATACGAAAACTGCACATAACTTACCTAATGAGTTTGTGAGAATGGTTAGCAGAACAGGATTTTCTTTAATCATTTCACCTAAAGGAAGTCAATAAAGCCATTAAAACACAAAATATTACTAAATGTGAAAGAATATAAGAAAAAGAACAGAAATGAAGAAGACAGAAGATAATTGATATTGCATTTAAATTTTTGAGGATCAAACTTGAATGGAAAGATAGAGTTCTGCATGTGAGAAAAGAAACTGTTAGCATAGATGTTAGTTACAGCTAGCCATTTCAACTGTAGTGCAAAATGAGATCTTGCTGTTGATCTAGTACTGCACTTAAATTCATAAAGTCTAGTTAGCATAGAAAAAGTTTAAAATAATTACCATGAAAGTATTTAGGAGAAAAAAAGATAAAATTTATTAAGAGCTACAATGGAAAGAAAATTGTCGAGAGCCATGATTACACACTTCTTGAAAAGACAGGGCGCATAGAAGAAATAATTTTGTGCAAAGTATTTTTTTTTCTACATTTAATATAATCTATTTTTAATTCTCTGTATATCTTAGGAAAATAATTGAAAGCTGACTGAATCAGTTGTCAAATGTAAATTCCAGATCTTAAACTAATATTTTATTCACAAGTTTGTTTATACAACTGATTCAGAAGACTATAGGCATAAGAAGAGGCTTTTCTAGTATGAACAATTTTTTTGTTTTTAATCAATTAAAAAAAAACTGAAAAATAAAATGGTTAATTTTCTTGCTGACTGAATCACTTTCACTTAATGCAAATGTTTTCTTTTAGTCCAGAAATTTAAGCATTTAACCTGACTGGGTGTTCTTTTGAAATGGTAATTGTAAACAAAGTAAATTATTTATGTACATTTCAAACTGCTGGTGATTTGTTTCCATTGTGGTGCTGGCATAAAACAGAAAGACTTCTTTTTCAATTGACATTATTACAAAATCAACCCTTCTATGTAACTGAGATGAAATTTCACTTAAAGTGTCATAAGACATTTCAGTGATCAATCACAATTTGATTTTCTGGTTTCAGTAGGTTTTGTTTTTCATGTTATTAAACTGCTAGATTTAAAACATATTTGTGTGGGTAGAATAATAATAATAATGATTTGGGTATTTAAACAATATTCCAGTATCTTGATTTTTATAGCTGTAATTGCTTTTCCTTCTGTATAAATGAATGTAAACAGAAGTTTGTATCTCGTGCAATTAACCCACTACTATTAAGAGTTTGATTTTGTTTTATAAGAAGCTTCTTTGTATTATTCTAATTTCTTTCTAAACTATTCTAGAAATCAGTCTTAGAAATTATTAATGGCTAATAAATCCATTTATTTGCACTGAAAAGCATTAAAAATAAAAGGTTTGTATTTGATCATTTTTTTTATTCTCTCATAATTCAAGATATTCTGATTATTTTGATGGCGAATATCTCTTTCCTATTTCTATAAAGTACTACGGAAGAAGACGAACTTGGTTTTCAGCTGAACATTGCATGATGCAATCATGCCTATGTTATGTTTATGAAGGATTTGATGCTGCACAATTCCAGCAGTATCAAATGTTTGGTCATTTAAACTCAATTCCTATTTTGTGTGGCTGGCAATTTATCCTTTGTCAAAACGAAAGAGTTCTGCCAGAAAATATGTAGATTAAATCTCGAGGACCAGTTGCATGGCTTTACTGTAACCTGGCAAGTACAATGTAACCCGGATATAAGAGAGTTATCGAGACCGGATAAAGGTTCTCTTATATCCGGGTTTGGTCTATTTTATATACATTACTACAGGCTCTAATTTGGGACCAGAGAAAATCTCTCTTACACCCGGGTTTCTCTTATATCCGAGTTATCTAGTAATAAGACTAGAGAAACATTGATTTTGTATGTAAACACCTTCTCTTCAGTCATCTGTGATATGCCACTGAGTTGGTGTACTGTTGCATTCATAATGCATCTTCATGTGCTGTGTTTCTTCAGGACATAGGCAATCATGGACTTCCACTTGGCCCTGTCTCTTGTTGTTCTCAATATTTTTCCTCTTGCTATCTCTCCCAAACCCCGCTTTGCCGTCCACTTGCTCAGAACTATCAAATATGCCTTGTGCTGCTTTCCCCTGTCTATTTCCTTCTATCTGTCCTGTGAGTATTAAATTCTCCAGGTCCACCTTCTTCATTACATGTCCCAATAACCTCAGCTGTCTCTTCCTGATGTAAAATATGAGTTTTCTTATTTGCATACTCTCCAACTCTTTATTGTTACATGGTAGCCTCAGCATCCTCCTGTAGAACCACATTTCTGCTGCATCAAGCCTCTCCTTCATCTTTGATAAAATCATCCAATATTCACTGCCATACAGAAGGACAGATATCGCATAGCAATCCAATGAGATTTTCCTCTCTCAGTACTCTGGTTAGCTTTTGATACATCCTTGGCCATGCCAATGCATCTTTGGATCTCAATGTCGCACTTTGCATCCTCTGTCAGAACACTTCCCAGGTATTTGAATTACTTGTTTTATTTTAGTTTCACTGACCTGTAGTTGACATTTTAGGATCTTTTTGCTGATGATCATCCATTCAGTTTTCTTTAAGTCCTTTCTTCTCACTTTCTCTTTTAGAAGGTCCTGCATTTTCTTTTCTGTCTGCTATCAGCACCATGTCATACATGTATCAATAATGAATCCTGGCAAGGATTTTATTTCTCTCAGAATTGTTTTGCTGTATAAATTGAATAAATCCAGTGAGAAAACACATCTTTGTCTTACACCCATTTCTATTTTTGTATACCTGACAATTCATTTTCTAACTGTATGAAAGCGATTTACTGCCAGTATAGATTCTTGATTATTCTGATGTCTTTGTAAAAAAAAAAATGTCGAGGTTATCAAGAATCTCTATCAAGTCTTTGTGGCATACTTTGTCAAACACGTTTGTGTAGTCTATAAAGTGCAGATAAAGATCCTTCTGCATTTGTAGTGCTCTTTCAGATAGCATTCTGAGCATGAATATCGCATTCCTCATTCTGTTATCTTTAACGAAGCCACACTGTTCTTGTCCTATCTCTGGGTCAATTCTGTACACTCTGTTCATTAGAATCCTGATGATTAGTTTTGTTATGTGGCTCATTAAGCTGATTGTTTGGTGGAGTTCACATTCCTTTGCAAGTGGCTACTTATGTAGTGCTATGAAAATTGATTTGCTTAGGTCCTTTGGTATATTGGCACTGTTGTTGATTTCATTTATTATTTTTGTGATCCTGTCTATGTCAAAGCTGTCTAAGGATGTCAGCATCTCTATTACAATACAGTCAGGTTCTGCTGCTTTGTTTCCATTCAATTTGGCCATTGCTGATTCCACTTTAGTTTTCAGTATTTCTGGTTCATTTGTATTTTTGTGTAATGCTGGCTGCTTTCTCTTGTGGAAGAGATCTCCAGTATACTCATCCTATCTCTGAAGTTGTTTTTCTCATATGAGTGTTCTTTACTTTGCTTTTACACATCTTGTTGCTGAGCAGGTCTTCGTTAGGTTTTTTATTTATTTTTTTATGCATATCTTCATTATTTGTCATGCTTAGTCTGTCTACTTCAGCGCATTTGTCATTGAGCCATCTTCCTTTTAGCCTGTCTGCATTTGCTCTTTATTTCCTTGTGTAGTTTCCTGTATTCCGTTCATATCTTGGCATCGTTTTCTGTCTCTTTTGCATCACGTCAAGAATCTCTTCAGTGATCCACTCATTTTTCTTCCAATGTGCTTTTTCCTTTGAGATGTCGTTTGCTGATCACTAGAGCTTCTTTTAGTGCATCCCATTTTAAGCTTCCATTTCTAATTTGTCTTTAATATTTCATTTTCATGCTGTCCATGTACATTTCCTGCAGGCTCAGGTCATTTACAAGTCTATTGTACTGCAGTGTTAGGGTTGCATTCGGTTTCTTTAATCTCGGTAGTTTTATCCTTAGCTTGCATATAACTGTTAGGTGGCTGTTTTTGCAGTCAGAACTTGGGTAGGATTTTCACTGAAGAACTGTTTCTGAATCTCTTGTTGATAGTAATATCATAAATTTGGTTCTTAATTTCTCCTTCTGGACTTCTCTATGTCCATAGATGGAACCCAGTGTTGGCTATTATCTGGTCATTCACTGTGCACCATCATAATGCAGAAAGTTTTAAAATTTGGGCATTTAGAAATTATTCAGATGAATTTGAAAAAAAAAATGTTAAATGCTTGTTCAGTCAGAGGAAATAAGGATTCTAATTTTTTAAATTAGATCTAGGGGTGCTATGAATTGGTCCTTTATTTTTCTTTTTTTAAAATCTTGACTGTCCATTTTATAATTTTATGCATTTTTAGTGACAAGGTATGGATGAGGTAGATTCCAAGGAGAAGCCTTTGAAGGGACTGAAACATCATTACCCTCATTTGGTAAACTACCCATTAATATTAATATCTCATTGTTGATTTGTAAAGCAGAAGACTTCTTTATAATATCAGCTTGGGGAGATGATCCCAGCATGTGTCACTGTTGGGAAATACAAGAAAACTCATGCCATAAGTTGGCCCAAGCCTTGTGAGTGAAATTGGATAGACAAAACTGTTGGGAAGTTACCAATTGTGGTGTTAGCAGTCACAAGTTATTGTCACTGAGGGTTTGAGAGTATTGGTCAGGTTCAAAGTATTCATCACAACACATTTTTTTTCTCTCTCTCACACTCACACACACACACACAGTAATCAAGATATGCTCAGCATTGTTGGAGTATAAACCAAAAATTGAATCTGTTGTTGAGCAGGCTTCTGCAACATGGATTAGCTAGCAACCCTAGATTCTTTTCAATCCTTTAAATTTTACAATAACTTAAGCAGGATGTTCTATAATGCAGAAGATCATTTACCATTTTAAATGTTAGTTGTTTATATACAAGTAGATTAATTTTTTTTTTATTCATGAAAATAGTTAATTTTAAGGAAGAAACCATTTTATGTTCATGTGTTTTTACACATCACACACACACACACACAAATATATATATATGGGCATGTGGCGGAGTAGTTAGAACATTTGCTTTCTGACCATGAAGCCTGGGTTTGAGTTTCACTATGGTCAATTTGTCAGGAAGGTTATCAGTCTGGAGGAGGCAATCCCAGCATATGGTACCTTTGAAAAGTGCCTGAAAACCATACCTTGGGTTGACCAAGGCCTTGTGTGTGAAATTGGGTAGATGGTTACTTTTGAAGGGCTGTTGATAGCTGTGTTAGCGTGAAGTCACAAAGACTGTGACTGAGGACTTGAGCGTCCTGGCATTGTTCAGATTGCTGATCATGCTAGATAAGGCGCTCTCTCCCAGTAACTGTAACTAAGGTCTGCTCAGCATAGTTGTAGTATAAACCACAGGTGGGCTCTGCAGGTGTTGAACAAGCACAAATGTACCTGAGCAAGAATATTCAAATGGGAATTAGCTAGCCGCCCCAGTAGGCTGGTATCCTTGAATACAAGTGGCCCGCCATTATATATATATATATATATATATATATATATAACCATTCTAAGATATCCACTTGCTTCTGGCCAGGATTGAAACTCAACCGATTTGGTGTCAGTCGGAGTCGCTAAGCCATAGGTGTATGGAATCAGAGAAGGGAAATTTTAGTGTGTTGTATATAAGCATGGTATACACACGCCAGTCACCGAAAGAACTCAGTTCATTGCTGAAGAGTAATGCATAAATTGTGGAAGTGGTGTTGCTTTTTTTTTTTTTAATTTTCCTCTCTAGAGAGCTCAATCATAATGAGAGCATAATATATATATATATTTCTTTTTTTTACACACACCCTATAGAAGGGCCTCAGGGGCCACTCAAGGTAGAGAGTTATGTTAAAGGGTAGTTTATATGGCTAATAGGGGAAGATAACAGTTGACTCTAGACTTGAACAGGCCAAGATTGTAGCGACAGGGTAAACATTCTCTTGGGAGTCTGTTCCATAGGGCAGTGGTTCACAGGAAGAATCTGTTTGAGTGGAACTTCTTGCTGATGGAACATGGAGGGAAAGTGAGTGTTCTGCGACCATATGTGGCATGCCACTCTGCATGGTAGTAGAAATAGAGCAGTGAGACTTGCCATACCTCCCCTGTGAAAGGTTGAAGGGTAGAAAAGGATTCTTCAACAAGGACTTGAAGACTGGAAAATGAGGTCTGTGCAAATATGGCGACAGTACTTCGTTTTCAGCCTGATCTAGTTTTTAAAAAGTTAGAAAATAGCATGAGGAGTCATGTAGTTACTAGAGTAGTACACAGAGCTGATCATTTTACCTGCATCTATAGCAATAGATTGTATATAGCAATTTTGTTTGAACCTGAGGCCCAATATCCTCAAGGCCTTTGAGATGACATCTGATCATAACTGGTAGTTCAGTGGTGGAATTTAACCAGTTTGGTTTTAGAGACATTGAATTAAACCAATCAATTTTTTGTTTTCCCACTGGGAAGTTTTTGTTAGATCAGAAGGGAGATCAGCTGCCAATACCTGTCATGACTTTTGGAGGTGTACCTGTATATTATACCATTGGCATAGATGTTTACATATGATTGGAATCTATCCTTAGATAGCTCATCTATGTAAATGAGGAAGAAGGTTGGTCTGAGAAGAGACCCTGGGGAATGCCTGTGTTGACCATGAGGACCTTGAAGGATTGGTTGTTAACTATTTTTTTTATCCTGTTAGGATTGATTTTATAATAGAGAAAACTCTTTCATTGATTTTATAGTTGGAGAGCTTGTGTAGCAAACCTTTGTATTACACCCTGTTGAAGGCCTTTGAGATATTTAATGCTATGGTTCTTGCAGTATGTGCATTGTCAAGGACTTCACTAATTATGTAACAGTAGTCAGGATGTCAGCAGTGGATTGGGCTTATCAAAACCCATACTGCTCATCACACGAGGTTGTTCCTATCCAGGTCCTTGATGACCTTGTTGATTACGGTTTCAAAAAAACTTACAGATTATACTAAGGAGACTAATGGGTCTGTACTAGAAATGGAGGGGGATCAGTTGTCCACATTCTTGAAGACCAGGCATATGCTTGCCAGCTTCCACATGTTAGGGAGAGATTTCTCCTTCAAGCAGCAGTTAAATAACTTTGCTAGAATTGGGGGTAATTTTGGGTTGATATTCTTCAGAATAACTGCTAGAATTTTATCTGAACTAGTGGCTTTTTGCAGATCAAGGCTTTTGAGAAGTCTAGGGACTTCTCTGACTGAAATGAGTATATTACTGAGATTGTGGGAAGTTAGGGAGTGGAAAGTCTTTGTTATCTAATGTTGAGTTTAAGGCAAATATCAAGGTAAAGAGCTTTGGTTTATCTGTTGAGGAGGATATAACCTCAGGTCCATTTATAATAGTGGGCACATCTGCTTTACCTCTGTTCATAATTTGTTTGGTGATCTTCCAGAATTTGCATGATCCAATTTTTTTCTTTTCAACCTTGGCCTGGACAGCTGCAATTTGCATTTTCTAGAAATCTGACAGTGACTGCAGGCAGCTCTGAAAGAAGAAAAGGCCAGACAACACTGCTCCTCATAATATATATTTTAGAGTAGTGGTTCTGGTGGGCTATGGCTGCAGCATGCATTCAGGGGTGACCAGGGCTGACTGGCTGGTTGGCTGGTTTTGCTTTAAATTTTTGGGGTGTAAAAACACTCTTCCAGAAAAGATCCATTCAGAGATTAGGATAGTATGTTTGAAGAATATTAGCAGAGGGGCTTCTGTCATATAGGACCAGCCTGCCTTTTATATATTAAAAAAAAAAAAAAAATTTTTATGGAAAGATAAATCAATCTGGACTCTGACTAGAGAATGATCTGGCATGCCACTGGGGGTAGACTTTAGCAGATCCTTTGTCAGGGCAGGATATTAGAAAAGGTTGAGTAAGTTCACCTACTTTCCTGTCACATCCGGGACTCAGGTGGGTTCTTTAATTATCCAAGTTCATAAATGATGAAGTCTCTGCAATATCTGCCTTCCTCATTGGTTTTGTTGAAGTAGAGTAACCACTCTGTGTAGTGAACAGTGGCTGAGGGAAATTTGGTGAAGTTATTGTCAACCCTCTCTAGATTAACCATTTTTGTAATTGTTCACTCCAATTATCGGGAGGTATCAGCAATCGACTGCCAATTTTCTCATTTTTGTTACTTTAGATAATTTATGCACTTTTTATTTATGCAAAATGTTGTGGCTATTTCTCCTTTTTTCTAATTTTCTTGTCTGCTTATTCCTTCATTTCTGGTTTACGGCCATATCACATTGAATACACCGGTTCTCACTCGATCACCGAAGTTAAGGAACATTGAGCCTGGTCAGTACTTAGATGGGTGACCGCTTGGGAATACCAGGTGCTGTAAGCATTTAGTGACAGATGTGCGTTGTGGTGCAGTGGATATCAGCTTGGAAAGAGAAATCGGTGAGCCGGGTTTTAATTCCAGTTGAATACCCTGCATTCACTTAAGCACTGGTACCTTTGGGAAAGGTATTAATCTGTCCCTTCCCTCCAGTTATGGGTTAAATAACAGGGTAGGCCTTGGGACCCTGACCTTAAAAACAAATCCCAATGAATCTTGATACTCGAAAAGAAAGTATTACTAGACAAAACTTATATAAAACAACAATAAATTGTTGAAAGAAAAAGGTATTACCAGCAATAAATAAATAAAATTTAGTTGACAATAAATGACCCGCCAAGGTTGATATGCCATAAAAACAAAACAACCAACCAATCAACCTTCATTTCTCTTTCATATATATATTTGTTCATTCCTTCTCAATCTTATAGTAGTCCAGCCAGAGGAAAAATGAGTTGCTTATTTTTTCAAATGTTCTGGAAGAAAAATTGACCAAAAATAATTTCTTTCTGCTGTCCACTTCTCATGTGTGATTTTGAAGTAAAAAAAAAAAAAAATTCTAATTGCAAATAACATTTTATATAAAATAACTATAATTTGTCATTATCTCAATATTTGAAAAAAAAAATTGTAATCTGAATATTACAGAATTTTTTTTCCTTTTCTTTTTTTTTTTAATAAACATTTTTAATGAGATCAGAATATTTCTCTTGCTCTCATATTTTCTTTACATTTACAAATTAATTTTAATATTTGGCCTCCTGGAAATGTATCCATGTATATGAATGATCAAGATAGTAAG
Source organism: Ascarosepion bandense (assembly GCA_037127315.1). NCBI lineage: Eukaryota > Metazoa > Mollusca > Cephalopoda > Sepiida > Sepiidae > Ascarosepion > Ascarosepion bandense. Next base: position 3,961,235 of record JBBBDQ010002261.1, on the reverse strand, counting down.
TTATATAGGTCTGGTATGCATCATGGATAAGTTTTGAAAAAATGTTACTAAAATGAACAAATTCTTTTACTTTCTGGAACCTATATTCTCTTTGAATTACAAAAGTGGGTCAGGTGATCTTATTAAGATATGAAAACATAATAGCTATAGTACATTTTATTCTTTTTCAAAGAGGTTTGTTTGACTAATTTAAAGTTTAAAACAAAAGGACTTGCTTATATAACTTTTGACATTTGGTTGGTGGAAGAGGAAATGACACTGAATAGCTGTTTGTCAGACCTTAAAAACAGAAGGTTGCCGCCTCCCACCTCCTTGACTTTAGTAACTTGTATTATTCTGGATCATTTTTTACTAAGTGATTAAAATAAAGAAAATTTAAGGTTTTTCTTTTAAAAGACATCTAACAAGAATGCTCTCCCCAAGTAGTTTTGGAAAATGAATTTCTGCCAACCACTTAGAATTGGTACAATGTAAGATGAAAATTTTATCTTTTGTGTTCCTTTTTGAAAATTGCTTTAGATCAGATGGCTTCTTTCTTCCAATTTGGTTCAGTTCCTTTTCAGATCTCTTGACTTGTCCTGCTGCTAACACGTGGCATTGCTCTTGAATCAAGGAATTTCTTGCAACACCTTAACCTCTTTGTCTAAAATATTTTGCTTTTAACATTTATATATGGCTTTGTTTCAGTTGAAGAAATGAAATGCATTCAGTACATTTGCCTTTCATTACATTAATCTGACTGCCTGCTTAACCAACCCTAAGCCTAATTTGTGAACTGTTAAAATTTCCTTTTTCTCATTTCAGATATCAATATTTTAATTTATTCATCCTCCTTTTCATTAAGTAAATTATTTCTGTGGCTATGGTTGACTGATTACAAAGAATGAAGTTTTTCTAAATCTATTTTTTCATTTTTATGAGATAAATTTTACTTCATATAATTTGTCCTTTATGGATACTGTTTTATATCCAAATATAAATTTGGAACATCTTCCCTGCATACTCTATTAAGTGATGGTTGAATTTATTTTCTGTATATTTCTCATTTTTTTGTACTTACAGAAATTTTTAATTCTAACAAATTTTTCTTTGTCTTTCTTTCAGGCTTGCTGAAGATTATGAAAATCATAGTGCTCATGCCTTAGAAAATCCGGATTTTTACCTTGGTAATCCAGTAAATGCATTTTTACTTGTGAAAAGGTTTACTTTAGACTGGGAAAAAACATTCCACTTGCTCAAAGATAACATCACAAATGGTGAGTTTTTCATTTGTTTTTTCCCTAACATCTAGTTTTATTAGTTCTAGCTTTCTCTCAGCATTTTAGATTTGATTTAAAATAGCCATTAACTCTTAATTGTCTAAAAAGAAGTTTTAAAGCCTAATCAACTTCATTCCATGAACTTTTAAATGCATTTGATTATTGAAAAGCTAGCATTTTTTTTATCAGATTATATCTTTTGTTATGCTGATAGTTTTATTTGTATCCAACACATGACAGTTTAATATTTCTCCACTCAAGACAGAAATGATTAATGTACCCAGATTTTTTTTTTGCTCTGAAAAAAAAAAAAAAATTCTAAATGTCAGAAAATATTTTCACTTTAATTTTTATTCAAGATATGAAAAAGTTGGTAAGAGTACCAGAATTTTCTTTTTTGAACATTTTTTTTAACTCCTTTTTTATAATTTTTCTTATGAATTCCTTTTAAAATGTTCTATGCTATAGCATCCTATCCACTTTTTCATAATAAATTACTTTTTTCTTTTTTGAGGTTTTCTGTACTCTGCTTGAAGAAGTCAAATTTGTTTTAATACTTTTCTCATTTGAAAGTTGTTGAAGACTCGAATACAATTTTCGAATGTTTTATAAACTTGTGGCATCTTAAAATTTTAAGGTACTCTTAAAAAAGAAAACATTCATTTCAAAGAATGCTGTGATTATTTTGAAGTTAAACTAAACAAAAATATTTCTATTTGAACAATGATGTCATGCAAATAAGGTCACAAAATAGACAATTGCATCAATTATCCATAGTTTTGACCTTAATTAACAAATGCTCATATATTGCTTTTTTAGCTGAATAACTACTTGTAAACTATACACACTAAACTGGAGTGCTGTGATTTATACAGCTAAATTAATAAGTAGGTAGCCTAATGATGACAAAGGCACTTAACATGTTTTTAAGTACAAGTGCATTAACAAAGAATTCAATGATGAATGTAAACCATATGCATCTAACATCATACAGTAGAATTTCTGAGGTTTACAGCCATATGATGTTGAACTCTTGGTTCTTGTATGATCAGGTAAGTTAAGCAATGCTGAGCCTGGTCAGTACCTAGATGGGTGACTGCTTGATAATAGCAGGGGCTGTAATGGATAATGGCTCTGAATTATTAATCAGAACAGAGTTCCAATTTCAGTTAGGTTTGTACAAATATCCTTGGGAATAGTATTAATCCACCTCTTCTCCACCCAGCTATGTGTTAATTAGTAAAACATGTCTCACTAAATCATTATCTCCTCAAAAATAAAAAAAACTTCTAATGTAAAAAAAAAAAAAATATTTTCTGGATTTAAATAGCCTGTAAAGCCATGGAAAACAAATCAATCAATGGAAGTTTAGATCAGATTCAGTTATGTCAGGCTACAGAGCTCTTGACCTGGTAGTTTTTGCTTCCTGCTAATTTTGTGTATTTTGCATGACCTTTGCTTTTTCATGTCATTATTTTGGAGTTTTTAGAATTTTTATATATATATATATATATAACTGCTTTTAAAATTAGTTTCACTTATGCATTTTAGGGTGAAAGTGAATCCATTTAAATTTTTGTTTTTAAAATATAAAGTTGTTTCAAATGAAATATGAGTATAATGTGTATAATTCTGAATACTGAACATTGCTGTTTCAGAAGCAATTATTTTTAGGACATCAGGGCTGAAGTTTTAATTGCCTTTTCATAATATTCATATGTAAAATACATTTGAAACTTATGGAGTGATAGTAATTATGACCAAAACTGATGTTTTCAAAATCTTAACATTTTAAAAACTTATTTGCAGGATAATGATTGTAATTATTGAATAAAAAGTTTGCAAAGATAAACTGAGAAGTAGAGAAAAATTCATGGCAAAATGCTATTTGATATTTGTGAAAAGTTATCAGTGTTCATCTAGTTGTTTATTTAACCGGATTTGCATACTTTAGATTTTATAAGTTTTTGAGACTTGGTAATTTCCTATTGACTTCCTCTGAGAATTTCTTTCCTCTCTGTTTTCAAATTATTTCTTAATTTGCAAAAACGGGTGTTACTAGATTGATATTTTATTTACTTTGTAGCTTTCCCTGATAGATATTTATTTCGCTTGGGTAGTTTCTAAATTTGTCCTTACTAAATGTCTTTTGTGTTCAAGCAAATGAAATGATAACTTTTATCCAATTTTGATGCTTGTATTTTCAGATTGTTACTTTTATTGACTTGGGTTTAGGGATTTTGGTTAAGATATTTCATTTTGAACATCTGGCAGTAGAGTGAAGGAATCATTTACAAAATATTAATTTATGCTTTGAGAATAAAAGCTGTTATCAAGTTTGATTCATTCTTTAGAAGCTGATCATTTTAATAAGAATAAATGATTTAATGTTGTTTATGTAAAGTAGCCATCAAATTATATCTTTGATTTGCCAGTTCCTACAAATACTTAGTTTTAAATTAAAAAAACAAAAACGTTGCTTTTGATTGTATCATGGTTAGTTTTTGTTTTTATTCATAAAAAATGGTGTAGATGGGAGAAAATGATACATAAACTTTTATACATATATTAAAATTTAAAAGTTTAAAATTTCAGAATTTGCTCGCTTTCATACATATGGGTAGTTACCTCAATGTAAATATCTCTAGTTTAATGAAGTTCTAAAGAATGAAATGAGTTACGTGAAAAATTATTTTCACTGTAATTTTTCTAATGTGTCTGTGTGCATTTTAACAAGAGAAGCATTATGAATTTCTCTATATGCTAACTGCATTCCCTATAGAGATTGACCCATGCCAAAGAAGTGGCCCACCTGTGTGTGTGTGTGTGTGTGTGTGTATATATATATATATATATATATATATATATATATATATAATTTAGTCATTCCCAGTGCAAATGCCATCAAGATCAACATAAAAATGATTTTTCATTTGTATCAGGTGGTGGTGGTGGCTGAAGTTCAATCAGTTCTTCAAATAAAAGTATATTGTCTGTATATCTTTGTCTGTCAAGGTGAATGGGTTTCCTTTTATTTTCCCCAATATTGTGATTCATGAGGAACAGGGATAATAATTGATGGAAATGACATCTGATAAACCACCCTAGCAACTACATGCATCTTGTAATGCAGGAAATAATTAAGATTGAATTAAGAAAATAATTAAGCATCAAGGAGTAAAAGGAAAGAAAACAAAATAATTAGAAGACTCTGGATAAAATTAAACCTGAAATAAACTACGTAGAATTCATTAAGATTTAGTAAAACTGGATCTTCTAACCTACCCAGTTGTCTGAGCCACTATCAAAGACCAAACCTGGTTATAGCTTGCAAAGATGATGAGCTCTTTTCTCTGGTGCCCTGTCCATGTGAATTTAAGCATGCTACTAGACAGACATCTACCTTCTACCCTTTTACTGTTGAAATAGTTAAATGTAACAGTCACTTGTACTCCAACAATTTCTTTTTTCACACTTCCTGCCCATGGAACTCTTGTTTCATTTTACTTGCTTCTTTGATAGCTACAATTTCCAAAAATGTAAATGCAATATCAATTGCTATCTTCTTAAATCCTGTTCATCTGTTATCCTTAGTTCAATAATCCCTGTACCCAGTCTTTTCTCACACTAATCCTTTACCTTGCTTGGGGCAAAATGTTTGTTTAAAAAGAAAAAGTTCAATGCAGAGACTTTAGAAATGAATGCCTTCCACAAGAGGCTATATGTTTTTGAAACTAAGAAAGGTTATGAAAATCTTATAAAAAAAAAAAAAAAAATGCCATAGAATGAAACTTTATATATATATATAAAAACCAGCCAATATAGACAGGTTTGGGTTTTAATCCCTACTCTTCTGGCTGCTGCTCTGAGTAATTCGCTCATTACGAATTACTGCTAGAATAATTTTCCTACTAAAAGACCATCAATCAGGTAAAATGGAAAGATTAATACTTCATTCTTTTATATACTTTTGAATCCTTCAATTTATTTTGGTTTGTGCTTTGCAATCAGTTTTTGACAAAGAAGTTACCATGGCTGTGAGGATTTTATACCCCAAATCTTCAGAGGTGAAATTCCTATAGAATCTGGTTCCCTCCCAGATTGCTGATATTCAAATGTGATGGCTATGAAGATTAAAAACTGCCACCAATGTATTTGATAGCACTGATACAAGGAACTGCTGAAACAAAAACCAGCGAGTGAGGGATATGATTCTAACATTCAGATAGTGAAAATGAACAAAGCTTGCTAGGATCCCCAATATTTCTAGTGTTGAATTGATGGTCGTGCATTCTTTTGTCAATACTCTCTTCATTATAGAAAAAGTTCAATCCTTCATATAATTTAAAAAGACAATTAAAAATTAAATTTTTTGGTTTGATTGTGTGTGGAAGGTGGGTGGGCATTGTTTGAAAGACTATCTTGCAACTCAAAAATAGAAACGGGTCTCCCACTAAAGACAAGGGCAAAGTGAAAAGCCTGAACTATCCCCTTACACATTGGACAAGATGAAAATGGGTCTCAAAAGTAAGAGTTATATTTTAGAAGAATAATAAAAGGGAAGATAGGCTAATTTGAACATAATTATGTTCAACACCCAAAAGACAAAATGTTCTACTGTTGAGAAATTGCTCTAAGATGCTACAGAGAAATACAGACATTGCATAGGGTGTGATCTACATGTCCAATACACACAGAAAGACACTGCCGGCCTTGATGGAGAATGTAACAGAGCAATTGAATGTCCTATCATGGAGTCCACTCAGCACATGCATGAACATGTGAAATTTGAGCAAAAGACAAGGATGTCTTACAGAAGAAAGACACTCTTCCCAGAGGAATGAAAGATAGAAACATTAAACCAGAGGTATGTCATTGTGTAAAAGTCATGAATTGGATAAATGCAAAGTCTTTATTAAGAGGCTGCTGAAACTAAGACCAGATAACTGACTAATATTCATAAAGGAATTCAAAATATTAGGAAAAACTATACCTACTGCAAAAACACAAAATTGACAAAAAAAGAAATAAATAAAATAAAATAAAATAAACTGTTCCCAAAAAATGAGTGAAAAAATACATGACCAGCACATTGTCACCTAAGAACTTCTCACAATATCCCAAAATCATTTACCAAAGTAGTACTAAAGAGATTCCAAAACATTCCAGTCTAACCACTTCCATTTAATTTAGATTGTTTAATTTTGGCTAATAAGTTTTCTTTCTGCCACCATATTCAGCAGATATTGGGCCTTTAGAAATTTTTTTTTTTTTACATAGAACTCTTATTGAAGTGTGTGTGTGTGTGTTCTTTTTGAGAGTCCATCACAAACAAACATTCCTGGGGAGATCAAATTCTTCTGAAAATTATTCAAGATAATAGGACAAAATATTAATGACAATAAATAAAATAAAACTTTAGTTATCAATATCTAAATTTTGTTTCTCTTTTAAGCTACCATTTTATTTAGAGTTCTGTTAATGTGCTAATCATTTAAGATATGTCAATATCTACAATCACTTCCAACTTTGAGATCAGCTTAAATTTATCAATGCCTTTTAAAACTTTTATATATGAAAACTTGATTTGCATATCCATAACTTTTTTTCCCCCGCACCCAGAGGTTGCAGCAACTATAGATATTAAAAGACAACAACTCCCTGACTATGAAGATCTGAATGGTGCTGCTGCAGCTTTGCTTCGTTTACAAGATACATATCAGTTGGATGCTTCTGAAATTGCAAGAGGAGAGTTGGGTGGAGTGAAATCAGTGGAACTTACAGGTAATACTCAACTTTTGTTTTCATCCTTCAAAACTGACGTTGAAAAACTTGGAAGTTTGAACATGGTTTTACAGTTTCAAACGAAACAACAAAAATTCACTTATATTAAAGCAGCTAGTTTGTAAACGTATTTACTCTCAGCCAAGTATTCTCATTTTGGTTCTTATATTAAAAAATATTTTATCAGCTGTTCCCTCCAGCTGCCTGTCATGCTCAAAACAAAAAAAAACCTTCTTGGAATGTTGACTCAAAACTCTTAATCAATCCAAAACCACATCAATAGATTATAGGCTGTTTTCTGAGTGTTATTCTTTTACACCGTTCTGTCATGTATCCAGAGTAGTTATGTTGTAGGGTACTGCTTATACTGACTATTTCTTGTTCATATATTTCAATTGCCTGAAAAAGGGAAACATCACTAATATGGCAACAGAGATAAGGATAACAGTTCAAGCAATGTAAATAAGGAAGGTATTTTATTGAAATTTTTTTAAGTGTATGTTTGCACATAACCTTTACCTATGAAAGTTTTGTTTTTGTTGTTTTTTTGTTTTTTTTTATGTATGTTTAAAGGACATTTGAAGGTTTTAACATTTTTATTTACAGTGTTCACATGAAATTTATACCAATTAACCAAATTATTTACTTTATTTCGACCAGTTTTTGTCACTGATTTCAGATCTGTTATACTTGATTATAGCATACTTAAATTTAACATGTCACCCTGTCAATTTTATTGTTGTAAACACTTATATGCCTGTTGTGAAATGTTTGGGTTTGTGTGTAAATCAGTACAAATGATTAAGTAGGTTTGGAATAGTATCATTCAAATTTAATGTTGCAACATATAGTTTCAAATGATCTATGCCAGTCAAAATAAATAATTTGGTTAATTGGAATCAAAATGACTAACACTGCAAATGGACCTTTTGAATTTTTGCTTAAAGATCTGTTAAATAAAATGTAGTGAAATAGAATATTCTACGAAAGTAATGAAAAAATAATATAAAAAAATATTTTAATTTTTTGTGGGTAGTGAAAGTGCCAAAATGTGATTGATGACAGGAGGAGGGTACACAAACTTGATATAAGTTTCATAAAAGACATCTGCGTGTGTGTGCATGCACACAAACATAGTTTGAATTATCAATTCTCCCTTCCTCACCACCATCTTTTTATTTCCATATTTAATTTTTTTTCACTAACCTCATTGTGTGGTAATGTTTGGATGATTTTATGACTTCTGTTGCCTGCATGATAAATCTTTTCTTAATTATGCTTGCTTAATTTAGTTGCTTTAACCTCTCCTTATGTGGTTGGGTGGTAGGGAGACCTTCATTTTAAAATTTGTAGTCAAATTAAACATATCTTTACTGTACTTGATACAAAGTAAACATACAAATATTTTATTTCAAATTGCTTTTTGCTCATTTCTACTTTACCTATCTTGACATTTAAAATTTTTATTACTGACTTCTCTATCATGCATAAACAGCAAACTTTAACTTTTCAAATTTATTATGTTACAACTTTTATTCTTACTCTGTGCACTTTAACATGAATCTCTCTAAATTGGTTTAGATTATCTCAATCTTATTACTTCTAAAGATGTGATACATCTATCCCAACTTTCCTGGAAAAGTCTTTAAATAACTTATGCTGTACACCTTAGTCTTACATTATGCAAATTAATCATCTAAAGGCAACATTATAATCTTATAGGTTTCAGATTATTACAATGTCTTTATGGGACATGTTTAACTTCCATTATTAGGTTAGTGAAATTGTTCAAGAATTTAACTCGTGAAATCATTTCTGATTGAAAAGCTACAAAATCAGAAATATGACTAAGGAATTTTGATGACATTGTCAGGTTTTAAATAAAAATACTTGAAATGGAACAATTTAAAGATTTAAATAAAATTGCATGCAAAGAAATGACTAAGAATCAAATACTAAATTTATATTTACACTGTTCGGATTGTTGTCTTTATCTTTACTGCTATGTTTATAATGTTTTAGCCATTGTACACTCCGGCTTTTTTCAGGTGCTAGGAATTTAAAACCGAACTCTATATTTCAATCCTATGCTTGGCTGGCTTAGGAGATTTTTGTGGCCTAGCATATGTGCTGATTCCTTAAGTTTACATAGTTTCCAATGGTGGTATTTATCAATTATTTCAACTTCATCCCATGAGGGAGGGGGGTGATCTCCTTTCTCCCTCCATGTAGAAATTAATAAAATATGGGAACCAGAGGCTTATAAGTCTCCAAAATTCATACAGCGATGTCCTCAAACACACATGGCCCAGTGGATATAGACATTGGTTGGTTCCAGTGTCTTGACCCAAAAGAGGTGTGAGTTCAATACCTGGTTACAGCAAAGGTAAACAAATAACTTGTTAAGTTAAAGAGAAATAACTGGCTGATGGAATGAGAATGATTGGGTTTGGTTATAAATTCCTAGCACCTGAAGACTGGAGCATGCAATGGCCAAAATGCCGTAAACCATGGTAATAAAGATGGAGACAACAGTCTGAACAGTGTAAATAATGCAAATACTCCCCCCATCTCAGCAGTATAGACAAATACTAAATTTATAAAAATGTAATTGTCATACAAGTAACTAAAGAATTCTATCAAATTTTAAATGTAAAACTGCAATTGTATTTCCAGTAAGAATTTGTCAAATATTTTCTCTAAATTAATATTTAGATAAAATTTACATTGTTGATCCAATGAGTTATATTTTGTGCAGAAATACTTGCTTATGCATTGAGAGGTTTAGGAAAAAAGGATGTAAACTTCAAATATTTTTTTATTTAATTAGTGAAAATCATCAATGCTTTGTATCAATTATTTGTCATGTTTGTTTACCTTAGTACATTGCATGTTTGTTTTTAATTTTTATTTTAATATTATGCCTGTCAGATCATTTTGCTTGTAATAAATAGATTGAATTCTCTTGAACCTTGCAAGTTTAAAATAGCCTGAGCCTGATTAAAAAATAATAAATTGTTTTAAATTAAACATGATGGATGATATCAACTAAAATATGAAACTTGTATTGGCAACAAAAAATGTTATCAATGACACTTAAAACACAAATTCAAAAAAGAAAACTGGTTCTGAAATAACAAATTGACTGTTATTTCTTAGTTTCTGGTGATGCTGTCTCATTTCCGTTGTGAGCCAAATTTGTGATTAAGTTAGGTATTTTCTGATTTGTGTAGTCATGATTTTGCTTGCTCATGAGTGATTTAGTGGCTGGATTTTTAGGATTTTATTTAACACCACATTTTCCTAAGGAAGTAACAAGTCTTTAAAGGGAAATAACTCTTGATTCAAGAGAAGTAACTTTGTGCCATTTCAAATACCGTCATTGTGAAATTAACAAAAGTTGATGTAAGTGGAGGGAAGAATAAGCAACATGCCGATTGTCAAGCGGCTTTAGGAACCTGATGATTATAAATCGGATTTTTAAGGTTTTTTTTTTTCTATTAACAATAATTGGTAATGAAATAATAGTAATATTACTGTATTTAAACTTTTTACAGTGGAAAATCTAAATATTTGAAGTCGTTGAGAAAAAAAAAATGTCAGAATAATAACATTAATCTAAACAAGAATCATCACATTCTTGAAGAATGGATTTTACATGTCTCAAGTGATTAAATTATTTTGCTACTCAGGTTTGTTCTTAAACTCTAAGATTATCTACCAATTAGGTTGGAAAAGTTGTTGCTGTTTCAGCAGTAAGTCTACTAAAACATGTTTGGAACTTAATTTTGAAAGTGAAACAGTATTTTTAATATTCTATACATGAAAAGTGTGTCATCTCAAATCAATAACCTAATATAGATTTAATTTTCTGAGATAAAGCAACCAAATTAAAATGAATCTTAGTCTTTTAATTATTAACCTTTACATTATTCTGACCTCAACTTTTCACTCACCTCTTATCTTTCTTCACTAACCGCATGACACTGATTGCTTTTTCCAGCTGCAGACTGCTATGAGCTGGGTAGAATAGCATACAATTCTGACGACTATTACCACACCATTCTGTGGATGGATGAAGCAATGATACGTCATGATAAAGAGAAAGATAAAACAATCACTAAAGATACTTTATTGGATTACTTATCATTTGCTACTTATAAGGTATGTACACAAGAACACTGTGTTGAGAAATTGGTTGAAAAGCCTTTTTTGTCTATATAACTGCAATTATTTTTACCACCTTCACAGTTAGGAATTCTACAAGAAAGAATGTTACTTGCTTTGAGTAATATAAATATTGTAATGTGTATGATACAAGTCTAGATTTAGTTCTTTCTCTAATATTTGGATTTGCTCAACACAATTTTTATTAACAAAAAAAAAATGCCTTTCATAATGACTGTGAATAGTCTCCTGCTGCTATGAGAAAGTTTATTGCTATTTCTTAATTCTTGCTGCTTTATAAACATACATTTTGCATAAATATTATGGGTGAACCTGCTTGATGTCCATTCATACATGAGAACTGTTTTTCTGCTATTTTTACCTTTTTGCAGATTGATGTCTACTAAAACACTGTACTTGTAGTATCTGAAAAATTGAAATGTTTGTAAATAATCTTTTTCAAAAGCATTTGAAGTTGGATTATGATATAATATTTAAATATAAAATTCTTTTAAATGAATCTTCCTGCATAAAGCATTTGTTATGCTTTCCACTTGTTCAAAAGAGGTTTTTTGTTTTTTTTTTATTGGGCATCTTACCTAACCACTTGTTTCAAATTTGAGTCTTAACAGCAGCCACCTAGATCTTGGCTAGTCTATTTATTAGACTGAATTGTCTAAAATTACATTTATAATGGTCAATAGAAAATGTTAGATCTTTCACCACCACTACCCTATTATTTATTTTCTCAGTGTTTTATTTCTTAATCTTCTCATCTACTCTACTTAACAGCTCACTGAAACTTTTAGGTCACTTTTTTTTTACTCTCATATATATATCATTAAAAAGTTTTTTAAGATTCTTTCCTGGTTTAAAAATGTTTTATACTTTTTAAAGTAATTTGTAAAGTATCAGTTTAGTTATAGTATTTCTCTAAACAAATACATTCTTTTCTAAACTAAAAATACAAGTTTCAAATTTTATATATACATACTAATAATATAAATTTAGGTTGTCATCATTTATGACTAACTTTCATGCACATGACAATCGTGAGGCACAGATGGAAAACTAACAGTTGTAGAATTTAAATTTGGATGTATTTAAGTGTATTTCTTTTAATCATTTTGTATTTAATCCATTTTTTTAGAAATAGATATATTCTTTTCATCCATAATTAAATCACTTTAAAATAAATTTTAGCTGTTACAATTTATTGAAAACTTATTACCACCAGCACTTATTGTTGCTATTATATGAAATCAATTTTTAAATGGTTGTGATCTGAATGTTTCACAAGCTTCGTTTAACTGGGGTTAAGTCTTAAGCAATGATCTTAAGTAATTTCTTACTAAAATAGAAAATGTGGGAAGATAGAAACTCTTATATTCAGAGCCTTACTTTTTTTTCTATTCTACTACAGAAGTAAATATGTAAGTAATTTAAGCAAATTTCCCTATTTCAAGTTTGATTCCCAAATTGCATGAAGGCTTTCATACTTACATGTGCAGCCCAAATAGATTTTCCCAAATCCCTCTTTCCACAGTAATAATCTTCATTTCAGTGGACATTTTTTTTTTTAAATTTGGAAAGCTTGTTTTTAACTTGCAAAGTTTTGCTGCTGCTTTTTAGTCTGCTCTCAAAACAAAAAAAACTAAAATAGAACCTACCGGAAGTCTGTGATAGATTGTTGCCCAAATACACTATATATATCTCTTTTATACAGGTTTCATTAAAAATGACAGACAAAGTATTAAGTTTTTTTGCGGGGTGGTTTATATAATTTTTCATGTATTCGTATAATTTTTTCTTTTCGGTACTCAAATTATATAAGAATTGTCCAATGGTTTTGTGTTTTTGGTTATACTTTTAGCAATTATAAAGAATTAATTTTGTTTTACTTGTAAATAGATGTGTAAATTTATTCATATAGTCTTGTGTAGGATTTCTCTTTTTTATTAGTAATGTCTCTATTATTTTTAATCTTTTGTGTATGGATGATGCTATTATGTATGTATTATCAACAAGTATATCACGGATAGGTCCTGGAAGATCTCAATATGTGTTTAAGTGAGATATGATGGAACTGTTGAGAGAAATGTGCAATGTCATTCTTCTCGTCAATTTTGTGGTGGTGTATCCAATATAACTGTTCACGGATTTGGATAGTTGAGGAACATGGTTCTTCAAAAGACATAAATTCATAAATGACACTGGTTCTCTGCAGTTTAGATTTTGCAGGTGAATTATTATTGTTGATAACGAGGCTGGCAGTTTTGAATTTTTTATAATAGATAATTAATATAATTTTCTTGTTTGAATTAGTCAGTGTTACATCATTTCAGATGAGACTGCGAAGTAAAGATTCGTCCTGTTTATAGTTATTATGCATTTGATTTTTGTCAAAAACATTAATGTTATTTTTGTCCATGTGTTTGTGGTTGCTGTTGGTTATGCTACAACGAAAAAGTTTGATATCATAATCAAGTAAATAATTTGGAAAGTTCTTATTAACAAGCATTTGTTTCAAATTGTGGAGTTTTTTGAAAAAGTGTTTGAGAAGATGAATTCTTGTATGTTCTCGTGAGGAAATTTTTCATAATGACAATTTTGTATTGAAGAGAACATTGGCTAATAAAATTAAGGTAGCAAGAATTTTTGCTTGTGGTTTTTTTTTATATACTGAAGTAGTGAAGGTATTACTAGAATCTGATAACATTCAGAAATGGGAGTTTGTTTTTTTGGTTAAGCTCATATGTGAAGTTAACAGAATTTTTTTCAAAAGTAGTTTTAAGATTATCAATTTCCTTTTTGTTGTCAGCTAAAAGGAAAATATCATCAACACATGAAACATACTTTTTATTTAGTGACTTAAAAAAAAAAAACTGTTTTCAATATGGAACATATAAAGATTTGAAAAGTATGGACCAAAAGGGTTTCCCATACACACCAAAATATTACCATGATGGGTAGTGTGGGCAAGTAAGAGTTTTTTAAGAATATTAGAATTGTTAAATGGAGGTGGGATTGAATTATGTTTATATACAGTTAATTATTATGTCAATAGTTTCAGCAAAGGGTACATCAGTAAATAGATTTTCAACATCAAGCGATAGGAGGGTGCCATTGTTTGGTGTAGTAGACCTAGGAATTTGAAGGAATTAATGGGTTGACTTAATACAATAATTAGTAGAAAGGTATGGGGTGATAACATCATTAAGGGACTTTGATAATTAATATACAGATTTTTGGAATTTGAGAAATTATAGGGTGTAATAATTATGCGAACACATGAAAAAATTACATAAAAAGTTAATACTTTTCTATCATTTTTAATGAAATGTGTGTGTTTCTTTTTTACATTTCCTGTTTATCCATAGCACGTTGTTAAAAATCTGATACTGACAAGCAATTCATTATGCAGAGTAGATCTTTATTTTTTTCACTTAAATTAATAAATGGTAAAAAAAAACAAAAAAAACTGAAACTTTCAAGCAAATTATATTAATTCACAAAAAATGAAGCTCCTTAAGCAAATTAAACAGTTGACACTCAAACTAATCACTATCTTGATTAATTTGAATGTTAGCACATAACAATATGGAAAGAAGAAAATTCTGTTCCTACTGCTTTTCTCACTTTAAGGAACTAAAAATTTAATTGCATGGTTTTTGTATAGACCAAAGTGCATGATTAAAATAGACTTCATTTTATTAGCTGCACTCATTTTGTATAATGCAGCCTCACTCCTTCACTAAACTTTTTGTCTTAATTCATTATGACACTCTTGACTAATACTATTATTTATTTTTTTTTTTTTAAACAGTTGTCATCTTTCACTGTCTCTACTGTTAATATTTTGTCTTAAAATCTTGAGGTTCATTGTCTTTCTATTGCAATCAATTTCTTTTTCTGATCAGCAATTTTTTCTTCTTCTTTTCAATGCTAACCTTCTGTTTGAAGAATCAGTTTTCATTTCATTTTATTTTTACGATGCTTCATTTATGTAAAAACTGTAGCATCCTAAAATATTGATTAAGCTATTAGAATTTCCTTTGTTTTTTGTTTTCTTTTTAAATACTTAAAACAAAATCCCAAGACTGGATCCTACTTGCAAATGACTTATTGAACATTGTATTTTAGCTGATGAGTGCTTTGAGCTGGGGCGCTATGCCTACAACCAGCAAGATTTCTACCATACAATCATGTGGATGCAGGAAGCATTGGAACTGGAAGGCCAAGAATACAACAAAACGGTTGATAGATCGTTAATCCTTGACTACTTATCATTTGCCATGTCAATGGTAAGGAATCAGACTTTAAATGTTTTCTTATTTAAATCAAAGGGAGAGAAAAAATGATTCAAGTCTAACTCATTAAAATATGCTTTTCGTATGAAACTAGAATGGTAAATAGTTGCATGATACTCTGTAAAGCCAAGGATATTTTTATGACATTAATACTTTTAAAATGAGACACAGTCTAATATTTAAGTATCTAAATAAAGACTAAGTTTAATTCTACCTTCTAAATAACTTGGAAAATTTATAATTAATGAACATTCGAGCTTGGGGCTGGCACTGAAAAGTGCCAGCTCTATAAACAAAACTTCTTATTTTGCTGGGTAGTAAGTTAATTAATTTCGTAGTTTTTGGAAAACAAAATTAGGTTTTTATTTCATACAAATCTCCTGACTTTCAAAATTAATTTAATAACAATGTTGAATTTTGTTTAAGTTTTAATTAAACCATAAAGTTACTTTATGGACTGTCATAAGAAATTACTTTGTTTCTTATTTGAACAAGCTTCATATTATATAAATCCCTTTAAAATTTTTTTTTTTCATAATTTTAAATATATGCTCTTTAACAGAGTAAATCTAATTTTTTGTATTTTATGCTTTCAGCTTCAGAAAATATTTTGTTAGTCATTACTATTTTTTATTATATAATTTAGGAAACTTTATGCCTGGAATTTTAATAAATTTCAATGCTGACTTTTTTTTGTAACTACATTTCTTTGACTTGTTGATAATAGAAGATTATAGACTTTTTCTGTGAGTTCGGTGTTTTGATCTAAGCAGAAACAATTGTGGCCCAAGTAGGCATTTAATTAAACAAAATCAGTTTATCTGACCTTTTGCAATGCTGGTTCCTCTCTGAAGTTTGTACCTTAGATGCTTTGAGACTGCAGAAAATTTTTATAGAAAAACTTTTGTTATTACATACTGCTAATATATGCTGATATTTAATTTGGTTATTTATTTTTAACTTAAAATGCCAGCTTTCCTTGTCAATCCTTAAATTTAACTTTTCATAATCAAATGGGTAAAAGTAACCCCCCCTCCCCCAATGAGTGCTGGTGTTCCATATTTAAGTTGTCCTGTTTCTGCCAACAAACAGGATATTGGCCTAGAGCAAATATTTTTACCTTAAAATTATTGTATTTGTTTGCCCTAATGTCTAAGCAAAATTATACAATGAAATTGTGTTTACATAATTTTTGTATATATTGTTTTGTGGTGGTGGGAGCTGCAAAGACTGGATTTTAAGGAACTTTAAAACAGTATATTTTGGCTTGGAATAATATTTCTTAATCAAAATAAAAACCATTTATATTTTATACATTTTTATCAACATTTTGATAAAAACAAATGTATTTGAGTGGCATAGAATTTTAGAATTGAGTCCTTCAAAAGCATCTTGAGTTGCTGTTTTAACTTGCAGGAAGTGTTGTTTTTTTAAAGTGGTTACAGAAGCTTGAGTAGTAAGTTAGATGAAGTATTTACATGTGAATTATTATCTTTATCTTTGTTGTTATGCCCTCTAGCTGCCATCAGATATTTGTTGCTCCAAGTAACCTACAGAGAATTTCAAACTGAACCCTTTATTTAATCTGTGGGTGTAGATTGATAGCATTCCATGTCTAGGGATATTTTGTATAGTTTCTATTTAGTACTGTACAGTTAATGCTTGCTACCTTTCCACAATGTCCAAATACACACTGTTGGACTCGGGACTGAATCTGCAATAATTCAGGTGTAAATAATTTCTTAATCGTAGAAAGTAGCTGATGTAATATTGTATCTTAATTCATTTGGTGTTTGTTGTGATGGCTACACTTGCTAGCCACCAAACAATGGTGTGGTGGTGTTTTAGCGTAAAGCTGAAGACAGAACAAAACCTCTTTACTAGGCTTTACCGAACTAATTTCACAGCCAATAGCAAAGGCAAGTAGTAAACGCAACAGTAAGTAGTAAAACACAAGAGCATGCAGTAAACGCAAGAGTGAGTAGTAGTAAATGCAAGAGCAGGTAAACAAAATGCAGAAGAAAGAAAAGAACTCAGCCTTTTAAAAGGAAAAGGAACATGTGCAAAATCACGTGCAATAGAAATTTTTACTTTAACGAAAATATAACAATCTCCCCCCACTAGTAAGAGAGATTGCAAGGTGTATATATTATTTTTATTTATAAGTCCAGTCGCTGGACTGGTCTACGAATCCTGCTAGACCGCCGTGGGGGCAGTTCTCTATTTGAAGGACTGGGGGCAGTTCTCTATTTGAAGGACTGGCAGGTCTTTGGGAAGGCTGATTCTCTATTTCCTCCGCATTAAGTGTAGTGTCAACTGGACTTGTTTCAATCAAATGGGCCGGGTCTGCATTTGCAAGGTCGGGTCGAGTATTCTCAGCAGGACCCTGATGTTCATCAGAGCGTGGAAAGCGAGCCAAATGTCTTAGCGCCACTGAATCCTCCCGGTCGTCATCATGCCGTATTCTTGCATGAGTAGGGTTGGCCTCGAGGAGTTCCACCACCTCTACGATCGGGTCATACTTGCTCCCGTTGCCAAACCGTTTCAGCAGTACCCTTCCAGGTTTGCAGAGCCAAACAGGTAAGGCAGTAGCAGTAGAAGAGCGCCTTTCAAATTTGAACAAGCGTTTGTGGGGAGTCACATTTGTACTAGTGCATAGTAGGGAACGAATAGAATTTAAAACATCGAGCAGAACGTCCTGCCAAGCACTAAGGGGTAACCATTTAGATTCCAAGGCCAATAATATTGAGTGCCAAATAATGCCGTTGTAACGCTCACACTGACCGTTGCCTCTTGGGTTGTATGCAGTGGTGCTACTGCACCCAACCCCAAGTCTCATCAGGAATTTTCTGAACTCCTCGGACACGAACGACATTCCTCTATCAGAATGGATGAAAGTGGGGAGTCCAAAAATAGAAAAAATATTCGTCAGGCACTTGATTGCGGTTTGCGAAGAACAATCACGGCACGGGAATGCAAAGGGAAATTGACTGTACTCATCGGCGATAGTAAATAGGTAACAACATCCTTTCGATGATGCCGGGACAGGCCCTTTGAAGTCTACGGAGAGGCGCTGAAAGGGAGCAGTAGAGCGGATTAGTGTATTATTAGTAGGGCTGGAAAATTGAGGTTTTATTTTTGCACAAGTTGTACACTCGGATGTCACGCGCCGAAATTCATCAATTGAGTATGGCATATTTTGTGATCGTATAAAGTGCCAAAAACGTTGAACACCTGGGTGTATTAATGAACTGTGTATGGTCCTTAGCTCCTCCAAGGAGGAAGCAGCAGCACCACACACTCTCGACAAAGCATCGGCAACGGTGTTTTCACTTCCGGGACGGTGTTTTATATCGTACGAGAACGGGAGAAGCTCCATTTTCCACCGAATGATTTTATCATTTTTAATTTTTCCTCGGTTAGCTGGCTTATACATAAAAGATAAAAGGTAGAGTAGAATTGCAAACTTTAGAAAAATGCCCGAGTTTACCACAGCTTCGACATACCTTATCGCGGGCAGGGCAGAGGCAGCGGTCGTCCTTAAAGTGACGTCTCCCTCCACAGTTGTAACACTTGCCACAAACAGGAAGGGTAGCAGAGAACAGTACAGTCACACTTCATTGGAGAATCAGTTAGAGCAGAATTTTTAGAAATACCAGTGGCCTCCTCGGCAGAATCAGTCAACACATTTTTAGTTCCAGTAATAGAAGTAACGGCGGCTGCTCCAATCTGGGTGGCATATGATTCCGCGCGAAAGTGAGCTTGTTCTAAAGCCCTAGCACATTGAGTAGCTTCTGCGAGAGTTAGTGTCAGTTTCAAGGAGCCTAGCACGTATCAATGAGGACCGAAGACCACGAATAAATGCATCACGGACAGATTCATCCCTGTAAGTGGTGGCCGTTACGTCTTTAAAGCAACAGTCAGCGGCAAGTCGATTCAAGGCCTGAAGGTATTGTCGACAGACTTGCTTTCTTGTTGCAAACATGTAGAAAGCAGATGTCTAGCATGAATAACACTTGGAGACTTGTCGTAGACACCTTTCAGTAAGTCAACAGCATGTTCAAAGCCAGAACAACCCTCGATAACGTCAGCAACAGTGGGACCAATGTTTAAATAGAGAACTTCGAGTTTATCAGGGTTTAACGAAGCAATAGTTGAGAGGTAGTAATTAAAGTTACGATACCATAATCTCCAAAGCTTGCTGGCCTGTGGGTCTGCCGAGGAAACATCAAATTTGTCCAGGCGAATTATTTTCTCCATGAGGAAAATAGAAAATTAGTTTGGTAAATTGTGGTGGTGTTTTAGCGTAAAGCTGAAGACAGAACAAAACCTCTTTACTAGGCTTTACCGAACTAATTTCACAGCCAATAGCAAAGGCAAAGGCAAGTAGTAAACGCAACAGTAAGTAGTAAAACACAAGAGCATGCAGTAAACGCAAGAGTGGGTAGTAGTAAACGCAAGAGCAGGTAAACAAAATGCAGAAGAAAGAAAAGAACTCAGCCTTTTAAAAAGAAAAGGAACGTGTGCAAAATCACGTGCAATAGAAATTTTTACTTTAACGAAACTATAACAAATGGCCATATAACATTTAGATGATGCCATTTTTAGTTTGAGGAAGTCTTTTAAGCTTTCATTTCAATTCAGCTACTATATGGCATCTAATTAGTTCCCTTATAGGATTTATGTTTTGTTATATGTTGTCTTTGTTGCATGAAAGTGCGGAGTAGACTTAATAACACAAATTATCCATACGTTTTTTTTGTTCAGATTATGTGGAATCCTTTTGCTCAGGTTTTTATTCTTCCAATTTAGCACAAATGTTGAACATTGTTTAGTTATTCTGCAACATAGAATTGTTTAGTGATCACTTCAATAATATCAGAAAACCTTTGAACCAATGTTGATCTCTACATTTATTGATGATTTTCTGGCCAAATGCTTGACTGATATTTTGTCCTCCTTTATCCCATTTTTGAACTTTGACAATAAAATTGATCTACTCTCAACAAATTTTCGTTTTAACTATCTACAATAAGATGGTGAAAATATAACCATTGGCCTAAATTGGAACAAGGTCTAAAATGAAAAAAAAAAAGCTTACAATCATTTTTGTAGCAACCTAATAATAGTCTGGGGTTACTGTCTCTTGATACAATATCTCTTAAATAATCATTAACTGTTTTCTTATATTCTCTCTTCTTTGATACATTTGTTTAAGCCTATAAAACAGGCAATATATGAAACACTTAGTCAACAACTGGATGGCTGCTTGTAAGACTAAAAGTCAAATTGACATCTCTTTGTATGCCATAGTAGCATTTATTGTCAAAATTGTTTTAATTTGTGGAATTTTAGTCAACTGTTAATGTAATATTTTTTTTAACATATTAGTCAAACTTTTTTTTTTTTCTTTTCCAGCAAGGAAATGCTCGTCTTGCTTTGGTTTTAACCAATGAATTACTTGAACTTGGTAAGTAGGTATACTAACATTTGGTAAAGTCAAGTCTTATCTTTATCTAATATTTACAGAAAAATTCTGGGATTACAAATCAAATGAAAACTTTTCATTAGATCTGACCATTTGCAATGTGTGTGTTGCCTCATTAAAGTTTACTTGTAAGACTAGTTTTGTTTCTGTTGTTGCATAGTTTATCAATCTTCAGTTCTTTTATGGGCAGGATGTCAACGCTGTTTGACTCTCTCCTCCCACTTTCTAACTCTCTCTGATTTTAAGTAAGAGTGTGCTTCTTGTTACTATTTTCTTCAGAACTGTCTCTAGAACCACATCAGTGACTTAATCTCCTCAAATGTAAAAAAAAAAATTGTCTTGTATGGGAGTGAATGCAGGACAGATATGAAAAAGCAATTCAGCCCCCCACCGACACTTTTCTTTGTAATGAAATTTTCCTGTTCCTTAAGGCTTTGTTTAGTTTCTGGAAAGCATCTTTAACCAGTATGATACACCTTTAGATTTCTGTTGCTGATAAGCCATATTTCACTCTCATTTTATATATATATATATATATATATATACCTAATGGTTAGTCCCTTTTCAGCTTTCCTTCTAAGTCTATCAGCATGGTGTCATTTGTGTTTCTAATGATAAATCCTGATAAGTCTTCAATTCTCTCAGGATCATTTCACTGTATAAGGTTATATATTATTAAAGAAAAGTGATACCTAAAGTTTGAAATAGAACTTTCATTTTATTAAAATTGTTTGTTGAAGCTTTAATTTTCAGCTAATTAAATTTAATATTCACATATTTAAGAAAAATACTTTGTATTTTAAACTGACTGGAAATTTTCTGCTTATTATTAAGCAAATCTGTCAATACATTAGTAAATTTTAATTAAAACAAATACTACTTTCAGTTTAAAATATCACAGCCTTTTGTTTAGACAGAAGCTTTTCAGCAGCATGATGTTTGGGATCAATAGCTGGAAAAATTATGTGAATACCTTTTTTAAGAATTTTTCAAGTATTCTAACATTTTATTGAATTGTGGGTACTTCAGCTTTATAACCGTACTTAAGACACTTATTGAAAAAATATAAAATTATGAATAAATTTTCAATTTACTGTAGGTATCTTACTTATAAAAATTGACATTTTTATACACACAAAATTTTTTTTTAAATACTGGAGGTTGTTGAAATGTGAGTTTTTCCATTTATGATTAGTGTGGGGAGGAAAAAAGATTATATAAATTTGTAATGTAAAAACCTGGACACAAATCTACTGTGTGGAGTATCTTACAAATCATTTTCTATACATTTTTGAAAATTGCTTTCTCTTTGAATTAGTAATTTTTGATAATTGTAGGACTTTAATAAAACTTTCAGGACTTCTTCAGAAGTATTTTTGACATTTTTTTAAAAAAAACTTTTTTTTGGCAAATACAATGGATTTTTTTTATTTAAGAATAATTTATAAACTACAAAATTTTAAAAAATTCTATATTAAGTCTTATATTGCTTTAGAAGTAACTAAAATTTTTTATTTTAAGCTTAATAGTGAAAGCTAGAACAAATTTTAACACCTCCTCTTGGAATAAATCAATTTTAACAAAATAAAGAGGGAATAAACATGGCGGAAAAACTCATGGCTAGTTTAGATATTAAATCCTTTTACACCAAGATTTTTAACAAATGCTTTATGTTTAATCTCAAATACAAAATGAAATAAGCTAAAAATTAATTGAAGGAGGAATTTACTCCATGACCAGCAATTATTGATTGCCACAAAGAATACATAAGAGAAACCTTGAAACTAAAAAGATGATATGGACAAAAGAAAAGGGATCATTTTACAAAACACTTGGCACATTAATTATGATCAGACTCATGACATTGAACTAAAAACATATGCTACTTTGATTAAGAGAGCAATTTACTAAGATAAAATGTATAGAAAGTACCTAAATCATGACCTCATCCAGTAAATTTGCATCCCAGTTCTTATATTTCAGCTTTCTTGGCAGAGCTATTATCACATTAGGGGAAAACTTAATGACATAGTTGTAAAAAAAAAAAAAACGTTTTAATTTTAGCATCCTCTCTCAGTGTAACCCTATTTCCAGATGGCTGGTATTAATGTTTTTATTGATTCAAAAGATAAGAAATTTCTCTAAAATTGAATAGCATAAGAAAAATACATTTACTTTTGTCAGGAAAAGTAAATGAATTGATTGAATCTGTGTAGAGGGGCCATAGACATTATATTGTCATCATGTTTTGATGACTGCATGGCCCCCAGGTCAAATTGGAATGTGAGAATTTCTTGTCTTTGGTATGGATAAGCAAGTAATAGAGAGAGGAAGTTTCACCCCCTCAGCAGTGAAGGGTCAAAATGGAGGATTGATTATATTTTCATTTCAAGCTGGTAAAACTTGCGCAGAGAGAGAGAGAAATTGAATTCCCAGGAGCTAACTTTACCAACCTGGTTTTGTGCCTTTTCAATTTTATTGAAGTGGAAAATGAAATTAGCAGAATTAGAATTAGGCCTGAGATTTTTTAAGACTGTCAGTCTGAAACTGCTACCAAGAAAATTACTACTACAAGAGGTAGTGTGATGCTAATTTGTGCATAACCTATATTTAAATCTGCTTGTAAACGTATATATAAATCTACATCGGTGTCATCATGTTGAATTGACTATATTCTGTTTGCTGGTTATCAGGATCTGGGGATCGTGTTAT
Source organism: Ascarosepion bandense (assembly GCA_037127315.1). Taxonomy (NCBI): domain Eukaryota; kingdom Metazoa; phylum Mollusca; class Cephalopoda; order Sepiida; family Sepiidae; genus Ascarosepion; species Ascarosepion bandense. The sequence goes on along the minus strand of JBBBDQ010002261.1, from coordinate 3,937,515 downwards.
ATCTGGTGGCCCTGACTAAAGGATTAATACCCCGTGGGAATTTGGGATTGCATTTTAACTATATACCACCCTCTTGCAAGCCTAAACTGCCCTAACCAGTTTTCAGCCGGTCTGAGATCAAACAATCATAATGTGGGCGGATTGGTCAGCTTGTGTGTGCTCCAGGAACATGTTATATCAGTTGTGCATGTGTAGCTACATCAACATAAACATCACTTAGTTCAAAGAAGTCCAAAAGAACAAAACACCACATGAAAATTTTTCCATTTATAATTAGTAAATACAATTTTAATATCTTGATTTTAAGATTAAAAAGTTTATAAATTATTCTAATTTTAATGAAAGCAATTCTTGTAAAATTTGTTTTTCTTAAGACAATAGCATCCATATTTGTTTTTATGAATAAAATATAGTCTTAGTTTTATTGCATTTTTATTTTAAAACTCAGAGCAGATTTTATACAGAAAAATTGTATAAAACAAAAAAAAAATAATGAAACTATTTTAGATATAACTCTTGAAAATTGCCTTTTTGCAAGAACTTACAATTTTTATTTTTTTTAATCACAAAGAAGCTGCTCAAATTTTCCATGCAAATTTAAAGACTGGCACTGACACCAGAAAACCAAAATTTCATAGGTGTTAAAGAAAAAAATTCTTTGATCTTCCCTCTTAAAATTTTATCACCAAAATCTTTTGTTTTTCTTTTTGGGCTTTTTTTTCCAATCATGTATTTTTTTTTCTGTCTTTTAAATGAATTTTTAGCACTATCTAGGTAAATAAATCTGATGAGAAAATACATTATTGTTTTACTTTTCATTCTATTGTGTACTTGCAAGTTTGTCTGTTTTATGTAAATATAAGATTATTCTTTTTTTTTCTTTTTGCATATAAGGTGAGCTTACAAAAATCTATTTCAACTGCTATGTATCATCTTATCAAATGCTTTATGTATAATCTATGAAACAGATTTTTTTTTTTTTTGCATTTATATTGCTTGTTAGCTTTTTGTAAACTGTACCAGATAACAGAAACTACAACTTTCAACAATGCCAACAAATAAAATGGATATCACATGTAACAGTCAAAATATTAACATTCCACATTACTTCAAATAAAAAGTTATGAAGGAAACTCCCAATCAATATTGGAAAGAGTGATAACAGTCACTGAACTTGAGAAACCTATTTTCCAGAAAATTGTTTTAATAAAAAAAAGTTTATAAATTTCAACCAACAGTAGTGCTAGTTGCTCCATCAGTGAATGTTTTCTTATAAGGAAATGACTTATGTCACCAGTTCTGTTTCACTTAAGGGGCAACAAGAATTGAAAGTTATATTTATGATTTGAAATGACCAATTCTAAATACTGATGTTTAAACCTTTTCTGTGAGGTGAACCTTATTGATTTCCCCACTAGCCTATCCATTAACTTCAAAAGTATCAATTTCACCTGCACACTACTTAGTGGGTAGATGAAGCTAATACATTTTCTTCAGCTTGTCTTTTGGTATTATTGGCATGCAAACAGTTTTCAGCTTTGTTTATGGTGAAGAGGGGGGAAAAAAAATTATAAAGTGTTTGTTTTCACTAAAGTCACAATAGTTCCAAAAATACAGTTGTATATGCTTTATAAAAGTAAAACATAAGGCAATCAGTTATTTTCTTCTGTAAACAAGACAAAACTTTTCAATTTAAATTCTTTGGGGTTTTGTTTTTATATACATACACACACACACACAATAGGGTAAGGAACAAATAGTAAACATTTAAAAATTTAACGTTTTACTTTTATTAAAATTTCATCAGAAATTAAACGTGAAAAATTTGATATTGTGTTTGATCTATTTTCCTTCTCAATTATGTCTGATTGTCTTGGATGTGGTAGTAAAGATCTTTATAGTTTTAAAAGTGGATATAAATATACACGGAAATATATAAAACAAATGGGGAGGAAGAGCCAAGATAACAAGAAGGAATTTATTATTCATGATAGTGGTCAAAAAAAAAAAAAAAGAAAGATAGCCAAAAAAAAAAAAAAAAAGAAATAAACAAGTTATCACTCCTTGTGCTTCAGAGTTAACCAAAAACAAAACATAAATATATGTACGAGTGCACAATTTAGTCATTGCACACATATTTATATGAAGTGTGGGGACTGATAATGTTTGTTTTTCCAATACATTTTTTGATCCACTACTTATAGTGAGTAATACATTTTTTCTTTATCTTTGCTTCTTCTTTCTCTTTGTTTTTATATATGTGTGCGTGTATATACTTTGAAAATGTACTGTTTTTTTTTTTTTAAATGACCTTTTAAAATTTTGTATTCACCTCCCCATCACACACACACACAGATTAACATATCAGTAATTATTTTCAGTCAGTTGCAGTGCTAGTTGGATGAATGTTGAGTTATAAGATTAAATACTTAAAATTTTTCTTCTACCTTATTTATCTATCAAAGTATACTGTGTGCGTTGTGGTGCAGTGGATATCTGCTCGGAATGAGAAATCAGGGAGCCGAGTTTGAATTCCAGTTGAATTCCTTGCATTCACTTACACGCAAATACCCTTGGGAAAGGTATTAATTCATCTATTCCTTCCAGTTATGGGTTAAATAACAGGACAGATTGGGTTCTATAGCCTTGGCTGGCAACCAGTCTACTGCAGAAAGCAATGGCAACCTACTGCAGGATAATCTTCTGCCCAGTCAGTCATGTCTCTTTTGAGACATGATCGCCCAAGCATGTTTCATGTATGGCACTTAACTGACTGATATTAAAATATATATAGAGTGCAGTTGCCATGGATTTAATAGCCGGCTCAGAAAAACTAATTTTAACCTATTGACCGACTGTATCAAGGGTGAATGCAAGCCCATTTTAAGAAATCTTCAACTATGGTACTATGATCCTGTCAACTTTCCTCACAGCATGGGATCAATAAAAAAGAAAATTAATTGATAAGAATAGACAAAACTTTTTGATTTTGCCCATGTTCATGGTAATATGAGCTCAAAACCTTAATACAGTCCTATGGTTGTTAGATTGTCATGGTGGTGTTAAGATAAAAAAAAGACAAAGGGAAAATGTTTTCCTTCAGTAATTTATCAATATTTGATTTTAAAAAAAACAAAACAGCACTGTGTTTTCATGTTTTCAGCACTGAGCAGGTCTAATTCTGAGTTTTAATTGAAAGTAAGTAGGAATCTATTTACATGAAGTCCTTCCAGGCATCACTTTGTAACTAGGAGTGGTGGTTGATGTGCTTTAACCTGTGAGTTATATTTTCTTTCATATGACATTTAGTCATGGGTTGTCTTTTAGCTGTTGCACACATTTTCATCCTTGACCTTAGCTCTGATGAGAGAGGATTGATAAACTGGTACAGCTGTCTTTTTTGTTATTCATTTTGTATTTTAAAATTAACATTTTATGGTAATATTTTTCTTGTTATCCTCTCTTTTTTTTTTCTTCTAAATTTTTTTGTTTTAACATGTCTGTTTTAATCACTCTAATAAAATAAATGCTGTAAGTTTGATCCCTTTCTGTTAAAAAAAAAATTCATTTTTTATAACCAGCCATGCTTTTGATATTTTATGGAATTATGGCAAGTGTTAAATCCTTTCAAAGAATTAATAGTTATCAAACATTACATTCTCTTCAAAAGCATGTATTTTCTACATTTTGAAATCTTTGACATTGGGGTTTATTTCTTTGAGATTCTTCACATATTCTCTCAAGATTTCATAACAAATAATAATGGAAACAAGGGTTTCATTTTTACTGCCTCATTTTAAGCCTTTAGTTGTCTTCTCTTTAAATCTCTTTTACATAGTTTGCTTTTCTAATCTGCTCATAGTTTGTTTTAAGGCAATTTCTGGAGGCTTATGCAATTTTTTGTTCTTTTTATGTTCTTACAAAATGGTACTTTCTTTACCTACAGATATAAATGTATTTTTGTAGGTAATTTATTTAGATATGTACTATTTCTATCAACACTTCTAGCTTACTTTAATATTACAATTTACAAACAACTTTTCAATTGGAGTAGATAGACTAAACTATCGCCCGGTTCACACTCCACCCACGTCTATTGAACAGGTTTAAGAGGCTCATCCCTTGTTTCCGGTTTTCTCTTTTCCAATCTTCTCACTTTTTTTTTTCAATTGGAGTAGATAGATCTATTTATCACCCAGTTCACGCTCCACCCACGTCTATTGAACAGGTTTAAGAGGCTCATCCCTTATTCCTTGTTTAGGATGTGGTTTCCGGCTTTTTCTTTTCCAATCTTTTCACTATTACGTAGCCCCCTGCACATCAGTGGCGTTACCGCCTTGCTCGAGGTGATACGATTAAAAAAAAAATGTATGACACTGAGCACTTTACCTATAAATAAATATAGCAAAACCTAAAACAAAATTTTTACCATATATGGTGCATACATAGAACCTATTAAAAAAGAAAATGTTACAAATTTGTAACAACTTTAGAGAAATAAAGCATAATAAATACTGCAAAGTTTTAAAGTTTAATTCATTTATACATATGTTTGCTATTAGATTATTTTGATGGGAGAATTTTTTTTTTTTAAATCAAGACAAGCCATGATTTGTAAGTATTTTTTAAATTATAGTTACATTGATTATTTTGGTTGAATTAAGGATGAAATATGAAGAGAATGAATTTCTTGTGTTATGAAATCACTTGTCTTTTTTATCTTATTTTTGGATAAGAAAAGTAAATTTGAATGAATTTTAAAAATGTGAAATTCCAACCCTTTTTGGTAGGGTGAAAGATAATATTACAAGTAACTCTTCCAAATATTTACTCCTTCCCTCACTTGTTCTAGTTCCTGACCATCAACGAGCAAAGAACAACAAGTATTATTTTGAAAAAATAATTCAGGAGGAGCAAGCCAGTACTGGACAACAGAGAGGAGACACAGGAGAGGCTTTACTCAGGAACCCACGGCATATTGATGAATACAGAAATTCTGAAGAATTTTATACTTATGAAAGCCTTTGTAGAGGGGAAGAAACTCAGGTAAGTAAAACTTTTTATTTTTCCTTGTTGGACTTTTTATAGGAAAATGATCATGGACTAAAAAGGCTATTTGGAAAAAAAAGTAAATGATTTTGAGGAGTCTTTAATTCTGTAGGTAGTAATTTATTATTCTGATATATTATTCTCAAGAATATTACTTTGATGTCAAATTTATTTTTTTCTCTCTCCAGCCAATAAAAGATTACCACAAGCTCAAGTGTCGATATGCTTGGTATGGAAACCCTTATTTGTTTTATGCCCGTGTCAAAGAAGAGGAGATGCATTTAGACCCTTGGTTAGTGATTTACCATGATATTATAAGCGATAAAGAGATGAATTTTATCAAAGATTATGCTCGACCAAAGGTACTTTTTTCTTTTCTTTTTCATAAAGCCATTTCTTCTGTAGGAATAATTCATATGTAAAGTAGAAAAGGAAAATTGAGCATTTTATATGGTTTATAATAAGAAATTGCCATTGTGGAAGTAAATCAATGCAGAACTCCTCAATATTGAAATAGAAAAAAAATTCAATAAATTTTATATACACACTTTTCAACCTTATTATAAATGTTTAACATAAATGCATTGCAACCCCCCCCCCAAACTTCAATTGAATACATTTTGACCAATAACTTGAAGCACCCCTTTGTAATTAAAAATGAACAACCTGTTGTTAGTTTCCTGTAACCTCCTCTGCTAATGTAGTCACATTACTTCAGTGTTACAGAAATTGTGTATTTTTAAGTAAATGTCATGTTTCTCCTCAACGTTTAAAATCTTTTCCAGTTAAATCGTGCTACTGTTCAAAATTCTGTCACTGGAAAATTGGAAACTGCAACATACAGAATAAGTAAAAGGTATTTAAACTGTTCTATTCAAATAAACAATATCACTTTTATAAAGAGGAACTACTCTTGACAGTTATTTATTGAATTTCTTAATTTGTTCTGGTACAAGGACAATTTTGTTTCATGAAGTTCTTCTAGGTGTATGGCAGGAGAAGGATTTTTGTTAGATACTGCAACAATGCATTACTTGTTTCTGCCATTGAAAGAAAGGTTGTCTATTTCTGCATCAATGGCAACAGATGAAACTATACTGATGTATGTTAAGAATCACATGGATGAAACATGCTAGTAACAAGGAAATTTTGAGAAAGAATAGTAATGAATTTATCTTTGTTCTATTACTTATTCACACAAAGATGGTTTGTAAAAAAATTCATAAAAGGAAATATAGTTGGATCATCATTATGCTATATATGTCTTAATATGTATAGGAAAAACTACTGAAAAGTTGTAAGTTTAAAAATGTATTTTTCGACAGTATTTATTTATTTCTATTATTATTATTATATATATATATATATATATATATATATATATATATATTTGATATTTCAGATCAGCCTCGGCAAATTGATTTTGTTTCTGATGAAAGGCCAAGGTCGGTCTGAAATATCAAACATACATATTTCTCTCTAACTGCACATTGAAGGTGGTATTAAATGGGCATGCCTCCCAAAACTACCATACGAACGCAGGTGTCCCTCAAGGTTCTATCCTAGGTCCCACACTCTTTCTGATCTACATTAATGATCTCCCCGAAGCCATTAGATCCCAAGTTGGCATGTATGCCGATGACAACAATCTACTCTCGCATCGATCAAAAACCAGGTGTGGGCGACAAAGCGAACCTTGCTGCCATGCTTGAAAAGAACCTCCAATCCTTAGTGGCCTGGGGTAGGAAATGGCTAGTAAATTTCAATGCTTCTAAAGCGAAGCTGTTATCAACTAACCACCATAGACAATCGCATCTACCTCCCATTAGCATGGGACAGGCTAGCCTCCCAGAGAGTAAAATACTACGCCTCCTTGGCCTTACACTTTCGGCGAACCTCAAATGAAATGACTATATCGAATCCATTGCCAAATCTGCCGCTATGAGAGTCGGCTCTCTGTGCAGGGCCCGGAAGTTTTTCCCACCTGAATCTATTCTGCACATGTACCTGTGTATTGAATATTGCTGCCATATCTGGTCGGGTGCCCCTGCTGCTTTCCTTGGGCTTCTTGACAAAATACAAAGGAGGATCTGTAATGTGGTTGATACTGACTTGGCAGACCGGCTGCAACCACTCTCTCACCGACGTGATGTGGCTTCCCTATGCCTCTTCTACAAGTACTTTCATGGCTTCTGCTCCGATGAACTTAGAGCACTGGTGCCGCCTAAGCAGGAATTTACACTAAATACTAGATTAGCAACTAGGTCCCACCCTTTTACAGTTAAACAGATAAGATGTAACCATAAATTCTACTCCAACAGCTTCTTTTCTCGCGCTTCCCACCTGTGGAACTCCCTTCCACAAGTCTTTCCCGACAGCTACAATCTCCAGGTGTTTAAATGTAGGGTCAATAGACACCTCCTATCACCCTAACTCCCAATTATTCTCAGAACACTCATCTACCCAACCCTCATTCTCAGTATCCTTACCCGCCTATCACCCACCCTCTGACATTTCCTATATTTAATCATCCTTTCTCCACTCTATGTAGCCCCCTGTGCAGTAGTGGCAGTGACATGCCTTGGTTGGGGTGAAACGCTTATATATATATATATATATATATGTGTGTGTTTTTGGTGGTAAAACTTTTTTACTATGGTGTTTAAGACGAAAATTTTATTAAAGATCAGCCATGCCAAATATTAAAACAAAAACATCAGAACTGTAAATGGGGAAATATGAGGAATAAACAAATCTTATGGGTGGCATGAATGAATGGAAGGAGAAAATGTTAGTTTTGCTAATAGTTATTACATCTGAAGATGCTAGAGACCTAGCAGAGCAAGCCCAAGCAAACACTCCCTTTGTTTACAAAGACAGGGCTGCCTAGACTTGATAAGGAGTGTTTCCAACACCTTCAGATGGAACAATGAGTGTAATCTGGCCAAAACAACCAATCCACACTGAAATCCAAAGCACAACTCGGATTATTTATAAGATAATTGTAAATAACAGAATTATGATTGGTGGGGGTAGGGAGAGAATGTCTTTACGCATAGAGAGGAGAGATCTAATTTTAAACACAACATACACATTATCTGCAAAATAACTCATGTGAACTTAATGAAATCCACTTGGCAAAGGTCTCACTAACCCTACCCAACCATGGTATTTGAAGATAGACTAGACATTTTCTAACTGTGGCATGTTTAATTTTATTAAACTGAGCAATCTTATCTTGAATAACTAATTGAACAATGTCTGAAGGATGGGCATTGTTCAAAAAGAGACTAGTTATACAACAAATTTCATCTTTCAAGGTGTTATCTGAAGAAATCATTAGCATCTAATGAGTGAAAGCCTTGATCAAATTGATCTTTTGTTGTTTAGGACAAAAAGGGTCCCACCGAGTGTAGAGACTAGTGTAACAAAAGAGGAAGGTGTTCTAGGAACCAGAACATCTAAGTTATCTACAGTAAATTTAAGAGCCAGATGACAACCTCCGATTCATTGTTGAACACAGAAAAAAATAGCCTTAACTTGTGGGCTATCATGAACTAAGCCTACTCTTAGGTTCTTCCAGGCCTATGGTTTACTTACGTTCTGTTGATGATACTTTTTGTGTGTTCAACAGTGAATCAGAGGTTGACCAATTCTTTCTACTCAATGGTGTTCATCTGGCCCTTAAATTTACGGTATAGTTGTATAACTAGTATCTTTTTGAACAATGGCTATCTTTGGACATTGTTCAATCAGTTATTCAAGATAAGATTGCTCAGTTTAATAAAATTAAACATACAACAGTTAGAAAGTGTCTGGTTGTCTTCGAATACCATGGTTGGATAGGGTCAGTTAGACCTTTGCTAAACAGATTTCATTAAACTCACATGATTTATTTTGCAGATATGTTTAAAACTAGATCTGTCCTGCCATCTATGTGTAAAGACAGTCTCCCCCCACCTCCCATCATCTACTATTTTAAATGTAGTTGTGGAGTCAACTACATACATAGAATGATGCATGATTTGGATGTTATGGTCAAACAACATGTACCTGCTAAAATACTTAAGAATTTTTCCTCTCATAATACCATTTGAAATACATACTGGTCCTCTATTACAGATCATTTTATGAATAATCAGTGGTACTTTGGATTCCAGTGTGGACTGGTTCTGCTTTGATCAGATCAGGCAGAAGGTATTGGAGACTCTTTATCAGGTCTAGGTGGCCCTGTCTTTGTAAACAAAGGGAGTGTTTGCTTGGGTTTGCTCTGCTAGGTCTCTAGCATCTTCAGATGTAATAACCATTAGCAAAATTAAAATTTTCTCCTTCCATTCATTCATGTCACCCATAACATTTGTATATTCCATATATTTCCCCAGTTACAGTTCTGATGAGTGGGGACTAGTCTTTTTTTTTGTTTTCATATTTAGCATGACGGATCATAATAAAATTTGTCTTTAGCGCCATTATATATATATATATATATACATACATACACACACAAGTTATCAACAAATATTTTGTTTATATTGCTTGCTCCAGTCTCCTTTTCTCATACCAACCAAATCTTGCAATCTTTGAAACATTGTAATATTTTTTTAATTTTTTATATTTTAGTGCCTGGTTGAAAGGAGAAGAACATGAGGTATTTGAAAAGATTAATAAAAGAATTGAGACAGTAACAAATCTAACACTTAGCACTGCAGAAGAACTACAGGTAAATTGAAAATTGCCCTTGAAAAAAAAAGAAAAAAAAATTGCTCTGTAAATACAATCAAAATCAAATAATTTTATTTACATGTATTAATTTAAAAATTGAAAACTAAAAATCTTCCAGACTTTAATTTGTTCTGACTTTGGTTCATGAGAAATCATGAACATCATCTCAGCCTATATATTTGAGCAAAAATGTTTCTAAATAGTAATTTTTCTAACCCTGTTTATGGTTTCACTACTTTACAATGATGCATATATTAAGATGATTCTCTTCAACTGTAATGTAAAAAAAATATTCTTTTGATTGATTTGATGCTTTATTTCCCAGGTTGCCAATTATGGCATTGGTGGTCATTATGAGCCTCATTTTGATTTTGCCCGGGTATGTATGTTTTGTGCCCCCCCCTACTTTCCTACACGCTTGTGATTTGCTTCAAGATAATTATTCCATTTCTAAAAAACTCTTGATTGAAATATTCCCCCCACTTTTTTTAAATGCATTTTCAAGTGTTAATGAAAAAATTCAGCTTGCTTTAATTAAAAAATGTTTGTTTAAATTGAAACATCATTTATATTATAATTAAGGCTCATTTTAAATTATTACTCAATAAATTCATTTTATTTATTTATTTATTTTTTTTAAATCAACTATTGATTTGGTCAGACCTCCTGTCAGATATGATAAAAATATTTAGACATTTTCATTGTTAATATAAAGTAATCATTATGAAATGGCATGGTCAATTGTATGCCAAAGGAATTTACTTTTGAATACTTACTAATTTGGGACTTTAGTATCTCATTAGGAATTTATTAAAGAAAGAAGTATGAGCAACTTCCTATATGGGCTACAAAAAAAAAGTTTAGTGGAATTTATGAAAGTACATTTCTTTCTTAAAAGTAGAAATAACTTGATTGAATTTTCATTAATACTTCATAAGTGTACTGTTCACTTGAAGTTTTCTTTTTAATTTTGTTACTTTTAAAATGAAGTTTAATAGGTAATTCTAATTAGCAATACAACAGTAAATTTATATTAATGAAAACATATAGAATTTTATGTGAATCAAATCATTTAAACTAAGATAGTGAAATAAAAATTATTTCAATGATTTAAAAGTATTCTGCTGAAAATGAACTAGTGATTAGTTATAAATTGTATGTTTGTAATAATTGTATTTAAATTTATAATGTTCTTTGCAAAGAACATTATAAAGATTTCTTCCTTAATGGCATGTGAAAATGTTGTCAAAAATTTCAAAAGAACTGTGCATTTGTCTTTTATTTAAAAAAAAAAAATTGTTTTTCTTTTTTATTGTCTTGTGCACTCGTCAACTTTGTTTTTGCACAACTGTTTCTTGCATGTTCTGCATATATTATACAGATAGGCTTGTCAGGTCACTTTATTGTATAAGAAAATACATGATCCTGACAGACTTCCCTCCCTACTTTAAAACTAGGATAGCAAAGATTTCATTTTCAAATTCCAGTATTTAATATGGTTCTTTCTTTTTCTAAAAATTTTTTTTCTCATGTGTGTAATAAGTTAAATATGGCTACTAGAGTGGTGGGTATCGTTAACTCCAATTTTGAATACTGTGGCAGGTTCTTCAGCTGTAAAAGAATTCCCTCTTTGTATTATGAAATATGAAAGTAGTAATATAATTGAAATTAGTGAAGCACTTACTTGAACATGCAAATCTCCAGTAATTTGCCTTAAAAAAAAACACCAGCAGCATAGCATGAAAAAAAAAAAAACTCAATATTTGTCTATATTTCTGTGATGAGGTAGTATTTACATTATTCAGACTATTGTTCTCAATCTTTGTTGCCAGTTGTTCAGCCTTCTTCAGGTGCTAAGAATTTTGAACCTAACCCTTTATTACGATCACTGGTATATCATTCTTATGCCTTGTGCAAAGCCTCTTTTGGTAGTCATGAGTTATCTCCATCTAACCAGACTCTCTGAGTTAATTGTTCACTACTGCTATAGCCTGAGATTGAACTCAGAAGTCTTTGGGTCAAGTCACTGGAATTAACCAATGTCTCTCTCTCTCTCTCTCTCTATATATATATATATATATATATGACTGGGCCATGTGTCCTTAAGAACAAGACCAACTGAGACTTATTAACCTAATGTTCAGTAATCTTTTTTGCTCATATTGCAATTTTGTCACTAATGATTTTCTCTGGCATTCCGTATTGTATTAGTCTCTATGCTTGGTCGGCTTAGGAGATTTTTGTAGCCTAGCATATGTGCTGATTCTTTAAGTTTGCATAGTTTCCAGTGGCATTCTCTAGCTATTATTTAACTTCATCCCATAGGGGGTGGTGATCCCCTTTCTCTCTCCATATATGGTTAGCTATGCCTGATTTTTCCATCTCCCCTTGCGTTACCACTTTGTGATGTTTTTGTAGCTTTACTTTATCTCCTTTATATTTATTTCCACAGTTACATAGAATGGCGTACACACAATCCTTACTCATGTCCTCCTGTGTTGAGGAGGGAGGAGTCTTATGCAAGAGAGGTTCCTGCAAAGTGTAGAACCACTTCCTGATGTTATATGGACCATAGGTCCATTGTATTTTCTTTGATAACCCCTTCACTTAGAGTAGACAGATTGAGGCTTTTTTTTTTTTTTTTTTAGAGTTTTTATCCTCATGCACTCTCGCTTCCATGTGTGTTGGAGCTGTTGTCATGTACCCTGGATAATTGTTACATTGTAGGGTACTGCTTATACAGACCATTTCCTGTTTATATGGCTCTGGGTTGCCATTGTAGGCAGCAGATGATTCCTTTCTTTACATTGTATGGATGGTGGGAGTTGAACTTATTGTCCGGTGAATGTTGGCTTGCAGTATATGGATGTCTTGAACCCCACCTCTGTTCGAGTTATTAGCACATCCAGGAATGTCAGAGAAAATCTTTCGTTTTAAAATTGCAATATGGACTCTGGTTTAAAAAAAAAAGAAAAATGATTACTGAACATTAAGTTTAAAAGTCACAGAAATTCAGTTAGCCATGTGTCCTTAAGAACAAGAACAAGTGGATAGAGATATTGGTTAGTTCCAGTGAGTTGACCCAAAGAGTTTGGAGTTCAATACCAGGTTACAAGACTTACAAGTATAGTTAGAGGAAGATAACTCATAACTACCACAAGAGGCTTTGTGCAAGGAATAAGTTTGTAATAAAGGGTTTGGTTTTATGGCCAAAATGTCGTACAAATGGCAACAAAGATGAGGACAATAGTCCAAATAATGTAAATAATATAAAAAAAAACTCCAAATTTAATAAAACAAAGTTTTATGATCAAAAAGGTTTTGTCTTTCCTCTTACTAAGAAAATATTTTTTTTAATCTTTTCTCACATGTTGAAAATTTTAATTTTTTCTACTAAAATAGATAATCTTTATTCACAAATGAATGAATTTATTTATTTTTAGAAAATCTTAGTAAAAAAAAAAAGAAAAATTTTTTTTTTTTTTTTTTTTAGTCACAAACTTTACTTTATTAATTAAACACAGGACACCTTGCAGAATGTGTCTTTTTTTTGTTTTTTTTTTGCCAGATTTACAAACAGCAAATCTGCAATAAAATTATGACATTCTTTAATTAGATAAGCTTTTAATTAATTTAATAATATATATATATATATATATATATATATATATCATGGGCTTTAAAGTCTGAAGAATTCTTTTTCTCAATGAATTTTTACAAGAATTGTTTTCACTTTTCTTTCTAAAGTCTCTTAACATGATCAACAAAGTTGAAGTTATTAAGCCAAAGTTTTGAAAGCTTAATACAAATCATGCACTAAGATTTTTGAAATAATTTTTAATGCATATAAACATGCCCATTTTGAAAGTATGGCTATACATGATATATACACATTATCAGAAAAGATTGATGACTATTGTAAAAACAAGTGTTCAGTCATTTTCTAAGATTGTTTTAACAGATAAAATCTCTGTACAACATTAATAAAACAAAACTGTCAACCCCTTATCAGTGCTTGTCAAGCTATGGTTTGTTTTAAAAATCCATTTCTGTTATTTTCAAAGTAAATATTTGTTTTAAATTAGGTAATATTAATTTCGAAAGAATTTTTTTCAAACAATATAATTTTAGTTTGAAATAGACTACAGTATTTTGCTTACTGGAAATAGTAAATTTAATCTTTTACCTTTCAATAAAACTATCAAGAAAGACTTTTAATTTTTAAAATTAATTTTAAATCTTAAGTACCACGAATTAGTGTAGGTACCTTCTTAAACATTATTTGAATGAACTTACCTATATACACTCCTTTCTCTTTCACCTATTAACCTAATTCTATTTTCATATTTAACCTGATTCTTTTTCTGCTTTTTTTGTGAATCTAACCTGGAACTTTTGTAAATTATCTATAACAAATTTACTTACCACTAAATTTCAGAATGCTTTTATTATTCAAGTGTAAGCTCAAAAGATATCACAGCATCCTCTTAATCGTTAAGTAATTTTTTAAAACTTTTTTGTAGTGTCTGAAATTATTTTTGCTTGCTCTTTATGCAAAATGACAACTTTTAGTTTGGTTGGGAGTTTAAATTATTTTATTTCCAAGTGTTGCCTCTGTCTAATTTAGGTATCTTAACTTTCATCAGTGACTGAAATTAAACTAATGGTAGACCAAAGCATTTTTAATACAAATATCTTAAATTAAATTTTCCAGTGCATTATTCCTTAAAGGGCTTTGATTTTTCTTTTATAGTTTAATTACTTAATCAAAAACTTGCCACTACACTATAAATGTTTTACTTAACATACACTTGTGTATAAACAATTAGATACTAAGCATTGTTTTTTTTTATCATTATACATGAAGTGTTAGCCTTAATATTTAGCATTGGTATAATTAATTGTATCAGTCTGTTTCAATGTATTCATATCTATTGTATGGCTTTTGCTATGATGTTGCAGAAACGGGAGAGAAATGCCTTTGAGAAGATAGTGGGGAACCGAATAGCCACCTTCCTGGTCTATGTAAGTGCTCACTATGAACTGTATGTTGGTCATGTGCTGAGCAAACATGATGCTGATACAAAATTTAAACATTTCAAAATACCAAAAGAAATATTGGTAACATGGAGATTAATAACTTTAATAATAATTATAAAAAAAGTCAGGTGAGTGTTAATGATAAACTGAGGCAAGAGGCACCACCACTTGTGCATGAATCACTAATTAACCACCCAACCAAACTAGTAACTGTTTACAAATTGAAGGCATTTCCAATGGCAGACCTTTCACTATTACTTTTTCTTCTGCCTTCAAATATTTATCAACATGAACTTTAGAAATTCTGTTATGTTGAAAATATCTGAGTGATATTCTTATCAGCAGAACTTTTAGAAAGTCATGTCTTTATATTTAAAAAAATGTGGTTTGTTGAGATAACAAAAAAATACAGATGTTGTTCTGAAATGAATAAAATTCAACCTGCTGCTTGGGCACCTTTTTAAAAACTTCATTAAGCAGCATGTTTTTTAATCTGTCTTAATGAAAGGAATTGGCACTGAAAGGATTTTGTGCTTCAATTATTTGTGTTGTAAGGTCTGCCATAAGTGTTTGTTTGCACTTCCTCTTCATTTTGTAAGCCATTTCCTTTAGCGCTGCACTCACTCATCACTTCGATGTCTATTTTAATGTGTTCTTTGATTGATCCAAAACCCAAGTCTATAGCTTTTTCATATCCTCTATTGACCAACCAGAAAGAAGAGACAAATGCCTTCAAGAGATTGGGTACAGGAAACCGGATAGCCACATTTTTAATCTATGTAAGTGAAGTGTCTTGCCATTTTGTAAAAATTTTTTTTTAATACTTCAACGATGAAGGTGAATACAGCTGCAATTATACTTGTAAAAGGATGGGTGATGCATTAAATATTTCTAGTTGCTTCACATGAAGTAATAAATGTTTTAGTTTTTGTTTCCTTGTTGTATATTTTGAGCTTGTTTTAAATGGTGTAGTGATAAATGCAGTCCTTGTAAAGGTGGTGAGGGAAAACATTTGCATATAAAGGAAATTTCATCTCTTTGTAAGTTTGAAATTAAACCTGGAACTGGCAACAGTATCTGCTAAAGAGAAAAAAAAGTATTCTACAGGAATTAACTGTATCAGCTCCCGGACTGAATGTGACATGTAAAATAGATTTGCTCAGTACATGATAAATTTTTTTTTTTTTTTTGAGTTTTTAAACTACATGATTTCAAACCAAAATTTCAATTTATTCATAAAAAGTAACATTTTAAAATACTTCTCTCATATTATTTTTTTTAAAAAAAAAAGTCAAAGTTCTCTTGCCATTATCTTTATCTACACTTGAAGAAATTGGATACCTTGTGAAATGTCTTCTCTTGCTTCCCCCACACAATTGTGAATTGTGCACTGTCAACTATTTATACTTTTATCATATTTCAGATGAGTGATGTTCCAAGTGGAGGAGCTACTGTTTTTCCTTATCTTGGTTTAAAATTATTCCCCAAGAAAGTAAGTACTCATTAACTCCATGTATTATTAATGTTGTGGACAGATGGAAACAACAATAATAACCTGAAACTAAATCTTTTAACAGGGTGCTGCTGCCTTTTGGTATAATCTGCAAAGAAATGGTGATGGAATCTTCAACACCCGACATGCTGCTTGCCCAGTGTTAGTTGGAAATAAATGGGTAATGAACAAATGGATTCATGAACGAGGACAGGAATTTCGAAGGCCATGTTCAATATATCCAGATGTGTAAACAAGAAAAAGTAAAAGAATGTACTGATTTAACATTGGACTAATAAGAACCCAACTTTTTTAAAGATGAAACAGGAAATGATTTTTATGAAAGTAAGAAAAAAGTGCTCAAATTTAGAAAGCAGTCTTTCTTGGGCTAAATAACTTAGTTAAATTTGTTTTATTAAAAGTAATGAAAATTATCAAAATCATTCAATTTCACTTGTTTGTATAGGGTTAAACAAAATTCCAAATTGTTAATACAAACATCACCAAAGAGATGTCGATGATGACGACTTGATATTTAACTGGCTTGTACCAGTATCACTTGAAAATGTCAGCTCTATTTTTGTAAATTTTTTCTTAATATCTGGGCTCTGTTATCATTCATGCCACCTACAACATCCTTCTTCCATTGGGGTGGGGGTGGGATAATCTTTCTTGAGGTGGTGGGGGTAACTTTCTTCTTCTGCAGTGTATATAACATTAGTTTGTGTTAAATCAGATTTTTTTTTTTTGTATGTACAGTTACAATAAAGAGATGAATGGGTTATGAATTTTTTTTTTTCTTTTCAAATAAAAATTGTGGGAAAAAAAAAATTGGTTTGTTTTTATTAAATCTATGGATACTTATTTTTTGAGGAAGTGGGGAGATAGTGTTTCATTTGAAGTTTATACTTAATAAGTAATTAAATTTAAATAAAAAAAAAAAAAATTTCACATGAAATTTAAAATTATTGAAAATAATGTGAGCACTTTAACAGATGATGTCCCCATAGAACAATATTACATCTGTCACCACCTTAAATAAATTGCTCCTGTTGGTTTAAAAAAAAAAAAAAAAAAATGCATTATTCCTCAGTTTCATAAAATTT
Source organism: Ascarosepion bandense (assembly GCA_037127315.1). Taxonomy (NCBI): domain Eukaryota; kingdom Metazoa; phylum Mollusca; class Cephalopoda; order Sepiida; family Sepiidae; genus Ascarosepion; species Ascarosepion bandense. The sequence goes on along the minus strand of JBBBDQ010002261.1, from coordinate 3,920,106 downwards.
TTATATATATATATTAGTCATCCACATACAAGCCTATTTCGCTGTATCACAGCTCATGAGTATGGCTAGACACATCCATTAGCTTCTGGCCGGGATCAAAACTCGACAGACTCAGTGTCACATATATATATATAATTTTCTTAATAAAGGGAATTGCTGACACTAAAATAAAAATTTAAAAAATAATACCATTTCCAGTCAATTTAAATTAGTTTTGAACTGGAGTAAGCTATTGCCTTTTCATTTTTAAAATTTTAAAACTTTTAGGTATTGCAAATCTGTGATAGTACCTTGTATTAAGTTATATCCCCCACCACCACCTTGCACGAGAAAATAAGTACCAGTAATTTTTTTTTTTTTTTACATTTCTTCATGCTAAAGAGTATAGGTCACTCCCCAGTATATTTTAATGATCTTGATAACTTTTTAAAAGTGAAATGTAACCACTTGTAAATATTAGTAATTTTTTTGTATTCCTATTAGACATTAGATCTAAACAGTGGGGGAATAATTGTTTTGAAAAACAAAATAAAAAGGGCAATTCTAAGTGCTCTTATAGTTTACTGCTATGATTCATAATGTAATACATAAAAACATTTTTCATTAGTCCACCAATAAAACAGAAGTTTTGCCCTAAGTATCCTGAATGTTCACAAATTTTTGGATGTGGTATTCAACAAAATGGCTTTTTTTTTTCTATGCAATATTAAAAAGCCTTTTTGTCATAATTGTGGTTTTTAACTTATCGAAATTGTCTCATGAAAGGAATCATTGGTCAATCCATCAAACCAATGCTTGCTTTCAACTCATTTAGACTCTGGACCATGTTTGAATAATAATTCTTTTAAAGGGGATTAGCATTTTGAATTTTATTTATAAGCCTGTTATTGCCAACATTCCATATCCTTCAACATTTGATGCTATTTCTGAAAACATCCCACTGTAATACTGTAACACTGGAGCTTCTGTCAAATGCCTTCAAGATATCTAGAGCCACAGCTCAAGCTTCGCCATTATTATCAAGAGTTTGGTATACTGATTCAGTGATAACCATTAGCATATCAGCAGTAGACCTAGTGAAATAAAAGCCATATTGTGTGAGATGCTTAACCACTTCAGTATTGATTAGAGGCTCAAATATTTTGCCAAACTAATAGGGTGATAGATGGTTTAGAGAGTTCTCCAGAGTTCTTAAAAACAAGAACTATAGAGGATTTCCAGCAAGGAGGATTTCCAGCAAGATGAAAAGCAGGACAGAGAGAGGCAATAGTAGAGTTTGAAGAGGACTGGAGTCAGCTCAGGAACACATTTATCTAGAATGATGACTGGGATACAATCACCTCCACTTGCCTTATGAGAGTCTAATTTAGAGATGGGGTTAGGCACATATCACTCAGTAGCACCTGATTTAGATGAGAAATTAGGTGTGGGTATTTTAAATGAGTTAAGTTTGGAGAAAATTTCCCAGCAAAGCATTCAACCTTGTCTGCTGTAGATGTGAAGATTTTGAATTGATGAATGAAGGAGAGATTGAGGATTTGCTGCCGATAACCTCTAGAACCAAATTTGCTATACGTAGTTTCATTCTATCAGAAAACAATATCTCTGCTTTTCAAACACACTTGCACTCATAAGCAGAAACATCTGTTGCAATCAGACATGTCATTCCAGTACAGCTAGAAGAAGTGATTCTTGTGCGCTATAGCAACTGAGCATGTAGGTGAGAACCAAGGAGATGAACAAGATTTAACTTGGAATTTCCTTGCTGGAATGAAAGCATTGATGCCAGCTTTCACTTCAGAGGCACATATTTGAACAGGAAGATTAGGTTTTTTTCAGCTGGTTGAGGAGTGAAAAGAGATGTTTACAGACGACACCACATGATCTGAGTTTCCAAGAGGGCAGAGCTGCATAGCATGACATGAATAAAAGATAGAGGATAAGTGATCTAAAAAAGAAGCATGCCCTTCAGAATTAATGAGAAAACATGTAGAGAAGTTTAGACTTTAGATGCCAACAAAGTCAGTGACAGTGTTTAAGCTACCTGGTATGATGGGCATTAAAGTCACTGAATGCAAATATATTTACAAATGGATGTAGGCAGATGGTCTCGTTTATATTATCAGAAATACTATTTAGCATACAAAAGTCATGAGAGAAAGGAGAACAATAGTGAAAGAAAAGATAGCTAAGTGAGTTTGATAGAAACAGAAAGAGGCACGTAATAATAGTTTGGAGGTTCAAAAAAGAGTTCCTTAGCCAGCAAGAGATGTACCTAAATATAAACTCCCAAGTCATGTATGTGGACAGAGTTCTTTCTGTCCATATACATGACAAGAAAGAAAGATAGCCAGGAATTGCGGAATAAGAGGAGGGGATTGCAGAGATAAGATTACTTTCACAGAGAGCTAAGATCTCTTGGGACTTTTTGAAGAGGAATTATTCCACACTGTAGAAGTCAGTCCGAATACCATGAATGTTGAAGAAAGAAATGTTGAGGAGGTTTAGGTGTTTTTTGTTGGGCTGGTTTATTTTTACATCTTTGGTTGCTTATAGTCATGGTATGATATATTGGTAAGGAAAAGTCCTAGGATAGTAGCAGCAGTTGGTCATCAAATGTAATGTGCAGGAAGGGCACTGGCACAGACTGCAGCATTGTGTGGTCTTTGGATTGCCCACCGGAGCTCTTGCAGAAACACTCTTCTGTACATGACATGGCACTGCAAGAACCCTGATATTATGTGACTCTTGATCAGAGCAGTCTCTCTAAATAATATGTAAGAGTTCATGCTCCTAGCTACCAATTGGGATGCAGTAACCAAAAAACTGCCAACCTGGTACCCTCAGTATAAAGAGATGTTGCCACCAACCACACATATCACAAAAAAAAGAAAATCACGACAACACTACTATTAATGCCTGAGAAGAGGAAAAGAACCAGGAACCCTTCCTAAACAGGAAATAAGGGATGAGTCTCTACTGTTCAAGAGAAGGGGGAGGAGGATGGACTGGGCAATAGGAAAGCCTATCTACTCCTATTTATAAAAATAAAAACGTGTCCAAGTTTTGATGTCAAGATAACAATTACAGATACAACAAAAAAATAAAAAATGGCAGAACCATATCTCCAAATAATAAAAAGCACAGCAACCAGCCATCAGTTTCACTTCCAGTTAATTTCTTTGAATATACAAACAGAATAACTTGGAGAGTTGAATCAGCTACCAACAGAGCTTTTTGATCATACAATGTTTAACTAACATTCTAATATATTAAGCAGGGAGGTAAAAAGGTGATACAGGTCAGTCCCTAGAAGCTTGCGTGAATGGCCTGATTATTAAAGATGAGACCTTGCTCTTTTAAAAGGTGCAATTCTCTTTACTTTCTTTTTCATCCACTTCAATTTTCAATTTTTTTGTGAAAGAAATCTTCAAGTCTTATTTTAAACCCACCAAATTGACAAGTACTTGGTGTGTATAGAGGGAGACAATTCCGGGCACAACAATTTTGAAAAACATCAGTTAAAATTGTCAACTTTAAAAATGCAGAAAAGTGACTATCATTGAAATAGTGGTATAATCAAGAGACATGAAATAAGAACTAATCATTACAAATGAGGAAGAAGTGTATCTTTATAAAGAGAAAAGAGAAAATTAAGATGTAAATAAAATTTAATCAAGATAACATTGACAATAAACAGCAGCTAAAATGGAGGAAAATTTCACTTTTGAATCATTTTCACAGTGTAAACTGAGGTTTGGAATACCTAATAGCTTGTACTAAATATTCCAAGAGCAGTATATTTTCCTGAAGTACAACAAAATTTCAAGTTTTCATCTAACAATAATATGATTTTTTTCTTTTTAGAAGTGAAAGTTTAAAATGAACTGGAATGACAACATTAAAATTTGATGCATAGTGTATAAAATCACATTCAATAATCTTATATTTATAACCCAATAAAGATTGGTTCTTGTATGCATTGCAAACCCAGTAATCTAGAATCAGTTTTTGGGGTCTGGCATGCCATACTGCAATTTTTTTTTTCTTATATATCTTAAAAGTAGTACAAACTAATGGGTTGGCAGTTCAATGTTTGTAGTGATTTACTTTATTAAGAGTGCTCAATACTTAGTAAAGCATTATATATGGTAATATTTTTACTATAGGTTTATAATAAAAACAGTTATTATAAACTTATCATAAAAATTCATAATTAGTTTATTTAAAAACACCAGAGTCATTGTGTTTTGAAACTATCATACTAGCACCTTGTTAGGCAGTGAAATAAAAAATTATAAAAATGTAGAGAACAACATTAGTAATTTAGTTGAAGACATAAATGTAACAATACGTCACAGATAAATTAAAAATCAGTGATAGAGTTAGTAAACTCTGCACTGTGGAATCCTCCATCAAAGATCATAAACCGGATTACAAAATTAACTGCCCCACCAGGATTAGTAACCCCACACAACCTGAAATTGACAAAATCAGCAAAACCATCCTCAAAGAAATCAACATCCAAATTAAAACTCAGACTAACTCAATGGATTAACACCAATGATGTCACCTACTAATTTAACTGAATAAATAATAAGACTAATTGTTTGTTTATCCAGTTTGACATCATTGATTATTACCCTTCTATTTCCAAAGATCTATTCACTTTGGCACTAGAATTCGCCATGGAGTATTCGATTTAACTAACAAGGAACACATAATAATCATGAGGGCAAAACGATCCATACTCATCCACAACAATGAATAGTAAAAAAAAAAAGTGAGGACCTATTTGTAATCAAAATAGGATGAGTCCTCAAATCTTGTTGTCTATTCTGTACAACCTGACAGCATATAACAACATAAATATTGAGAATATAGGGTTTTACAGGAATGATGGGCTTGTGGTAAAAAATTCCCCTAATATTAAAGCCAATAGAATTAGAAAATTAATACATAGGAAACTGAAAAGTCTTAACTTTAAGGTTACTATAAAAACTAATCTAAAAATAGTAGACTTCCCTACTTAAAAACTAATGCTAATCCTATATACATTCACCCTAAATCTAACCACCCTTAATCAATCATCAAGCATATACCTTTCTCTATTGAAAATAGAATTAGCAACAACTTTTATAATGAAAATATCTTTTATAAAACATGGTAAATTCTATGACACTGCCCTTAAAAACAGTAGCTACAAATGCCGACCTGAAATATAACAAACATAATAACAACAATAATAATAGAAAAAGAAAAATCATTTGGTAAACACCCTGATTTAACCAGATGATAAGTACTAAGTTAGGGTATAAATTCCACAAATTAGTTGAAAAACACTTCCCTAAAAATACCCACCCCTTAGCAAATTTTTTGACAGAAATATTCTCTTAAATTGAGATATAGCTGTATGGATAATCTTGAGAAGATCATTAAGGAAGAAGGAAATTAATGGAAAGTAATTGAAACTCACCTGAAGCAAGCTGAATATATAATGTTCCTCATGCCAATAACATTTACTGAGCTTCTCTATGGCATATGACTTCATTGGACTTCTTTCGAATTTATATTTAAATTGGGGTCATCAGGAGAGAATGTGCACCATTTTGGGGCCTTCCTAATTTAATATCATAATAAAATTTTAAGCAGATATAACAACCTAAACAATCAACAACATCCTTAAAAAAAATTTTTTTAAATTAATGATCACAATAGCAATAATTGCAGTTGCTGAAAATCTATTAAGTGCCCATTAGAAAAGAAATGTCTGATTGACTCTATAGTCTATCTATGCTCTATTTCTACCATAGAAAACCCCACAATAATAGAATTTTATATTGGTTGTACCAAGAATCTTTTTAAAACCTGGCATTATTTTCACACCTTATCTTTTAATAATAAAACTTGCCACAATAGCACATCATTATCAACTTATTATTGGCAACTAAAAGATGCCAATAAAATCCCTACCATAAAATGGAAAATATTAAAAAAAAAAAAAAAAACAGAACTTGTAAATCTTTAAATGAGCAATGTTTTTTATGTTTACGGGAAAAATTACAAATTATCAAATTCCCAAAACTAAACTTACTGAATAAATGTAATGAAGTAACTCCATTTGTCATCATTTAAAGTATAGTTATTTTTTTTAAATATAACTAGACATCTATAATCTATCCCCTAGCATAAATTGATTGATTCTTCCATCTTCTGATAATTTGTTTCAATTTAACAGTGTATTATATATATATATATATATATATAAAACAAACTTTCCTGTCTTTGTCACTTGTTCACTACTTTAAGTAAAAAATAACTTAAATAAAATCCTGTAACCATTTCACAATGACATGCGATAACTTTTCAGATTTGCTAAATGCTACACATGCATCACTGGAATATAAAATGTCTGGGTCTCAAGTCATTTCAAGTCTCTACCCCATGTTACCCTTACAAGTAAATTTCTCCTATCCATCATGACCTGGCTTTCTGTTGGATCACTGAGAAAAACCCTTGAACTCCCATTCCCTTAATTGTCTGGATATGGTCAAAATTGTGTTTTTAAGCTTCTATATACAATGATTCCTAACAGAAAAAATATTTCACTGCTTGATGAGGTGCTAATAAGATAGTACCAAAACACAATGGCTCTTGTGTTGCAGTGAACTATGTTTTTATTATAAAATAAACTATTACCATAATAAAAATAAAACATTACCATATATATATATAGTATAGTATAGTATAGTATTGCAGCTATATCCTATATGAAATCTAGTCAAATCCACTTCTTCCAAAAGTCTGTCTGCCATTTAATAATGGTTGGCTAGATTTTATCAAAGTGGAAAGATTGGGATTATTGGAATTTATTTAATCTGATCCAGTTCTAGTTTTTCTTGCAGTTTTAAATCAGTTACAGAAAATATTCTCTTCTGGTATAAAATTTAATTTTGATTACCAAATTTTTCAAAAATGTTTGAGTAATGATTGCTTAAATTAATTGCTACATTTTGTTTTCTTTACATTTGGTGATAGTGGCATATCCCCTCAGCACCACACTTGAATTACTTATTTTTCCATGCTTCCTTAACTGGTGCTAAGTTTAGAAATGTATAGTTTCCATCACAAAAAAATCCACAAACTCATTTTAACCGATCGTAAATTGAAGTTGCAGGAGATAGTAAAGGAGCTGAACATATCAGAAAGTAGTGTATTCAACATTTTGAATGAACATCTATCAATGAGAAAGCTGTGTTCAAAGTGGGTGCCACATTTGCTCACAGCCAATAAAAAACACAATGCGTTGATGATTCAGAACATTGTTTGCAATTGTTTCAAGGCAACAAGGAGTTTTTGTGTAAATATGTGACACTGGATAAACATGGATCCACTACTTCACTCTGGAGTCAAATTGGCAGTCAGCTGAGTGGACAGCAGCAGGTGAAAGCCATCCAAAGTGACCAAAGACGCAAACATCAGTAGGCATGGTTTTAGCCTCCATATTTTAGGATGGGCAAGGTATTTTATTCATTGATTACCTTGAGAAAGAAAGAACAATCAATAGTGAATATTATATAGCATCATTGGTGCTTTGAAGCCAAAAAATGGCCACACATGAAGAAAAAAGTGATCTTTTACCAAGACAATGCACCATGTCACAAGTCGATCGCAATGATGGCAAAACTACATGAATTACACTTCGAATTGCTTCTGCATCCACCCTATTCTGCAAATCTGGCCCCCAAAGACTACTGGCTGTTTGTAGACCTCAAAAGAATGCTCCAGGGAAAGAGATTTGGGTCAAATTAAGAAGTGGCATCAGAAACTGAGGCCTATTTTGAGGCCAAAGACAAATTGTTCTACAAAAAAGGCATCGAATAGTTAGAGAAGCATTGGAATCAGTGTATCACTCTTGAAGGAAACTATGTTGATAAACAAAGTCAAATTTTGCCTAGAAGTTGTTTTTTATTAGTTAGGCCTGGGATTTATCGAGTGATGTGTTAGGATTGTAACCTTTGTGCAAAAAAGTCAGGCAAGGTTGAAAGTTCAAAGTCTGCCACGAAATCTGTATCAAATGTCAACACCAGTGCTGTTAGGGGTGGGGTGAATCTTGTTGATCATGGAGAAGAGTACTGGATCTAACATACAGCCCTGTTTAAGGCTACTGGTGATTGAAAACAGGGACAAGAGGACATTCTGATAGTTTAATCAACACCCATTCCATTGTAGAGCATACAGAAAAGACACACAAAGCAACCTGGACAGTCAAACATTGCTGGTCTTGGGACTTTGTCAAAGGCCTTCTGGAAATCCTAGAAGATCAACATCAGTAGCTTTTGTTGCTCACAACTTTTCCTGGAGGTGTCACACACAGAAGATCATGCTGTAATATTCACACAATTCAGTAGTATTCACACAAAGATATTGCAAGTCATACCTAGGAAGGAGATACCACAATAGTTTCTGCAAAATGAGCAATCTCTTTTTTTGAATATCACAATATTGGTATTTTTAAAGTCCTCGGGAACTGTTTTATCTTCCCAGATTTTCTGCATCAGGAGCATTAACTGGGTCTTCATTTCATGATCACCATGGGAGAAAAATTCTAGGGGCACATTGTTGTGTTCAAGAGCTTCTCCGGATTTCATGAAGCAGCAGAGAACTGCTTTCAATTCATGGAAGGTTTTTTTTTTGGGTGGGGAGTGATATCCAGTGCTAGCAGTTGCTGGGTATTTTGCAAATAGTCTTCCAGTGCAATGCTGTGGTTATTGAGAAAGCTCTAAAAGTTGTTATTCCAGTATTCCTGTTGAAATTTTATTTGTCCGTTTGTTTCTTCATTTTTCTTTCTCTCCTTTTCTCGCTAAGGCCGTTGGGAAATTGAAATGTCTTTGCTGTACCACATGCCATGTACCTCGCCTCAGATTGGTTGGCTCCTTTTGATAGAATTTGAAGGAGCAAGAACCCTCAGTTTTTTGATTTTCGTACACTTGAGCAGTCCTGAAAACTTTAGCTCCGTCAGACCAAAGACATAAAAAGAAGTCTGAATTTATTTGCAGGTTTGAGAAGCTCGCAGAAAAAGAAAAAGGGATTCCTTCAGACGAACAGAGGAGAAACAAAAAATTTGACAATACTTCTTCCAGAGGAAGAAAGAGAGTTTATTTCTCTAAAAAGGACCATTTCCCCTGTTTGTCATTAACTCACGTGGCAGAAGAAAAATAAGATTGAATGTCACTTTTTCCAGAGGAAGAAAAATTTTATTTTACAAAAAGATACTAGAATGGCTATTTCATGTGAGGGAAGGATAGATACAGTGGAGAAACTAACAAAAGGGTTATATCAAGTAACACCTACAGAGTGTACGATAATGGTGAAGAAAAGGTAACCTTGTGTAGTTCTGTGATAGTAGGAATAAAAATGGTGCCCCTGTTGTTGTCTAACGCAGCCAGTAAAACTGTCACAATAAAACAGGGAGAAAAGTTAGGTTACGTTTGTCTGAAAAAAATTATGAAGCAAGTGAGAGTCAACAAGAAGTATGGAAAAAGGCCTCGAAATAAAGGAAGAAGACTTAACAGTGCCTGAAAGATATAAAGTTGAGATAAGGAAACTGCTAGAAGATAATCAAGATGTGGTAGCTAATACTTTCCAGTCCACGGGTCATGTACGGGCCAGTTCGTTGGCTATCACCCCCACCCGCCACTTCGATTCCAGCCAAAAAGTTAAAAATGTATTTTTACCTTACTAGCAGAAACCATGTGTTGGGTTAGGAGCTCAATATTCTTTATAATATTCTTAAAAGTAAGTCATTTTTGCTTGAATATCCTGTAGTATGTATTAATTCTAAATTTGTTTTTGATGTGTGTCATGCTCAATTGAATGTTTGGTTTTTCTTCTTAACTTGTCAGAAATTTCTCTGGTTGTTAAAACTTAGCAATTCTCCACCCACTTTTTTTTTTGTTTAATTGAAGTAGATAGACCAAAGTATTGCCCAGTTCATACTCCACCCACCTCTACTGAACAGGTATAGAGGCTCATCCCTTGCTTGTTCCCTGTTGAGGAAGTGGTTTCCGGTTTTTCTCTCCTCAGACTTCAGTATTGTTGCTACCGTGATTTTCCTGTGATGTGTGTAGTTGGTGGCAATGACTCTTCATTGTGAGGGTACCGGGTGGGCAGTTTTCTGGTTGCTGTTTCTGACTGGTAGTTTAGTCCATAATATCAGGGTTCTTGTAGTGCCATGTTATGCATGGATAGGTGTCTTTGCAAGCGCTTTTGGTGGGCAACCCTGAGGCCACATTTTGCTGCAGTCTGCGCCAGTTTCCCTTCCAGCACATATCGTAGTTAATGATCGCCTGCCTCCTCTACTCAAGGTCCCTCCTTACCAACAAACCTTAATATGAATAACCATATCACAAAAAAATTTAAACGAGTCAAACTTAAATCACCAAAACCTCTTGACATTTAATTTACTAACATCCGGGGCATACGTACTAACTTTTGTAGTGTAGATTCCACAAAAAGTCCCCCTGACATCCTAGCACTCTGTGAGACTAATCTCACCCCTTAATCTCCTCCTCCGACTTCTCGATCCTTGGCTATCTTCCCCTCCTAAGGAAGGATTCCACTGTCCATATGCATGGGCTGGGGGTCTACGTTAGTGAACACCTCTCTATAGCTAGGGTGACATCTCTAGAATCTCCTGACCACCAATATATGTCTTCATCTGTCACTTCTCAGTTCAGCTAGCTACCTTTTCTTTTTTTTACCGTTCCCCCTCTTCTCCCGACTGCTGCCTTCTTGACAGCATTTCTGACAATATAGATAAGGTTACTTCCTCCCACCCATTTGCTCACATATTTATCGGGCCAGGATGTTTTTTCCTCCTGAATCCATCTTGCATATATACAAATCAACCATCTGTCTGTGTATGGAATACTGTTGTCATATATGGTCAGGTGCACTTGCTGTTCATCTCAGTGTTCTTGACAGGCTCCAAAGAAGAATCAGTAATGTGATAGGTCCAACTTGGCTGCTCGACTCCAGCCACTTTCTCATTAACAGGATGTGGCTTCCCTCTGTCCGTTCTATAAATATATGCCCCCGCCCGGCCAGTCGCTGTTGGTTTCGATCCAGATAGCTGGTCGATGATTGGCTCTGTTCATGGTGATCTCCCTTGTTCCACGTTGTGTTGATTAATCACAAGGTAGTCACGTGAGTTCTCCACTAGCTGTCTCTCTGCCGAACTAAACCAAACCGGGAAGCGTGCACACAATTGAGTAATAAAAGAAAGAAATATAGCACCAAGAAAAATAAGTGGACCGACGTCTGAAGTGCTATAAAATAACGTCTTTATATGCAATAAGTATTCACACAATAGTCTTTTGGATAATTCCCAATCCCTGCTTCTATCAAGCTGGTAACAGAACAGAAGTCTCTTAAGTAAATCAAATGATTCTCCTAAACAATAAACAAGAATTCTGGCTAGCCACAGATCACTGCTCCGAACAGAGTTCTTAGTTCATTATAAGTTTAGTCAACTTGATTCTTGTTTTCCAGAATGTTGCGAAAATTGCCAAAGTGCTGGGTTATGGGTAGGTTGGTGCAGTTCATCTTCGGAAATGGAATCGAGGTGGATTTCTTGTTCTGGGCTGGATCATTCTCACCAAAAACTCTCTTCATTTGGCAATTTCAATCTTTGTCTGCAAAGTTTCTTTGTGTCTGTCTCTTAACTTTGGTTGGTTGATTAGCGACAGGCTTCTCTATGGTCGGCACCCAACAGCATGGCAATTATCTCTCTGTCTCTTTACTTCTTCAGCTGGGAACTGTCTTTGGCAGGCAGCGTTTTTCTATGGTTGGCACCCAACTGCATGGCAATTATCTCTCTGTCATTACGTCTCTGGACTGGGAACTTGGACTCTCTGCCACTCGAGCTGCAACTCCAACTCAAGACTTCAACTGAAAACCGCATTCAGTTGGCGATCTCAAAACTTTGTCTGCAAATTCTCTTCTTGTCTGTCTTTAACTCAGGTTGGCCGGCAGGCCCTGCAGTTGGCACCTATCTTCATCATTACATCTCTGGGCTGGTAACTCCAACTAACTGCGAACTGCCTCCAACCGCCGCTGACTCAAACTCAAACTGATTTTGGTTCCTCGGGACCCTGTATATATGCCTATGCCATGGTGTGGGGCTGACGAATGCTGGGTGTCTAATCCCTCATCTCAGCAATCAATAGAATGCAGAGGTTAGCTGCTACTCGTTGTTACCTTTGGTTTGCCCAATGGGATTAGTCTTCTTTCCATGACATCAACTGTTGGTCATCTCCCACTTTCGGGTGCTGGTTCACAGGACCAATGAGATTCCTCAGTCTTATGACGTCAACTTCCCATACCCCTTTTCTGGGCTGGACTTAACCGGCGAATTTTCTTTCTCACAAAACAATTTTGGGGATCTTTTTTAATCAATCACTATTAACCTTTTTGAATTTGCTTTGCCCAAAACAAGTTGACAAGGGTCTATTGACATTGTCACTTAATTAAGAATTTTCCGCATCTGCGTTTTTAATATCCGTTTCCAAGTCACAGACACTTCAGGTGATGTAAAATATTTTTGTTATCTGCTTTATTTTTACTTTCTGCTTGATGTCAAGCTAAATGTCTCTTCTCTAAATTACTAATCCAGCTTTCAACTCGGAATCAGATATTTGTTATCTCAATTCTCTTCACAATTCATGCGAGCAAGACAATGCCTTTGAATACAATAATAAAAAGTAATACGTGTCTAGTGCCATGTGGTTAGTTTTATGTTTCAGATTTCTAATGTCCAGCAGAAATAACTGAATTTATCTCTCTTCTCTTTCTCCTCTCTCTCTCTCAGATTTAGGATGACAACAGAGAGTAAAACATGTTAGCTTTCATGGGTGGGCCTAAACCAACGTCTATTGTTTGTTGTACTCTATGACATTAACACAAATCCATTTCTCTTTTCTGCCTCTTCTTTCTCAGATTTAAAATAACAACAGAGAAATACCATTTGTTATCTTTTGTTTTCTTTTCCTTTGTTCCTATTCGGAGAATAAAGAAAAATGCCTTTTAGCATGTTTTCTTCGGATCAATAAAAAATTTTCCAGTTATAGTTAATAATTAATTAATAAAATTAATTATCTCTGTTCCGCCCAAATATTGTCACAAATATTTTCTTGTCTTCTGCTCCGATGAACTCAAGTCACCGGTGCCCCTGCCACAGGTGTTTACTCATGCAACCAGACTAGCAACTGGGTCCCACCCATTCACAGTTAGATCAACCAAATGCAGACGACAATTCTACTCCATTAGCTTCTTTTCTCGCACTTCCCGCCTGTGGAACGTGGAACTTGCTTCCATATTCTTGCTTTCCTGATGGCTACAACCTCCAGGAATTTAAATGCAATGTCAATACTCATCTCTTAACCACTTGACTCTAGTTCTTTCTACATCACCCTGTATATCTTTTCCTTTCTCTCTACCTTTGGAACTGTCACCACACCTGTATTCCCATCCTTCTCTTGCTCTTTTTAACTGGTTCGTCTTTCCCTTTACTCTCCTATCTCATCTTTTTACTCTTATGTAGCCTCCTGCACATCAGTAGCGTTACTGCCTTGCTTGGGGTGATGTGATATTATAAAAAAAAAAAATACTGACAAGGAGTTAGGACAGACCAAGACAGTACGAATAAAGATAGACACTGATGAGGACCCACCCATTAGATTGAGGCCTTATAGGACCCCAATCCATAAGAGATAATTAGTGGAAGAAGCAGTAAATGAGATGTTGAACCCAGGAGTAATAAATAGAGGGATCTAGGTCCCCATGGAATTTTCAAATATTTATTGTGGAAAAGAAGGATGGAGGACATATTTGTGTGAATTTTAGACAGTTAAATGCCATTACAAAACCGGTAGTGGTACCTTTGCTTCTGATTGATGATATTCTAGCACTTTTGAGAAGGTCAACCTGTTTTTCTACTCTAAGGTCAGGTTATTGGCAAGTAGCTTTGGATGAAAAAGACCAGGAGAGGATAGCTTTTACTTGTCATGTGGGTCTATCTAATTTTTGTGTGATGCCATTTGGGTTATCTGATGCCCCAGGTGTATTTACTCTGTTAATATCCATAGTGTTAGGAGGTATGGAAGATTTTGCCATGGCATACATGGATGATATCATGGTGTTTTCTAAGATGCCTTAAGAGCATTTTAGATCCTTACAGAAGGTGTTCAATAGGCTGAGAGAGCACTGGTTGAAATTAAAATTGCTTAAGTGTCAGTTTGTGAAAGATGAGACCAAGTATTTGGGTTTCATTATAAACAATATGGGAAAAAAAACGGATTTAGATAAGGTAGAAGTGATAAGGGCTATGCCAGAGTCCAAGACAGTGAGAGAGGTTTGTGGCTTTATAGGAGCCATTGGATGTTACGGATGCTTTGTACCTGCATTTAGCAGATTAACAGGACCCTTGATAACTCTAACTAAGAAGTATGCTAGATTCAAGTAGATGGAGGACTGTCAGCAAAGCCTTTGATACCCTTAAGGATCAGTTCACAGCAGTACTTTTGCTGACTTACCCAGACCTGAGCAAGCCAATGGTGCTGTACACAGATGCCAATGACAAATATATCAGTGCAGTACTTACCCAGCCACATCATGATAAGGATGGACCAGTGCCAGGTATACCTGAGGAAGTACCTATATACTTTCTATCCCACAGATTATCAGAGACCCAGCAGAGATAGCCAGTGATAGAAAAGGAAGTGTTTGCCATTTTATATGCCATACAAAAATTAGATTATTACTTAAGTGAGGCTGTGTTTACCATTAAAACTGACCATAAGGCCCTCAAACATTTATTAGAGACAGAGTGGACAAATAAAAAGATTCAGCAGTGGGCATTGAAGCTTAGTGGCTATCAGTGTAAAATAGAGATCTATCTGGAAAGGATAATACCTGTTCAGATATGTTATCAAGAATTCTAGAAAGATTAAGAGTCTGAATTCCTTAGGTTAGAACCAAGGGTGGATGCCAGGGCTTATCAAGTTAATGTGATAAATTCCCACACCCTAAGTAAATATCTAGTTTGAAAGGAAGAAGAAATTATTAGAGTCTCTCATTGGGAAGCTATCATAGAGAAGAATCAGAAAGATAGCAAAATTACTTCTCTGAGGAGTAAGGTGGAGGCAGGGACTATCTCCAGATATGTTATACACAATGGAGTGCTGAATTACATTTTGGAACAAGAGGAAGAAAGAAGTCTCAAAATAGCAGTACCAAAGATGCTAAGACAAAAAATCTTAGCCCGGTGTCATAAAAAAGATAGGATACATAGGGGTTGATAGAACCTATGAATTAATAGTCAGGAATTATTTTTGGTCTAGACTGTATAATGGGGTATTGAATTATATGAACAAGTGTATAACGTGTCAATCGCAGAGTAGAGATAATAGGGTGTTATGTCGTCAAGTATAAATGAATAACTCAACAACAGAATCAGAATATAAGTTGTATTCCGCGGAAAGATGGTTAGTATGTACAGAAGTGATTAGTAATATTTACAATAGAAAGATACAAGAGTCCAATCCGTCGTAAGACGTGTATATATGTGATTACTTCCGGTACGCCACCGGAAGTGTGACTAACTCTTCACTGACTCGCACTGACTCTTCAGTAACTCATTAGAGACTCTCAAGTGACTCTCTACCGACTCTCCTGTAGAGAATCCACCATTGCTATATATAGCAATGGGAACAGTCCATTTGTAGTCAAATAGGAGCGGCGCCCTAACATAGGGTCACCCCAGTGATGGAAACAGATATTCCAAATTACCCATTTCAGAAGGTGAGTATGGACATTTCAGGGCCCTATGGAGAAATTCCTCATAGAAATTTGTATATAGTAAGCTTCGTGGACTGGCTGACGAATTGGCAAGAGGCTTTCACAATACCTGATAAGAAAGCATAAACAGTATCAAATATAATGCTTCAGAAGATATTTCCTAGATATAGAGCCCCTCAGCAGTTGGTCACTGACAATGGACTGGAAAATGTAAATTGAATCATGGAGGAAACTCCGAGAGAATTTAATACCGTGCACATTACCACTTCCCCATACCATCCGCAGAGTAATGCGAAAGTAGAAAGATTCCACCGAGCCTTATCCAATGTGCTAACAAAGTTGGCAGGTGATAAGGAGAGCTGGGATGAGTATTTAACACAGGCACTGGCTGCCGTTAAATTTTCTATGAGTGAAACTGCAAAATTTTCCCCTTATTTTATGCTATTTGGCAGAGATATGGTCTTATTAATAGATAATTTGCTAAGACCCAGAAGGAATTATATGGGAGAAGATCTTGGACCAACAGGTTTTACTCAGGTGATAAGAAAAATCAGGAGAGTCCAAAAGAGGGGTATAAAATTGGCAGAGCCAGATGAATGGAAACAAGCAAAGGAGAGGAGAGCCAACAGAGGAATGTGGAAGACACCTTGATTGAAACTGAAGAATTAGAGACTGATAGTGAAGGAGAGGAGGAAATTATGATTACCCCAGAGAGTTTGGAGAGAATACAGGGAATCAACAATTGCTGAAATGGATACCTTAAGGGAAACAACAAAGCAGATGGTGCACTGTAGATGAGTAGTGAAGGGTACGATAGTTGGGAAGAAGAAGATGAGATTCCATTAGCCCAGTTAAAAGAATGGTTAGAGACTGAAAAAGTATCTAAAGATGTAGAATTACCTATAAAGATTTGACTGAGAAGGACAGCGAGAACTAAAGCTCCAGAATAGAGAAAATGAGAAGATTGATAAAATACCTGCAGAAGAGTCTGAGAGGTGGACCAGACTGAGGTCATTGATGTTAACGGGTGTTAGGAAGGGCCCCATTGCATATGGGGCACTGTTAGCAGTGGACTGGATTACTTCCTCATGTGCTTATGCAAATTGATAACCATAAGAAGTAACAGAAGGTAATGTAGGACCTGCATCTTTATCTTATTACAGATATGGGCAAGGAAGGGCCACTGATGGCACTGGTTTTGATCTTGAGTGCACAGCGAAAATACTGTATTTAAAAAGATCAATGAGGTGGTCATAACTAGATCAAAATAGTTGATAACACTAGTGATAGATTTACAGCCATACAAAGAGTTATTCGCTCATTTAGAAATGGAAATAATGAAGCTTGATAGGTCTAGAACAAAAGTAGCTCAGGATTATCTACAGAATGAAGACTACAACCATATAATGTATCCATTGGCCCAAGAATCCCTGATAATTGATAGACATCAGAAAGATATGAGTTTATACATAAAGGAGGTAGAGCTATTACAGATTAGAAAAAAAAAGGAACTTTACTATTGTTGGAAAGGCCTTGAGTGTGTTATTTGGAACAGTGTCAGAATATGATGTACGAATGATTAGAAGAAAATTGAAAAACGTGAAAAAGAACCAACAAGTGATAGCTCAAATAGCTAGAGAGTGTATCTATTCTTAATATTACAAGGTTGGAATTAGCTAAGAACAGAGGTAGCATAAACTGGTTAATTTCCCATTTGCAAAATTTTAGAGAAGAAGCAGAACTGAGGGGTTTAGAGGACTTTTTACAGCAGTATTTCCAGTTGTTATCAATAACAAGTAAAGTCTATCAGACCAGTCAGTCATTAACCGTACTACCAGAGCAGGTGAGAGCTCAGCTGGATATGCTATCTATGGGACACTTATCACCAAGTATAATAATTCCAACCCGGTTGTTAAGTGTTGTTGGAAATACAGGCTAGATTACCTAATCACTTTAGGTTACCTGTAGACCACACCAAGCAACTACGGAAATATTATAATGCCCTAGCGTATACAAACTTATTGGAAAACAAGAAGTTGTCAATACTAGTATCAGTTCCTCTGTTAGATAGGGATAGTACCTTCGAAATATATCAGGTAATAAATTTTCCTATTCTATATCCTAATACAAATCAAAAATTAGAAACCATGGCTAGGTTTGAGGTGGAGGCAGACTTTTAGTCTTGAATTTGGCCAGAATAAAATATATGTTGTTAACAAGTGAAGAAGCAAATAGATGTAAAGTAGCTGCTTTAAGCACCTGTGTATCTGCAAGCCAAATTTATGTGACTGGTCGTCATGATCTGTGTGTCAGTTAGTGAAGTGCCAAGAAAGAGACATTACTAACTAGGCAGAAGATTATCCCACAGTAGGTTGCAATTGCTTTCTGCGGTAAACTAGTTGCCAGTCAAGGCTATAGAACCCAATCTGTCCTATTATTTAACCCATAACTGGGGGGAAGAGAGATTAATACCTTTCCCAAAGAATTCAACTGGAATTTGAACTCAGCACCTTGATTTGTCGATCCGAGTCGATATCCACTGCACTACAACGCACAGTGAGTTATTTAGAAAAAATAAAAGGGGAATTAACAAAGAGTTGTCAAATAGAAGTATTACCCAGTGTTATATTACCTTCAGCAATTCGCATATCAGACAGAATTTGTGCAGCAGCCACCCAAAGAGAACTAGAATTATCTGACGTTTGTGAAAAAATCCTACTAGAACTATAAGTGGGTCCACTATTATTTATTGTGGAATTACCATTGAGGTATGGAGCCCGTAAATCCTCAATGTCACCCCGCCTCCTTATTACCAAATAGAAGAAAAATTCGAAGAAAAAGAATCTTTCTTGAAATTAATGCCAACCAACGTAAGTGAATGGACAGAATTATGGGAACCTATAGTAAAGGAGTTTCCTAAGATTTCTTTTAAAAAAATGCCCAACTTCTTAAAGCCACTTGGAAAAATTACCCTCAAAGAATTGAAATCTAAATTAAGTCTAGTGGGAAGAACTAGTTCAAGTTGGAAAGAGAATACAAGTGCTATGAAAGCTTGACTGACTGTTTTGGGATTTTTACGAATTATTTCAGTAGTAGTAGTGGCCTGGTGGTGATTGAAGAGGCAAGTGAAGTTATCAAGCAAATGGAGCGAACTGGCTAGTAAGTACCTGAGTGAAAGAAGGATTCCTTTATAAAAACTGATCCAATCTGAGTGTGATCAAACCTACTGTGGAGTTACAGGTAGAATCAACAACTGTTGGAGAGAGCCCCCGAATCATCTATAGAGACCATCAAGACCCTTGTTAAATCAAGGCAGGGTAGAAAAGATAAGTGAATAAAGACAATGAACGATTAAATAATAAGCAGTGTTGGGAGCTCCAGGAGTGATTAAAATATAAATGTGATTATTATTCTGCTTATTAGACTTAGCATGATGGGCTGTGAACATTATAACCTCGTTAGAAATAGTTTTGTTTTTTAAAATAATTGTGTGCACAAACGATTGAGGTAATTGATCTGAAAAGAAAATAAGATTATACACACTTCAAAAAAGAAAATAGACACACACATACATACATACATATATATATATATATATATATATATAACAGAAGAATAATAATTATTCTATATTTAGAATATCAAGAACTGTGCTATGAACTATTGAGGACTACCAAACTGATGCATGAATAGAATATTTTTTTCCCCCTGAAATAGACATTGGAAATATATATAAGTCAATTACAAGTAATAAACAAGAAGAGTAAGGGAGAGATGTGGCAGTGGTGATGTCACCACTGAAATAATGTTAATTATGATAATTGTTATGGATCTTCGTTGCAATTTGTTGTGGAGTTGTGGCGAAACTTCGCCACAAGTTGTAGTGACTAGTTTGTGCCGGAAGTAAGACACGGAACAAGAAGGTAGTTTCAAAACAGTGTATTAGTACAACAAGATATTCAAAGGAAGTGTTAATAATAAGTAACTAGAAATAAATAGGTCCGAAGGTATTATTACGCTGCCTATTGCCCGACTAGTAGCTGTCGTCTACTGCTGTTAACTTGCCTCTAGAAGTCATGCAGGTAACCATTTATAACAAGAGGAAGAGTCCATTTCTCATAGGAGAGCACCAAAACACTACCCTGTTCTAAAATCTTAACTTCGCAGGAGTCTACTAAAAAAGTTTTTTTTTTTTTTAATTTTTCAAGTTCATGGAAGACACTTTTGACAACTTAATTATGTGGTCTTAATATCTTTTCTGCTTTGGATTTACCCCTATTAACTCCACTGCCTTTCATTTTGCTTTTTTGAACAGCGTATTTCGGAAGCCCTTAGAGAGGTCGAAATGTTAAAAGTGTCGAATATTGTATCCATGAATGTTTCTTTAGGAAACTCGTTATCAACCTTGTCAGGTGTTTCCTAAGTTGATTTATGTGTCTTATGTCTGAATTGTGGACCCTTTACGATGTAAATCATATTCCCAATTCTTTTTTCTATCATACCCATCTCTCAAAAAGATTTGTTATCTTTAAACATTTTGAAAAAGACTTTTTCTCCTGGGATAAACTGTCTTGCAGGTATGATGTTTCTTCTTTTTGGCTTCGTTTGTTTCGGCAATAGTTTGTCAAACAGATCATATGTCACATGAACATCAATTCAGCTGAAGATTGCAAAGCTTGCATCTTGGCATATAGCGAACAGCTCGTGAAGAAATTTTCTAACAATTTCTGTAGTAGGGATTTTACATCTGTATACTTCAGACCACTTTGAGAAACTATCGACTACAATGAGGTAGTAATATCCTTCTAGAGGTCCCATGAAATCAACGTGAATTCTAGACCAAGGGAGGTACGTTTTTGGCCAAGGGTTGAATTTAATAGGAGGTGCCTTGGCTGCTAAGGCACAACCTTTACATGATTTGACAGTGTTTTCTATATCTCTATCCATACTTTTCCAATAGACATAGCTACGCATCAAATTTTTTATAATAGTACTCCCTGGATGGGCAGCGTGAAAATCTTTCAAAATGCGTTTCTGAAGTGTTAATGGAATCACAACTCATTTCCTGTATAGTAACACCTCATTGCATATAGAAAAAACATCTGTAGTTCGTTGGTCCTTTTCAATAATTTTTCAATTTTATTTCCTTACTAAACTTATCATGGTGAGTCTCTTGTCTTATTTGTTTCCAGCATCACTGGAAGTTCTTTTACCATATTACAAAGGGTAGTTTTAATTCTCCTTCAGATTGAAAGGATGCAAGCACTGCATTTTCTAGTGGTTCTTTGTACTTAGGAATTAATCTTGACAATCCATCCATATGGCCAAATTTTTTCGTTGACATATACTCCATTTTGAAATTATAATTCAACAGTATTGAACCCCATCTCTAAAGTCTGTTGACTGTGCGCATAGGAAGACCTTTCTTTGAACCAAAAATAGTGAGTAATGGCTTGTGGTCTGTCTGTAAAGTAAACTGTCGACCATAAATACAGTGGTGGAACTTTGTAACAGCGAATATAATCCCCAGTGCTTCTTTTTCAATCTGTGAATAATTTTTTTTTCCACAGCAAGCAAAGCTCTCCAAGCACGTACTATAGGTTTCATCACTCCGTTAGTCATTTTGTGAAGAATGCATGCCCCTTGCATTGCTAGCCACAATGATTTCCAAATTCAGGCCGTAATGTGTCAGAAACAAGTCTGACATTAAAGTTTTCTTTATTTTTTCAAATACCTGCTGGCACTCTGCTGTCCAAATTTAGGTCTTGTCTGTTTTTAATAATTCATTAAGAGGAGCACGCAAATTATGCAAATTTGGTATGAATGCCTGGTAATAATTTGCTAGACCGAGGAAGCTCTGTAAGGAAACAATGTTATTGGGCACCAGCATGTCTTTAATTGTGGTAGCACGTTCAGGATTCAGTCTTCTACTATCCTTGTCTATTATGTGTCCTTGGTATTTAATATTTTCCATTAAAAAAAATCACATTTGGCCTCTTTATTTTTGAAACCGTATTCTTGGATTCTAGCAAAAACTTTGTGGACATGATCCTTATGTTCGCCTACACTTTGGCTTTTCATTAGAATATCATCTAAGTGACATTAGAATATCATCTAAGTCAAGTTCACCCAGCATGGTATCCATGACCTGTTGAAATATTGCTGATGCTACCTTGACTCCAAACAGTAAACATTTATATAATCCACGATGCGTATTTATACACAATAATTTTGAACTCACCTCTTAAATAAAAATTTGTAAATAAGCATTTTTGAGAAAAATTTCCCCCATTAAGCTTCACAAAAATGTCTTCAGGACGATGAAGAGGGTAGTGATAGTCCTTCAGAACAGCATTCAGTCCTGTCGAAAAATCAGCGTAAACACGTATGTCCTTGGATTTCTTTTTTACATAGACTGCAGGTGCAACCCATTCACTATACTCTACTTTCGAAAGAACACCAGTTTTTTCAATCTATCAAGTTCCTCATTAATTTGTTCCAACGAGGCAAAAGCATATTTCTCTTATTTTTAAATACTGGCTGAACATTTTCTTTAAGTTCAATTTTAGCCTTCATTTTGGTACATCTGCATAAACTATGAGAAAAATTCCTGGATAGGCTTCCTTTAATTCTTTTTTTAGTTTATTAGCTTCAGCTTTCCAACTTTATCCAGTGACAGATCTTGCTAGATTTTATCATGGTTGGTTTACCCAATTTTTCCACATCTGCAAGTTAATTATAGTCAAGTCAGAACCCGAGTCTAATTAAAATTCTACACTTTTGTTGAACATTTTTGTGTGCACAAATTTTCTGTTATTAGCACTGTCTAATTTGTCTGACCTTGTATTTTTTATGCAGCACTTTGTTTTGGTTTTATTTTTAGCTTGGCAATGCAAAATTCTGTGTCAGATTTGGTTACATGTATAGCATTTTTTGCTTTTTGAAAAAACAATCTTTGTACCAATACATGGCCCCACATCCGTAACAATTTATTTTGCTTTTTCTTTACTTCGTAAGTTTTCGGTGACTTTGTTTCTGTTTGCAGCATACTTTTTTGACCTGAACAATACTTGATTCCTCAATATTTTAGAATCCTGCTTTATACTCACATACATTTGGCATTCTTCAGCAGTTTGCTGAAGAGTTATATTTGGTTCATTTTCCAAAGTATTCTTTGTTTAATTTCTGAACCTTTTGCTGAAACTAGTCCTTGCACGAATATCGAACATTTAAAGCTGTTTGCACTTAGCTCCACCAGCCTAAAATCATAACAGTGTTTGTTAACTATTGATGAGAAAGTGGTATAGTCATCCATTTCATTCTTATTTAGATTAAGACATTTCCATCTTTTATGAAAAAAAGATGTCTTAGGACTGAAAAACTCAGTGAGTAAATTCACTGCTTCGGTGAATGTCAGTTCACTAGTTTCACTAGTCTTCTGTGGCAAAGCGTAATTAATGAATTTCATATGCTCACTTGTGCCCAGTTTTCTTAGGAGACAAAATTTTATCGTCACTCCAGCTTTTACAATCTGTATCATAAATATCCTCTTACCTCTTAAAGTAAGACACAAATGTGATGTCTTTCTTGGGAACATACATAAAATTTTCTATCACACTCCAAATTGTGTCGTTTGAGAAAGAAGAATTTTCTTTTTCACTGGTTTTTGTTATATTTACTATTTCCAACACTTGTTGCTGAAATTCGATCTGTTTTTCTTGATTTTCCTTCTGCCCTTGAAGAAATAATTTTCCCATTTTTTCTTGTTGTTCAGTCTGGAACTTTATCAACTGTTATAAGATGTTCCGGAAATCCTCCATTTTGTGTCTTTTTCCTTTTTCACATAGTACTTTACAAAAAACTCATATTTTCAGAGGGTTTCATTTAAATTCCTATGGTCCTCGCAAATATTTGTGCAATATTTGTCACAAATCTTTGTTGCCAAATTGCTGTAGATCTTCGTTGCCAATTTGTTGTAGAGTTTTTGGGTTTTTTTTGTAATCATGAGTTGTGCTGAAAATTTGCTACAAGTTGTAGTGACAGGTTTGTGCAAGAAGTAAGACACAGAACAAGGTAGGTTGGTTCAAAACAGTGTATTAGTACAAAAAACAAGATATTCAAAAAGAAGTGTTAATAGTAAGTAAGTTTGAAGGTATTATTATGCTGCTTATTGCCTGACTAGTAGCTGTCATCCACTGCTGTTAACTGCCTTTATTAACTTGTCTTCATTAACTGCCTCCGGAAGTCACACAGGTAACCATATATAACAAGAGGAAGAGTCCATTCCTCGTAGGAGGGCACCATAACAATAATAAAAGATAATGTGCTGTAAAACAGAAAAAAATCAAGTGAAAGAGAGACTGTCTTCGAATAACCAAAATGTTGATATGCTGTAAGGACCTTGAAATTTTAATGTACAGAAAGTTAATTTAGAAATACAATCTTTTTGTAAGTATAGAAAGGCTATCAGATTACTAATGGTATAGTAATAATTTGGAACTTTGAAATAGAAATGTATTTTGACACTATAAGAATTGAGGTTAAAATTAAAGATGTTTTGATCTAGAACTTCTTTAAACAAGATCCCTGTAGGTTACAAAAGGAATGTCAGAATAATTAATAGCAAGGTGATAAAACAATAGCGTTTTGTTGTGAACCTCAAAAACCAATCAGTGAAAAATTAAATTGCTTATTCTCAGAGAGTTGAAATTGTACTTTAAAAGTATGGCAGGAGAAGTCAATAATCAGGTTGTATTCTAAGACTACATGCCTCTATTTTGGCACGTGTTTGCATGAGCACAGACAAAAGTACCAGAAGACAAGTCAATAAGAAAAGCACTGAGACGAGTTGACGAGAAAATAAGAGAGAAAGAGTGGGAGAGTAGGATTTAGGGGTTTGACTGTTTTTGAATGCAGTTGAACTGTGTTGAGAGATATCAGAGAATGAAAAGAAGTGTCCATGTTGTGTGTTGCTGATATTAAAGACAGAGAAGTGAAACATTACCACTAACATCTAAATAATGCAACTCCTACTACAACTAATACTACCGTTATTAATACTGAGAACAAGAATGTCGAAGGTTGTAACAGTTGTGATAAGAACAGACCAAAAAGTATTAAACAAAAAGGCAGCATCTCTCCTTTACCAAAATTATTTGTGTTTTATTTAGTTATTGTTTATCATATACAAGAAACATTCAACTTTGTGCAACAAGAATTGATATATATTTTGTGTGTTTGTTTGTTATATATATATATATATATATAAAAACTTTGTCCGACCAAAATCACAGTGACTTGGTTATATTTTTCTTTTAACCCGATTCTCACCTGACGAACATGCAGGTGGACCAACAGAGAGCTTCTGGTGTTCTACGATCTGATGACTACTCTCCAGGATCAAAAACAAAAATTACAACATGGCTGGAGGGTGGCATTGAATTGACATTGGAAACCGGAGACTTGTATCTAACCTGTAATACTGAACCATACCAGACCAATGGCCAGTCTGGTGGAGTGTTTTGGTTCACTGAGTTGATGATATGATGTCACATATATATGTGTATGCAAAATTTACATTCGTGGATGTCAAGATATTGGTGATTAACTGTATTTCTTTTCTTCATAAGTGCTTCTTTAATAGCTAAATTTAGTTTATACCTACTTGTATGTAGGTGTTGATTACTTTATACCTTTTCATATGCAAATGGGCTATAATATTGGTGAATAACTTTGTATTATAATTGGTTTGTCTTAAGTAGTAAAATACAAAATGCAATAAAACCAAGACATTATTTAATCATAAAAGAGTTTAATTGCTTTTGTGAATAAATTATATTATGGGCATTACTATCTTAATAAGAAAGATTTTTGATGAATAATAAATTTTTACAAGAATTATTATTTGATTTTTAATAGTATAATTTATCAACTTTTAAATCTTGAAATTATTTTATTCATTTATAGTGAGTAAATAATATTGCTATTAGATTAAAACTTTATTTACTAATAATAATTGGATATATACAGAACAATTCAATAACCACAAGTATTTTAAAAAAGAATTTTGTGTGTGTATGTATATATATATATATATATGTGTGTGTGTGTGTGTGTGTGTATTTTCTCAAAGAGAAACATTCATCCTTCAAGTTGAAAGTCGTCTTTCTGTTAATTATAGTAGATTGTTAAAACGGTTTTGCTTTCAAAGAAAGATTCATCTTTGAAGTTGGAAGATGCTGTTGACTTTATGTTAATTATAGCAGATTGTTAAAAATGGTTTTGCTTTCAAGGAAAAACATTCAGCTTTCAAGTTTGAAGACAGTTGTCTTTGCATTAATTATAATTATATAGAGATGATGCTCTAAAAGAAAAAAAAAAAAAAAAAGAGAAAAGGTCACTCAACTATAATAAAATCTGAGGGGTGTTGTTCATTGTGTTTGTGGAAAATATTTACACCAATGCCTTGATATCAGCACTTCTAAAAAGTGTGGCTGGTTCTACACAAGCCTTCACTCCTATAATCAAATTATCCACATGGATAGTTCAATTCTTCAATCTAGTCTTTTTATCTTGAAATCTCAAAAAAGAAAAAGCTGGCAAGTGTGTCAGAACAGGGTTTAAATGAAAAATTATAGAGTGGAAATCTCAAATCCCCAATAACTTTAGAAGCAGATGCAATTTATGCTTAGATGAAAAGATTAAAATTATCAAGCCAATTATTAAATCAGAGAAATGAAATAATTTTCAAATGCCACCATAAAAATAAATTTAAACTGTCTAACACATAAAATCTTAGAATTACCCCGTTCCGACACACTTGCCAGCTCTTTCATATTTTGTGCGGATCATTTGTTGGAGGATTTTACAGACCAAAGAATGTCAATGGGTTGACATGCCAATTTAAGTATGCAACGACCTTATATTATTAATGTACAAAGTTAAAAATATCCAGTTTTGAACTATGTAATTGTAAATGATTTTACTATAATGACTTCAATATAAATATTTCATGTGTATAATGGTGCACCTAATTTTGTGCATGTTTATATATATTATTGCATGTATTATTGTGTGTATAGGAGGCACCTAAGTATAAGTGTATTTCATGTATAAGAGTGGACCTAATTATGTATATGTTTTTCCATCATGTGAGAATACCTGATTATATGTGGGTTGTATTAATCTTGGATGTAGTCAACTGTGCATTATACCTTCAGGTACTGATCATTCTACCCATATGTGTACAGGTTAATATCAAGATCCGAATGATGTATGCCAGTATATATGGATATATATGTGTAATGTTTGTTAAGACGTATGAAAGGAAAATATACCACCTCGTTTGGGAGTTAAAAGTAGATGGATAAGTGTACATAGGTGTACATTGTCTTTATGTATAGGGTATATAAAAAGTTGCTTATATATATATATATATATATATATATATATATATATATATATGTGTGTGCGTGGATCCACTCCTTATAAAATTGCAAGTGTGTGAACACAATAATTGTATGTAGATATAAATAGATAAATGTATGTATGAAGAACACATTTAAATGTGCACACGCATGCATGTGGGGGTGTGAGAGCATCTATGAGTATATATACGTATGGATGTGAGGATGTATGTAAGTATGAAAATATATGTGTAATTTGGGTGTATGCGGGAGAATTATTAGCATACTTACACACACACACACACACATATATATAACAAATGTGAGGATGTGAGCGCATATGTGTATATGGATGTAAGATAGTATACATGGGTGGGTTAATTTGTGGGGTTACACATACATACGTATCCATGGAATTAGAAGTAGGCGGTTAATGACTTAGTGGTCAGCATCTTTGCGACTGGTCTGAATACCCCCAACTGATATGACGCCAATACCTCTGCCCTGACTTTTCCTTTTTCTTCTCTTCAGTTAAAGGAAATGCTTATTCCGGCAAAATCTTTTGTACCAAATGGAAGGAATATTGAGTGGTCTGATGAAATGAGCTAATTTAGATTATTGAAATGAATTATAATTTATAACCAATTTAAATGACATGTTGAGTTTTCCTATATAAATATCATATTGCTCTGGATAACATCCATTGAGCTCTTTATGTAGATATAACACTTAATATTTTATATTAAATTGATCTTGTTGGATTATCCTCAACATTTACGGACTGGACATCTATACATCTCTCTCTCTCTCTCTCTATATATATATATATATATATATAAAATAAACATGTTAAATTTTGTAAATACAGATGCCTAAACACTACATTATTAGACAATAAGAGTGGTAACTATCATAAATTTATTGATATTTTAACCTATTCTCAACAAGTATCTTCATAAGTAAGGCTATAAAACTAAAGTACATAAAATTCAATAAAATATTAGAACATTTTAAATTACTCACATAAGTACTTACAACAACAGATTATCACTAAATACACCAACACCTCATAGCACCCACCACCCTTGTTAAAAAATACATTTCTATGACATTTTAAAGATAAAGAGTATTATGATGTGTTGGCATTTGTCAATATGGGTGATTTTAGTGATTTAAAATATATATATATATATATATATATATATATATATATATATAAAATAAAATTATTCCAATCAATTTAAATTTAGTTTGACATACAGCAAAGTATTTTGCAAAGCTGTTAATATTAAATTTAATCCATTAGTTTGCAAATACAGCTAAAAAGAAATATTTTTCATTTTTAAAATGCATTTTTAACTTTGGGTATTAACTTTTTTCATGTCTTCACTCTTAAGGGTCATTTGGTTTTTCTTTTATGGGAGGGTGGGAAAAAAACTAGATGACCCTGAAGAGTGAAGACATTGCTATAATGTCCTCACAAAACCTTCAGCATGACTAAAATAAC
Organism: Ascarosepion bandense; assembly: GCA_037127315.1. Taxonomy (NCBI): domain Eukaryota; kingdom Metazoa; phylum Mollusca; class Cephalopoda; order Sepiida; family Sepiidae; genus Ascarosepion; species Ascarosepion bandense. Next base: position 3,891,336 of record JBBBDQ010002261.1, on the reverse strand, counting down.
ATTGCTCAGCTAAGTGACAAACTTCTCCACATTAATTCTATTCATACTCTATCCTTACTTTGATATCAAACACGTTATAAAAAAAAAATCTGTTTGCCTAAAATGCCTGTCAGTAAACTACTGAAAAAAAAAAATTGGGGGACTAAACACCTTTACAATTTAAAAATTTATATTGCTGTGCATGTATATATGTATGTATGTATGTATGTATATATGTGAATGACATTTTATTTTCTATGTATTTTTTCAACCCTTACACCAGGCTATATAAACATCTATAGTGGGGAAAAGACATTGTCATAAGATGACCTTTAAACTTATTGCCTATATAGTTCTAGTCTTAATTCATTATAAATAAGTAAATTGAAAGTTTTTTTCTGCCACTACCCCATGTGACATTATTCAAGACTAACACTAAAAGTTTTATATATTTTTGCAATAAGTGCAATCATGAAATTAGTTAAAAAACAGACAACTGCGTATTTTGCTGCAAGTTGTGACACAAAAAATCATGCAATGGAAATTTTATTTCAACACAAAAAAAAGAAAACAAAAATGTCTGTTTTGTTTTGACAATGTCCAACATCATAACAATGCACAAGACAGGAGGCGGAAACAAGAGGAGACACGCACAACTGCTACTGACAGTAGTTTAAATAAATAAATTTTTGTTATATGTCATGTTTAAATATATTCATTAATTCCAGTTAGCCTGCACTCAAGAATTATCTTTAATAATGGTATGCACTGATGACAACAATCTTCCAATATTGACTTCCTCATATGAATGTTGAATGAAATGACTCTTGGTAGTACATCCATACTACTTTTGTTTTGAGTATTACAAGTGTTACCTACCAGCAAAGTTTTTTTTTTAACTTAGGCAGACCATTAATAAATGATTACAGTGTCTATTGGAAGACTTTAAAATGAAAAGTTTAATTTTGTTACCACAATTATAAAATCATCAGATATTAGGCACCTATGAAACATTGGTGATTTAAGAAGATTTTACTTAACAAATAAATAAATAAAAGTAACTGATAACTATTTACTAAGTCAGAATTAAAACTTGGATCACTGCTAGTTATGATTGTGTTCATCCTGAGGATCAGAATTTTTGCAGAAAATTGTTTTTAAACATGCTGACAAGGTTTTTAAATAGTGTATTTTCAATAAATTTATCAGCACTGTTCAAGAGTACATTTTACATGGTAAAGAGTGTTTAGGGAAAAAAAAAACTATGTTGTGTTCCTCTTAATTTTTAATATCAAGGTGAATGTAGATTCTGCCACGGATTTTAATTTTTGTAAATAAAGTGATGTTTACTTTTTGCTTACAATTGAAATAATGTTTATGCACAGTAGTAGCCTGTAAGCTCAGAGTTTAATAACAATTACAGTTACACCCAACATAAAAAGCATGTGAAAAAATACAAATTAAAGAAATAAATATGAAACACCAGCAGTGTAATAAAACAAAATTGGAATTTGTTTAAAAATAAATTATCTGAAATAACCAATGGTTTAAGAATATTTTTTTTTATTCTATAATGAATAATTTTATTTTTTGTACATTAGAATTATTTTCTTTTTTTTAAGGAAAGTACTACTTTTTTGTGTTTATTTCATTACTTAGATTTTTTTTACATTATTTTCTTACATGTTCCATGCTATAAGATACGTAATTGCATCTCATGTGATCTTTTTTGTTCTGAATTTAATAAAATATGAAAATAAAATTGCAACTAGCAATAAAATGGGCAAAACTGGTAAACAGTTGTGTTCACTTTGAGTTCTTTCTTTTATTCACTGGCATTCAAGTAATGTTGTCATTTTTTCTATATAAAGTTACTAATCTTTTCTTATAACTAATAGTTTAAGAATACAATTTTAAAAATTTTAAATACATTTACAAAAGTAAGTAAATGAATTAGAATTATTTCTTTTGTACATCCATACAAAAATGGCATTGAACTACAATACATTTTTTACTTCTTCAAACAATTCTTTATTTATTAATTATTAGTTATCTTAAAAGACCTTAGATTTAACATGAATTTCAAAAATGAAAATCTTTCTTGAAACTTTTAGTTTTAATTGCAACCTAAACTACAAGACCTCATACAGAAAGTAGCAGTGAAGAGTGACAAGAAGGGACTACAAATAAACTTTAAGAAAACTGAGTGCATGGTCATCAGCAAAAGATACAACCCAAAATGCCAAATACAGGTGGGGGATAACAGAATCAAACAAGTACAAGAATTTAAGTACCTAGGAAGTGTTCTAACAGGAGATAGAAAGTGCAACACGGAGATCCGAAGGCGAATTGGCATGGCAAAGGACGCGTTCCAGAAGATGAGCAAAATACTAACACACAGGAAAATCTCAATAGAAACGAAGAAAAGAGTGCTAGACTGCTACGTGATGTCAGTTCTTCAATACGGCAGTGAATGCTGGACAATATCATCAAAAATGAGGACAAAACTGGAAGCGGCCGAAATGTGGTTCTACAGAAGGATGCTACGGATATCGTGGACTGAGCATACAAGCAACGACGAGGTGTTAGAAAGAATGGCAACAAAAAGGAAATTGATGCTGAGCATCAGGAAGAGACAACTGAAGTTCCTGGGACATGCAATGAGGAAGGAGAGCCTGGAGAACCTGATACTGACTGGTCAGATAGAAGGAAGGAGAGACAGAGGAAGGCAGCAGATAACATATTTGCAGGGCCTGATCAGGTGGATGACGGAACGGGGGTTGCCAGGAGCAACAGGAGCAAACATACTGAGAGCCACAAGGGATAGGGAGACGTGGAGAGCCATGATCGCCTACGTCCTGAAGGGACAGGGCACATAGAAGAAGAAGAATTGAATAATTTGAAAAGTTAGGAAATTTAAAGTTAAATTAATCTGATTTACACAAGTATTACTTATTTATAGCATGAAATGTAGACAATTATTTCTTAATCATGGAGTGTTGAGCTTTCTGACATCCCCCACCCCACATGATTTGACATGTGATGACAGCCAGATGCAAAATGGTGACCAGAACTGACATAATCGCCTATTTTATTTCTGTAAGGGGAAAAAAACTATGAAACACATGACCTTTTCATGTACACACAAGTTACCATGAAAATATTTTAAAATATGATGGCTCAACGATTTGTACTTAAACTTTTCAATTTTCGATTAAAGTCTTCATTTAACGCCTTACAAGTCTTTGAGGTAGGTACCTCCACTAAATCGCCGGAAAAAAAAGCCTAGTATGAAGAAAACAGGCCACAAACTGAATAAAAAAGAAATTTTTCCATCAACAAGTATTTTTAATTTTTTTTTAAAGATTTTTTAATCCTTCCTAACAAGTTCAAAATTTTGTTTTGATTTTCTTTTGCGGGTGACTAAAAATAAATCGTTACGAGAGTTCATCATTGTAAAAATGAATGTAAAAAAAATTAATAAGTTTTTTTTTCTTTTCCCGGTGCACTGAAAAACATCAATTTAGAAATTCTTGAAAAAAAAAAAATCTAATAATTGTCGGATTATAATGTAACTTTCAGGAGTAATTTAATTCACAAATTAATGAAATTTATTTTTTAAATTATTATTTTTAAAAAGATCTTGGTATTTTTTTTTTTTTACAAACATTTTTTTGCCTTTTAAAAATATTTTTGATTATTAATAAAAAAAATGAAAACAATTCTTTTAAAATTTCATTATTAATCGAAAAAATTTTTTTCGAAAAGACTATAATAGTGAGTGACTAATGAATGTTCTTAAAAAGCAATTAAAAGTTCTTATCTCATGTCATGGTTTCATCATTGTATTTTTTTACAATTTGAGGCATATTTTCGGAAAAGGGCTAAATAAATGAAATGAAATGTTTGAAAAAAATTATTTACAGTACACTTCCCAATGAGCCTAAAATTTAATTTCTTGAAAATTGAAATTTCATTTGGTCCATTGGGGTAACAGATTTAAAACAAAAAAAAAAAATAGGTCCTGAAAGCTTCATTTAAAATTCGACAATTATTTGATTTTTGCAAGAATTTCCAAATTAATGTTTTTTCACCTGAAAAAAAAACCAAAAACTGAGTTACGTAATTATCCGATCCACTGTAAAAGTAAAATTCTCATGAGGATATGGGTAACCGCTAACGAAAATCAAAATAAGTTTTGCCAAAATTTCGAACGTGTTACAAAAAATACTTCGATCTATTGATTCTTCTTACCAAACATTTTGATGGAAAAAGTTCGTTTGCTGTTTTTTCAGAGAATTAGTGGAAGCATCTCTAAATTTATCAATAAAAAGCTAAGACGAAAGCTTTTAATGTATTTTATTTCACATTAAACTAAATTTCTCAAACAATCATTCGTGCTGCAGTCTGTTCACAAAACGTGCTAGGAAAATAAATGTACAAATAACATGCGCATTTATTATTTATTTATTTTATTGTCGCTGTGAAATGGCCCACTTTATATCGGGCCAACAATGATGAACAAAAGTTCGCCAACCCCTGCTCTCGAGTGCATAAAATAGAGTGTATAATTAGTAAATTACTGCGTGAAACTGCGACAAAGATGCACCACCAACCCAACTAATTTCTTTATCCACTATTTAAGTCGTCGACGTAAAAGCAAATTATTGTTATCATAATTATGAAAGTTCGGTTCATTGTCAGAACGATTTTTTCCTAGAAACAAGATAAATAAAGTCTAAAGAATTACAAAAACAAAATAAAAAATTCTTGGTAAGTAAAGTGCTAATTAATTTGCGTGAGTCTGCCTAGACGTTACTGGATCTCAACATCTCATTCAATATTTTCTGTCAATCATTTTTTTTTTTTGTAAGCCTTTTAAGTTTTACCACTTACAATGTAAAACTTATTAGTCATGATTGTTTACTAACATATCTAGTTAGTAGATTGGTTAATTATTAAAAACGAAAAAATTGAGCGCAAGTATTTCATATTTCATACGTTTTTCCGAAAAACTTTTTCGGCTTTTGGTGTCGGTGAAAAAACGTAACTAAAAATGACCAAGAAATGAATGCCGATGATTTTTAACTGCACTTCAAAAATGTACCAATTTTGTCAACTAAAATTTAAGATTCAACAAACTTATTTACGCAGGAGTCATAGAAACCAATCGTGAAAAAATAAATAAACTCAATAGGTAACAAATAACAAAAAAGTTACTTAAAAATGATTCAAGCTCTTGTTTTATTTCCCAAAAACCGTTTCTTTAGCAGTTGGAAACAGTGAATCAATGTCTTCCTAAAATAATAATACGAAGCCTTTTACGATTGGCAAGCTTGTGTAATTTAAAAGCTAGTTTGTTCATTCGCATACAAAATCCACAGGGCAACGATTTTTTTTAATGAATGGTAAGGTAAGCAAAATTCAATATTTGCATGAATTCATTGAACGCCATGATGGAGATTTGCGAGAGACAAAAATAGTGGCTCAAAAAACTCTGAATATCAGAAATAATTAAGAAACTCTGAAAAATAAAACAAAATTGCTATGTAACAATTTATTACTTTTAATAATCTAAATTTCGTGATTTTCTTACAGTTAAACTGTAAGAAAAGATGACTAATTAATCGCCATTTTGAACATAAAAATGTTTTGATTAAGGCCAGAAAAGAAATAAGTGACTAAAAGTGCGTCATTTTTTTTAAGCACATAGTTTTACTTAAAAAAAAACAAACTTACTTACTTTAATTTGTTTCCGGATTTCAATATATATATATATATATATATATATATATATATATATATATATATATATATATTTTGTCAATCTTTCATTCAGATGACATTTTGTTTTAAGAGCTTTCCAAAGGTTAAGCAAATATCAAAAGGCTTCTCGTTTAGTTCAATGAAGTTTTATTTTTTTCTCTGCGCATGCTCAAATGTCTCGTTTGTCCAATTCTCTAAAATCGCGAGTTATCTTTTGATGCTTTAACTGCTAAGTTGAATAAAGAACTAAACTGTCTGTTTGGCACCCAGTGAGGATCCAATATAAAAGTTAGACATTCCATGGCGGGCCAAGTTACTACCAGAAATTTGGCTGGCCCCTCAGCTGCCTCCCCACTATTTTCATAAGCTTCAAAAATTTATGAAACTGATTAGTCTCTGATTTTGGTAAGATTTGATCTTTAGCACTTTTCCCCTCTGTGTTGTCTTTGTTATTTATCTTTTCAAGGACACATACAGAGTTTTGTAGAGGAAAAAAATCAGAGCAGACAAATCACACTGTTCTGCTTGTATTGATGTTAGATTTTGATTTTGTTTTGAAATTAACCTCAGTGTGTTCCAACAACTTAAGTGGAAAAAAAAGGCAAGAATAGCTTAGAACTCAACTACTATGAATGGAAAAGTTATTCCATTTAATTTAGTGAAGTAATATACTTATACTCAAACTCATTCCTAAGTTGTGTAAACGATAGTCGTGTAGTATCAAAATGAAGACGCTGCTTAAGTTTGTTCCCTTCCTCCTCAAAACATTATTGGCCCCCAAGTGTCCCCGCTCACTTTTAGAGTTCTAAAATCGCCACTGAATATGAAATACAATCAGTATTTCACAGACGTATTCACAATACATCACTCTACATAACTAGTATAGGATACAAATCCTATCTCACCCATCGACTCAAACAAAAAAGTAAAATTGCACACCTGCAAAAAATTGCATCAAAACGACTAAAAGCATTTTGGAAAAACCCAGACCAAGGTAAATTTCACAAGTCAGTGTGAAAAGTAAGATTCTAGATTCTGATCGGATAAGAAATAGCAAATTGATCTATATTACCCAAGTCAATATTTCTTAACACCTAGAAAATGGGTATGTGGCTTCAATCCAGTCATGTGATAAATTTCACTACTTAAACCACATCTCTTAACTGGTCAAATGTTTCATTGTAGGGTATTTATTTGGTTGTGCGTTATCAAAACGGAAGTATGTGTAGGGAAAAAGAAAAGGGGGGTGCAGATCATTGCTACTGGAACATGTTAGATCTGCCACATGGGTGACAGTAATTAAAAGAGCTATAATAAAATAAAAATAAAGAAATAGGTCAGACAAAATTACAGCAAAATTACAGCATTTCAAGGCCACTGTTAAAGGGCCATGAATTTTTTTTTTAATCATTTCACCCCGAGCAAGGCGGAAACACCACTGATGTTGCAGGGGGCTACATAAATGTAAAAAGATTAATTAGAAAAGAGTGAGGAGTACAAACTAGTTAGAAAGGAACAATAGAAAGCTGAGAAAGCAGGTGCAATGACAGATACATAGGTGGAGAGAAAGGGAAGGTTATATGGGGGTGGGGAGAGAGCTAGAGTCCAGTGGTTAGTAGATGAGTATTGACTTTGCATTTAAATTTCTGGAGGTTGTAGCCGTCAGGAAAGCAAGAATACAGGAGCGAGTTCCACAGGCGGGAAGTGCGAGAGAAGAAGTTGCAGGAGTAGAATTGTCATCTGCATTTGGCTAACCTGACTGTGAATGGGTGGGACCCAGTTGCCAGTCTGGTTGCACGAGTAAACACTTGTTGAGGAGGCATCAGTGACTTAAGTTCGTCTGAGCAGAAGCCATGAAAGTATTTATAGAACAGACAAAGGAAGGCCACATTTCGACGATGGGGAAGTGGCTGCAGTCGAGCCGCCAGATCAGTACCTATCACATAACAGACTCTCCTTTGGAGCCTGTCAAGAACACTGAGGAGAACGGCAGGGGCACCTAACCATAAATGGCAGCAGTACTCCATGCACGGATGGATGGTTGACTTGTATATATGCAGGATGGATTCAGGTGGAAAAAACATCCTGGATCGACATAGTAACCCAACCTTCTTAGCAGTAGATTTTGCTATGGATTCAATATAGTGGTTCCATTTGAGGTCTGAGGACAGGGTAAGTCCGAGGAGGCATAGTGTATTACTCTCCGGGAGAATCGCTTGGTCCATGCTTATGGGAGGCAGGAGAGGTTGCCTGTAATGGTTGACAGACAACAGCTTGGTCTTAGATGAATTGAAGTTGACAAGCCACTTCTTGCCCCAGTTCACCACAGAGTGTAGATCCCGTTCAAGGTCAGCAGTGAGATTATGTTTCTCCACCACGATGGATTTCTTACTGATGCGGGAGTATATTGTAGTGTCATCTGCGTAGATGCCTACTTGGGACTTGATCTCATCTGGGAGGTCGTTGATGAAAATAAGGAAGAGCGTCGGGCCCAGGATAGAGCCCTGTGGGACACCAGCATTCGTGCTGTAGGACGAAGAGGCATGCCCATTCAGAACGACCTTCATTTTGCGGTAATTTAAGAAAGATTGGATTAGGTCAAGCAGGCGACCGGTAATACCATAACCGCGTAGTTTGCATAGGAGGCCAGAGTGCCAAACCCTGTCGAAAGCCTTGGAGATGTCCAGAGCAACCACGTGAGCCTCGTCAGACTCATCAAGGGCTTGTAGAATGTACTCCGTTACGGTTGTTAGCAGGTCGGTCGTGGACCTGGCAAAGTGGAATCCATATTGCCTGTCGGAGAACAATTTGTGGGCGGTGAGATGATGAACTATTTCAGCATTGATTATAGCCTCGAATACTTTCCCGAATATCGGTAGAAGACTGATAGGGCGATAGTTGGATAGGTCCGAGGGTTCACCACAATTCTTAAATACAGGAACGACTGAAGAGAACTTCCAGCATGCAGGAAAGCAGGAAGCAGAAAGGCAGTAGTTAAATAGTTTAGAGAGGACAGGGGAAAGTTCAGGAGCACACCTCTTAAGGACTATCACCGGGATTCCATCGTCTCCCAACGCCTTATGGGGGTCGAGTTTTGAAATTACTCTGGATACTACTGTCGGGGTAATATATACGTCGTGCAGTTTGACCTCAGTTCTAAGAGGGAAGTCGGGTGGGTGTACTCCGGACGAGTCGAATGTGGAGTTGGATGAGAATCTGTGGGCAAAGCACTCAGCTTTGTCCGCAGATGACGTGAAAACCCCAAATTCATGGATTAAAGGAGGTATTGAGGATTTCCTATTGTTGAGCACTCATTTACAAATCCTCCAATAGTCCTTGGAGCTGAACTTGCGGTCAGGTATGTGCTGTCGCATTCTCTCAGTAAACAACTGTTTGGCGTCATTTAGGGTTCTCTTGCACCCATTGCGAGCAGATGTAAACAGGCGCCTATTGTGATCAGTTGACTGTCTCTGGAATAGACAGAAGTAATGGTTCCTGTGGGCAATGGCGGCTGAGCAGGCCGAAGAGAACAACGGAGAGGAATGAGGTTTTAAGCAAACTTCCTGGTGGGTATGAAGGCATCAATGCCAGCTTTCACCCATGACAAGACCTCAGAGGCACAGTCATCAACTGATAGGTTGAACACTTTTCCCCAGGGGACGTCGAATGTTAATATCAAAATAAATTGGTTAAACATAAGTTAAAAATTAAAATGATAGAACTAGAAGAAATATAGATTTCAAAAAAGGAAGTTATTATATAATTTAATTACATGGATAATAAGAAGAAATGAAACAGCTTTTTTAAGGAATTTTAATTTTAGATTAATTATTAGAAGTTTGAACATAATTTAAATCTATGATGGCATTTACTTATAAATTCTTTTCTTAAGTTCAAAAGCAAATTTTGCTAAGGATATTTTAATTTTTTCAACTAATCATAAATTACATCTATCATAAAAATTATTGGGAGTGCAGGCAGCACCTATTAATCTCCAACTTACTATTGGGTTAAGTCTCTCCTCTTTCATTTCCCAAAATCTTCAGCAAAGGGAAGTTTGAAATTTTAGATTGGGGTTAGAAAAGGAGTGTTTATGGGAGTAGTAACAGTGTTGAAATTCTCCTGCCAAAATTCCAGTGTAAACTTGATAATTATTTTTGTTATTTTTTGGGGAGATGTTGGCTTGTTAGATGACTTGGGTAGAGTTAGATTTACCTTCCACAGGACAAACATTGATGGACCTGCAATTGCAAGAGAGTATGATACCAGTTTTAATATTCATCCTATCTATTTCCTTTTCTAGACATAAAGTGTGTAAAAACTATCAAAATATTTTATACATCTAAGTGCTTTCAGATATTTTATTAGCTATCATGAAGGATAGTTTTATTATTTTTAACTGGATATGTAGATTTTTATATATATGTATCTATAATGATGGGAATGTGTTTTCATTTTTCAAACATGGTCAGCACATTGTAGCTGTATTTATAGTTGATATTATTGAGTGTTAGCTTTTTCTTTTTTAATATTAATGTAAAAATACAAGTATAATAGATAATAATAGTCTCATTCACATGTAAAAAAATGGTTAACAATAATGGGCACACAATACATTGGAGAAACTTGTAGAAACTTTTTCCTCTGGGTCATTGTGGTTTCCTAGTTCAAAGTTGCCACTGTTACACCAAAACAGTTAGACTCATAATCTCCTTTTATTGAAAATATATAATACATAAATTAATCCCAAATTAAAGAATTATAAATATAAATTACATTATATAAAAAAAAATCAACATCTTTTACTCACTTTCATTTGTTAGACATTAAATTATGTCACTTAGCATCTTCCATAATTTATCAAGACTTTTTAGTCAACCTGGAGAATGTTTATATGTGTCTCTTAAGTTAAAAAAATGAGAAAAATTAACATTTTTAATTCTATCTATAAATACATGTTGCAAAATAAAATCCTTACATCTGTCTTGATAAAGTCTATGAGAGGACAAAATGCATGTTAAAATAAGTTTTCTTTTTGACTATATATATATATATATATATATATATATATATATATATGAGAGAAAGAGACAGAGAGAGGGGGGGCGAGAGAGTTGAGTATATGGATTTGAATCTGACAAGCCCATTGAAAAAAGAAAAAAGAAACAAATAAGAAACGCATCTCAATCTAACATGTTTCACTTTTATTGAAGCTTCTTCAGAGTCAGTCAGTTAAGTGCTATACGAGATACACGCTTGGGTGATCATGTCTCAAAAGACACATGACTGACTGGGCAGAAGATTACCCTGCAGTAGGTTGCCATTGCTTTCTGCAGTAGACTGGTTGCTGACCAAGGCTATAGAACCCAATCTGTCCTGTTATTTAACCCATAACTGGAAGGAATAGATGGATTAATACCTTTCTCAAGGGTATTTGCGCACAACTGAATGCAATGAATTCAGCTGGAATTCGAACTTGGCTCCCTGATTGCTCGTTCCGAGCTGATATCCAATGCACCACAATGCACATCCTTCTTCAGAGACTGAGAGAAAAATGAAAAAAACAAAAGAGACAGAATATTGGTATGTTATGATTTGGGGTTATTGGTCACATATGTGTCACATGTAACAAAGCAATAGGTAAGTTTTAAATGTACATGGATGAAATATTTTGAATGTTTCGATTACCCTCACTCTTGCTCATCCCCTCCCTTTCAGTGGAAATTCTAGCAATTATGTGTATAAAGAATAAAAGCGGTTTGCCCATACAGCCTGATGAAACCTATATGGTTGAAACCTGGGTAGCAAGTAAGTGGTGAACATTTCATTATATATATATATATATATATATATATATATATATATATAACAAAGCAAAGTATTGGTAGAAGCAACACATAGAAGAAAAAAAAAGGTAGACACCTATCTAAACAAATGGGTGCTTAGCATCTAAATGAGCATGACAGAGCAAACATGCTAACCAGTGACACTACTCAAAAAGAGACTGCTACATGACTGTATACACACACACACACACACACACGCATATATATATATATATATATATATATATAAAAAGCAAAGTATTAGTAGAAGCAACACACAGCCAGCCAAATAACCAAAGAAAATAAAAAAACAAATCAAAACATATAAAGAATACATAAAGTGAAACAAAGAACAGGCCAAAAGGCAGATACCTACCTAAGTCGTAAAAGTGAGTGCTCAATGTCTAAATGAGCAAGACAGAGAAAACATGTCACTTGGCATGTTCTGATTGGCTAATGATTATTGAAGCATGAAACTCAAGTACCTATCTTACCTTTGTCTCTTTTTGAGTAATGCCACTTATTAGCCTACATATACATGTATGCATGCATGCACAGGTTGGTGTGTGTTAAAAACTGATGACAAGTAATTTTACAATCATTTTATTATATTCTTGAGCAATCTAAGATTTTTATTTGCCCATTTAACTCTGTTGTTGCATGTAAGAAAGATTTTTTTTTCTAAATCCTTAAATTAAATAATGTCCAAACAAATCTAACATGAAAGAAAAGGAATAAAAAAAAAGGTAATATATTCTGTTGTTATGTTTACTTAGAGAGATCAACAATGGAATATCTTATCTGTCAGTAGAGGAGATCAGGCTGTGTGACTTTGTGTTTTGTATCAGAGAATTTTTTCTCATTCTCATGTAAGTATTACATATTAGTATATTCTTTTTTTATATATTTTTTATTGTTTACATTTCTTTAAACATGGACTTTTATTGTATTTGTGTTCCCAGATGTACTACACTCAAGAGATGAGCAAATGCTGCTGAGATAATATATATTTATATATTGAAAATATATATATTATAATTGAAAGATGTAAGAAATAAGCTGTAACGTTGACAGCCGATTTTATTATTCATTTCTTGATGTCCCCGAGTACTTTCAATCTTTTTCTGAGATCATCTTCAGGGGTTGCGAGTTGTGGTAACAAAAAATAACTGTAAAACTGTGTTTCTAAAAATTACTGTAAATTTTCTTCTTGCTTCAAATATAAAGGTTGACAAATTGCTTAGAATTCATTAGAACGAGAAAATTATCCAAAATGGAATTTTTTTTTATGTTGTAATGTCATGGTCATGCATGTGTTAAAGCATTAAAAACTCTTCTTTCTATAAACATTTTAGAACATTACTACAGTATTCATAGCTACAGCTCATTTCTTACATCTTTCAATTACAATATGCAAAAGATTATCCGTGAGTACAAACAGATTTTATTAAAATAAGCAGACAATATTCACAATTTATTTAATCTGATATGTCTAAAAGAAAATTTGCTGCCTAAATACACAAATTTATATATATATATATATATATATATATATATATATATATATTGTTACGGTAGAAAAAAATTCTGCACATCACTCAAACCGCTACACTAATGATGTAGTTTTTCCCATCTATTTCACCTAATTCTTTACTGAGAGAGAAAAATAAAGCTTTTACCTGTTTGTTTCCTCACAGTACAGAGTTTAAGCATGGACCAATCACCCCACCCTGTGGAATAATTTGATTACAGACACCCCACCAAGAAGCATTATGGGCTACAAGGCACCAGGCAGATAATAAATAGATAAACATCTACATTTATGCAAACATTCAGTTGACTTTACTCACAGATGTGAGGATGTGTGAGAAGGCATTTACTTCTTTTAAATCCACCTTTACAGACAGCAACATGTACATTTAAAAATCCGAATGTAAATAAAACATATTTGTATAAAATTCTTTACCAATGCACATTTTCTTGATAAAATCTGATGAATTTTATCAAGAACATGTGAGCATTTTATTTTGTGATATGTATTTATAAATAGAATTAAATATATTGTTAGGTTTTCAAAATTTTTAAATTTAAGAACACTTAAAAATATTCTTAAGATGAACCATGGAAGTCAAGGCAAACTATGGAGTAGATTAAATACTGCTATTGATTCTTGCTAAAATGTACATCTGGGTCCCCAAATATTTTTCACATATCTCCTTTCCTAAAAGAAATACTCTTTCTTAAGCCAACATGCACAACTATAAAAAATTAAAGGAAATAGTTAAATCGAAACTTTTTAGGATTTAAAATAAATAGTTTATCAAATTAAAATAAATAATAATTGCATTAAAAAAAATAAATCAATAAATATACATAAACAAACAAGAAAATGAAAAATTCAACAAAATTTACTCACTTTTATTTATTATGCTTTAAATTGCATCACTTACCATTGCTCATAGTTTACCTTGACTTTTACAGTTAGCTTTAAGAATATTTTTGAGTATTCTTAAATTTAAAATTTTGAAAACTTAATATTTTTCTTTTTGTTTATAAATACATATTGCAAAATAAAATCTTTATATTTATATATAAAGTCCATCAGATGATGAAATGCATTAGTAAATAATAACTTTCTTTTTGTCTTTATTCTCTTTATTCATATATATATGAATATTTATTCATATACTCATATATGTTATACTCTGTTGCAATTACATCCCTTTCTGATTCATTCTGCATGTTGGCTGGGTGTGGATACCAAGAAGGCAGAAAACAAAAAAGTCATCGAGTCCATGGAGTAAGTCCTCGCAATGAAAGCTTTATAGTGGACAATTATGAATGTTGCCACTGGAAAAGGAGATGTCCCTAGGTACTGTCAGATCTGCTTAAAAAGCAGGCCTCTCATAACAACCAACAGTGGTCATAAGCTAAAAGGCCACCCACTGAGACATAGGAGACTGCCACTGCCACTGATACCATGCTCAGGCCTCACTAATCTCACCTGACTCTTTACACATGGAATGCAGCTGACAATCTAGCTTCAACACCACCAAGCTCCCGACGTCAACTACCACAAATTATACCACCTCAATGTCATGACAACCCAGCTACAAGCCTTCCTCATAGTCACTGCCATCACCTCAGCAACCTGATTCACTACAGTCATATGCTTGCATTTACCACAGTAGCATTGTTTAGTTGATACTCAACACATGAATCATTCCATCTCAGGCCTATCAGCTATACCTAATTCCTATTCATCACTGCCATCACCTCAGCAATGAATGCACTCTACCATAAATCAACGTACTACCGTGACCTTGATTGTTCAACATGTGTGTCGAACCCAATCAATGATGAAATCTACTTCAGACTTGTGGCCTTGGTCAAATCAACCATAGAAATTGGTGAACTCCCAGCACTACCCTTACACTTAATCACCTTCCTGTGCAACTGAAATCAACATTTTCTCCAGTTTGGCAACAACTCTATAATATATATTGTGTATTAAACGAATACATGTTGTTTAAAAATGTAATTCTTGTTATTCCTTTCCTCTTGCAACCAAAGGCACATTGACACACACACACACACACACACACACACACATATGAAAGGTAGTCTGAAATATACACATATAAGAGTGACTGCTGTAAGAGAGAGTAATTACATTAATTTAAAGCATGTAGTATTTGAAAAAAAGAGCCATAAATTAGAAAAGAAAGTTTATGATGATTTACATGTGAGCAAGTAACACTCCCATTTTGCATTTGCATCCCTTCCCACTCAACGAAATTTTTTTTTTTAATCATATCACCCCAAGCAAGGCGAAAACACCACTGATGTGCAGGGGGCTACGTAAGAGTGAAAAGGTTGGAAAAAAGAAAAACCGGAAACCACATCCTAAACAGGAAACAAGGGATGAGCCTCTTCACCTGTTCAATAAAACTGTTAATCCAATGCAACACACACACACACACACACTTTTTAAAATTAACAAGAATTATAGTTATTAGTTATGCAATATTATGAGGAAAAACAAAAAATATAACTTATAATAATCAATTTTCCTAGTACTTTTGTTGTTCAACCCTTGATTCCTCAAAGATCTGTAAGTATAATGTTTAGATTAGGAGATCCAATTGCATTCAAAAAGGTTAGGATTGTGTGATTTGTTTTATTACAGCTGATCAACTCTTTGTGGGTAATTTAAAGCTGAAACATCTTTTGGGTTGTACGAGGTTGTTTCCAAACAATACCACCCCCAAGTATTGACCAGGCTTGATGCTGCTTAACTTCAGTGATCAAACAAAAACCAGTGTTTTCAATGCGATTTGACTGTAGACATAGGGTTAAGATTATTCTCTGGTACTCTTTACATGTTCAAGGCAACGCTGAGGAAACTAAATAATACCAGTTCCTTTTTTCATGCACACATGGAGTCTCATAGTGAAAAGTCCATTCACCATATATCATTGTAGGGTTCGTGCTCATTTGGCATTCATTTTGGTCATGATGGATTCTGAAGCATAAAGAGAAAAAAAACATTATTTTCAATAATTTTGAAAATAATGTTTGGCATTGAGACAACAGTTAATCTGTTGTAAAATTGTGTGTGTCAACCAAAACAGTTTTTTTATTTGTTGAGGTCACTGTTTGTATTCCAAACATGGTTCACAAGATTCTTTGTAATTGCATCGATGCAACTGACAGTCACCAAGAATAGCTGTCATGAATAATTAGAAGTAGTGTACTGTACAGAGGGCCAAATGCTACCATTTTTAGCATTTGAGATGTTTCCAGTCAGAAACAAGCTGAAACCTACATATTTTTAATCAATTATGAAAAACCAAAATTGTCAATGATGTCTAAATCAGATTCACTGAATGCCATGTTGATTCTCAAAACATAATAACTTGATATATCCCCCAAAAAATACAGTATAAATAGATCAATTGAAGAACAGTACTCACACCAGGAATAAGGTATAACAGATTTATTGTACTAAGGTACAATTAACAATAATGCACATATAGGCAAAGAACGGGTTGGAGCAGAATAGACTTCACCTAAGACCTTCCTCTTCATACCGCTCTTTACCATCTTTTATCAGGTAGAGCATTCTATTCTCAGGGAATGGCAGGATGTTCCACTATAACACCTTTCCCCGAGCTAAATTCTTCCTAGAATTTTGCTCTTAATATCTTTTTCTCTTAGGATCTGGACATAGCCGTTTAGTCCTTTTCCTTTTTTTGTTACTTCTTTTCCTGCCAGTACCTGTGTCTTCATTTTTTGAAGAATTAGTAGTTCTTTGTGTAGGTGTTACTTCCATAGGTACTCCATTGTTAGTGGGTGGTTGAATCTGGAATCTGTCATATATTACCTCCATTGGTTTCTCTTGGTCATTTGTAACAGTTTCGATGTATCGGTGTCTCAGTTGGTTTATGTGTCATTTACAGACAAAATTCTCTCCTTTAATTATGTAGATGACTCTCCCAATTCTTCTAATTACCAAACCATCTTCCCCAAAGCACTTTCCAGTCCGATAGTTCTTAAAGATCTTGTCACCTTCTTTGAAAGATTTAACATCAGAGTTTGGTTTTATAAAATCTTCTTTTTCTTTGGTAACAGCCTATCAAATATTGATTGAATCTTTCTCATGTACATGCCCTCAGCAGGCGACACATTTCCATTAATGTTCTGATTCGGCATAATTCTATAAACCATCAGAAATGTTTGAATATTTTTGTCTTTGGTGTTGATCCCATTAGCTTTTCTCATAGCTCTTTTAAACATGTCGACAAACCTATCTGCCTGTCCATTCGATCTCAGATTATACATAGGCGTTGTTATGTGTTCGATTGCTAACGAATCACAATAATGTTTAAATTCAGCTCCTGTAAACATAGTACCGTTGTCACTCACAATTGTGTTTGGTAACCCCAGACGGCTAAATACTTCGTTTAATGCCTTTATCCTATTTTCCGCTCTTAGGTGCTTAAATCTATAGACTTCAGGCCATTTAGAATAACTATAAAAAATAATGAGGTAATAGTCTCTCTTTAATGGTCCTGCATAGTCAACATGTATCTATGACCATGGCACGTCCGTTTTTGGCCATGGCTGAGTTTTTATAGGTGGTGATTTTGCTGCTGACAGCCTTTACAATTCTTCACCAAATCTTCAATATCCTGGTCCATCCTAGGCCAGTATGTATATCTCCTTATTAATGATTTCATTCTGGATATACCCAGATGACCCAAATGAAATTCTTTCAATATCCTCTGATGTAGAACACATGGAATTACCACTCTTTGAGCATACATTAGTGTTTCATTGCAAATTGAAAATAGCGATACTTTATATCCTTTGTTTTTCACATTCTCTTTCACTTGTTTAATCATCTTTGAAATGTAATCACCGTTTTCGCCATTTTGTTAATTTCCTCCAGTGTTACCAGTAATTCACTAACGCTGTTCACCAGTACATCTGCAAGTTCTTTCTCTTCTTTTAACGCTGATATCACTGTTTCTTCTAACAACTCAGGGTTTTTCGGGATTAGTCTCAAAAGACAATCCGCATGAGCAATTTCCTTGGAATAAATTGCATCTTAAAATTGTAATTTTATAAAATCACACTTCATCTTTGCAACCTGTTTGCGGAATGAGCAGGTACTCCTTTTTTTGACCCAAAAATTGACAATAATGGTTTATGGTCAGTTTGTAGCATGAACAATCTCCCATAAATGAATCTGTGAAATTTCTTTACAGCATAAATTATAGCTAGCTAGAGTGATAGGTTTTGATACGCCATACTCGAATTTATGTAAAAGAACAGCTCCTATGCCATATTCACTCGCATCCGACGCTACAATTAATTCTTTATTTGGATCAAAGTGCACTAAAGCTAAATCCGACAATAAGCACTTTTTAATTTT
Source organism: Ascarosepion bandense (assembly GCA_037127315.1). Taxonomy (NCBI): domain Eukaryota; kingdom Metazoa; phylum Mollusca; class Cephalopoda; order Sepiida; family Sepiidae; genus Ascarosepion; species Ascarosepion bandense. The sequence goes on along the minus strand of JBBBDQ010002261.1, from coordinate 3,872,826 downwards.
TTTAAATGCTTCATCGTATTCCCTTGTCCAACATCACTTTTTATTTTTTTCTAATAATTTGTTTAATGGTGCTTTTAAATCATGCATATTAGGAATAGATAGATTGTAGTAATTTGCGAGGGCCAGAAATGATTGTAACTTAGTAACATTATCCGGAGTAGGCATATTTTTTATCGCTTCAGTTCTGTTTGGGTTAGGTTTCCTTCCCTTATGATCAATTATGTGGCCTAAATATTCGATCTTATTCATACAGAACTTGCACTTTTCAAGTCCTACCTTGAATCCATAATTCTTAATTCTTTTGAAAACTTCACGGACATGAATTTTATGCACTTCCACTTTTTCACTTTTTATTAATATGTTGTCCAAGTATGCCATTGCATAATCTAGGCCTGACAACATCGCATCCATAATTTGCTGAAATACACTCAGTGCTACCTTCAAACCGAACGGTAAACATTCCAACCTATACAATCCTCTATGAATGTTGATGGTTAAATATTTAGAACATTCCTCCTTGACCTTGACTTGTAGATAAGCTTCTGACAAATCATTTTCAAAAAGATTTTGCCCCCATTTGACCTTGAAAATATCTCCTCCGGTGTGGGGAGTGGATATGTGTGATCCTTTAAACATTCATTCAATCCAGTTGAGAAATCCGCACAAACTCTTATTTTATTATTTCTCTTTTTTACATAGACTGTAGGTGATGCCCACTCAGAGTAATCTACCTTCTTAATTACTCCGTTCTCCTCCAATCTCTGTAACTCTTTATCTATCATCTCTAACGATGCAAAGGGAACTTGCTTTTTGGTTTGAATACTGGTTTTATGTTACCTTTTAGTTCAAATTTCACTTCTGTCTGCATACAACAACCAAGTTCATCTGCAAAGACTTCAGTAAATCCATTCTTCAAATCTTTCATAAATTTTTTTTGTCTGTTTAGACTTTTCTATATTCGACGCCTATAAAATGTATTCATGGGTTTCTCCCATAAATTAAATAATACAATTAAATCAATGCCAAATAAATTTGCATTTTTTCCCAAAATCACAGACTTTAGTTTTGTGGATTTTGCCGTCGAATGCTACCTTTGCGAAAAATTCACCCTTAAATTTCAACTTGTTACCCAAAATGCCTCTCGCAATTTTCTTAGTGTTCTGAAATTCTGGTCAGCCTATTTTTCTCCAGGTATTTTCATCAATTGTGGAAATGTCACTCCCGGTATCTAGCAAACAAGTGATATTTTGACCATTTAATTTAATGTCTACGTACTTTCTTGTACCAAAATCCTTCGTAACTTTTTTAGATAAAACCGTATTTATTTTATCTTTTTAGGTTTTCGATAATTTTTCTTTTTACACATTACTGCCTTGTGCCCCTTTTGCACACATTCAGAACATATTTTATTTCTAAAATAGCACTAACTTGTAGCAGGATTAGTGTTGCCACATGATTTGCAGTATGGTCTTTCTTCTTTGTTTTACTTTATGTATTCGGGCAATACTCATCTCTTCAATACATAAATTATCCCATTTAATATTAATCAACTTCTGGGATTCCTCCGATACTTTCTGCAAAGTTATGTCTGTATCATTCGCCAACATTGCTAAAATCTTTGAACAAACTTCCTTGTCCTTAGACACCATTAAATCTTGCACAAAAATTAGGCATTTGAACATATCTTCCTTGATTTCTTTAATTTTGAAATGTTCCCACTGGGAGTTAACTTTCCCAGCATACAAAACAAAATCTTCGTCCTCTTCTTTCACGATATTTAAGCATTTATACCATGTATGAAACAGATTGTCCCGTTCACCAAACACTTTCAATAATATTTCAACAGTTTCATCAAACGAAATCTCTTCTGGTTTCTTTGGCAAAATGAAGTTCATGTACTTCGTATTTTCCTGAACACTAATTTTTTGTAACAAAAGCATAATTTTTTTCTTCATCAGTCCATGATTTGCACCTTTTTGAAAAATTTGTTTCGTATCTTTTAAAGTACACAGGAAAAGTTATTCCTTCCTCAGGTTTGTACAAAAATTCTGAAAGAGTTTGAAATATTTTCCGCAGAGAAAATTCTGGAACCTTTCTTTGGTTCGCCTTGCTTTAATATTTTTTGCAAAACATCTTGTTGCTTTATAATTTGTTGTTGATCTGTTTGTTGTTTTTGTTGACTTTGCTGTTGTTGTATTAGTTGTTGAACCGCTATGCCTAGCGTCTTCGTAAATTCTGCAAATTGTTTCATACACAACAAAAATATGCATATGGAAAGATAAAAATTCAACCATACAGTTGACCAATAAGTTAAAAATTTGGCAAGAAAAAAAAAAGTAGATTTTTTATGAAGGAGTACAAAAATTTACTTCTTGCCTTAACTTATTTTTTTTTTAGATGGTCGTCACTGTTGAAGGTTATTACTTAAATTCTCAGCTGACATATTTTCTTTAGCGCTCATATTTTATGTCTCCTCATTTAATACGGTTGTATTTCCTTAGGAGTCCTAATTTTTATTCAACAACTAAAATTTCTGTGTGAATTTGCTTTTTTCTGTTGCAAATTGATATCCGGTGGTAGTTTTCCTAGTTCACCAAACTGGTATCGGGCGACAGTCATCTTCATTGCCAAACTGATATCGGGCAACAGTCATCTTCATCGCCAAACTGGTATCGGGCGACAGTCATCTTCATCGCCAAACTGGTATCTGGCGACAGTCATCTTCATTGCCAAACTGGTATCAGGCGACAGTCATCTTTGTCGCCAAACTGATATATCCCGAAAAGGAAAACAGTGTAAATAGATCAGTTGAAGAATGGTACTCAACACCAGGAATAAGGTATAACAGATTTATTGTACTAAGGTACAATTAACAATAATACACATATAGGCAAGCAATGGGTTGGAGCGGAATAGACTATCGAATCGTGAATGCCTTCGCCTAAGACCTTTCTCTTCGTACCGCTCGTTACCGTCTTTTATCAGGTAAAGCATTCTATTTTCGGGGGATGGCAGGATGTTCCACTACAACATAACTATAAAAAGACTGAAGGAAGAAAAAGATAAATGTTTCATTTTTCCTTTATTATTTCTCTACACATGAATCAGAAACTAAAACGTCAGATGAGAATGGACAGATTGAATCAATGAAGAAATAAGTTTTTATGAACTGCCTCACCAAGAGACTGAAATAAAGATATAAAAAAAAAAAAAAAAAAAAAAGATGTTGCTTTAATTTGGAAGTTGGATGGACAAATAAAGGGGGAAGGGACTTAATTATTAAATATGTACATATAAACACCCTGACATTCATGCAGATTGCCAGATACCCTAGAGGAAAGCCAAAAAATGAATTGAGCAAAATGTGTGTTTGAGTTTTGCTTAACGGCATATCAACCTCTGTAGGTTATATAATGCCGAAAAGGTGGGGTTTTAAGGTATTTTTTTTAATGATCGGTTATAGTGAGAAGGTAGATTTAGTCAAATTTGAATGAAAATTTTTTGTTTTTATTCTTTTTTATTTTAGAAAACTGAAAATGTCTTCTAGTTTTGTATTAAAAAATGCTTTACTGAGAAAATTTTTTTTTCCTTCAAAAATATACATTTTTCTGTAAAAGTATTTTTATGTATATATTTCTATAAAAGTGTATTTTTATACTTTCATAGTGTTTTGACCCCAGTTTGGGGGTTAACTATTTGCCCATAACTAGAACCCTAACAGGTGGTACCACTCTGGGTCAGGGTGGACCTGGGAACAACAGCAATTAAGAGGTTGTTCCATGCTCCTCACAACCACCCAATCAGAGGCCTTGTTGCCAGATGCAGTTTACTGTCATACCCAGGACCAGAGCAAAATGTGAATCAATACAATAAAGATAAGGATATTGATCAAATTCCTTGAACTTCTATGGGCATATCAGTATTTATCAGTTCATGAACTTTTTTTCTCAAAGCAAAATAAAATCTTGTGTCATTACAAATATATGTAAATTAATGTTGAAGTTCATTTTTTAATTTTTGTTTATCATTAAGCATAAAATCCAAATGAAATTGATTTATTTTTAACTTGTAAGCCAAAAATAAATAAAATAAAATAAAAATATGACAATTAATTTGACTATTATTAGTTTATCAAAAAATTAAATTTGGTAAAAAATAAAATTTTTAAAATGAAAGAAGAAACCCAAATAAAAAGCAATTTTTAGGTTTTCATTTTTATTATACATTTGTGTAAAATATATAAATTTGTCTTGCTTTCTTTTCTTATTTTCTACAGTGAATGTTCAGAGAGAAAAGTGTTGGCCTTTAAGTAAGGGCCGATAGGTGTCTGACTTTAGCTTCTAATTGGAATAAGTGAACATCATCAGCACCAGGTACAAGTGTCCTCATTGCTTCAGCCAAGTTGAAGAGATAATCACGATTCCGACCACTTGGACCTTCCGCTTCTGCAATCTGCTTGGCCATCTCATCCAATGAAGCGGGACCAAGGAAAAAAGGGTTGTCCTCAGTACCAATATACAGGGCTAATTCAAAAGGGGCTGTGCACTCTGTGTTGATGGGGGTGAACTGGACAGTCACACATTTGTAGCCACCTTTCTCTCGGTAATCAAGATGGTTACGTACCATTTCAGTGTCCTCAGGTGCAATCTCATAAGCTACACCCCATACACGAGCCTGGAAATATAAGAAAGAATTTTTACAAAGAATTCTATATAACATAACACTTGCTTTAATTCTTGATCAAAGAATCTTTTTCTTGCTGATTTTTAATGCATTTCTATAGTCAAATATTTTAAAATGCATGTACAGCTTGCATGTAGTCACTTTATTTTGTTGCTAACACTTGCATTAATTACTAACCACTGACAATTTTTTTTTTCATCATTTTCAATACACAACTGATTGAGTGCTAAAATTTGCTAAAACTAATTTTGCGCTAAAAATTGTAAAATTTAGAATTTATTAATCCATATTTTAAAAAAAGACAGAAATGATACTAGAAAAAAATCGTTTATTAAATTCTGAATTTTGCAATTTTATATTTTGCATTATAATAATATACTAAAATATATAAAATAATTTATAAAACTATTTCTTATTTAGCCAAGAAAATGACTTAAGCTCTGTGAGGAAGTGGTAGAGTACAAAAAGTTGGCAGTGATAAGAAAAGTTGAGAGTTTATCTGTTTACGAAATTCAAATGCAATTGGCACTAAAAGACAACTGTGATTATTGTTTTTTTTCTTGTCTGTATTGTCAGAAATGGCAATCATATCATATTAAAGTATTGTATTTATCATTAGAATTATTTTGAGATATTTTTTTTACAAAATGATATCATGATTTATTTTAAAAAATAATTGTATATTCTTTTAAACATAAAATAATACAATTAAATGCAATTGTTTTAAAATGAAATTTTAATTTATTTTAAACACAAATACATGATATTCTTTCACAAAAGTTAATGAATTCTTTCAATTGTTTTTGATAATCATTTCACCCCAAGTAAGGCAGTACTGCCACCAGTGCACAGTGGGTTGCATAAGAGGAGAGTGATGAGAAAGAAGAACAAGTTACAGTGTCAGAGAATGGGTAAAAAAAGGATGCTACCACTGGTGTGAAGAGAGCTGCATGAGAGTAGAGTGGAAAGGGAAGAGAACATAATACAAGGATTTTCAGGGAAAAGATGCAAGTTAAGGAGATAAGAAATAGCAATTGACATTGCATTTAAATTCTTGAAGATTGTAGCTGTCAGGGAAGCAAGTATGTGGAAGGGAATTCAACAGGTGGGAAGTGCAAAAAAAAAAGGTTCTAGAGTAGAAGTAGCAATTAAATTTGATTGGTTTCACTGAAAAAGGGTGGGGCCTAGTTGCTTGTCTAATAGCTTGAGTAAATTCATGCTGAGGGGGCACCAAGGAGCTAAGCTCATCAGAGCAGAAGTCGTGAAAGTATTTGCAGAAGATGTCAGTAAGAAAGTGACTGGAATTGAGCTACCAGGTCGAGATCAATTATATTGCAGATTCTCCATTGGATTTTGTAAAGAACCTCGAGATGAATAGCAGGGGCACCTGACCAGATATGACAGCAGTATTCAATGCAGGGGTGGGTAGGAGATTTATATATGTGCAAGATGGATTCAAATGCGAAAAAGTTTCTAGCCATACACAGTGAACCAACCTTCCTAGCAGAAACAATTAGCTATAGATTCAATATTGTAATTCCACTTGAGGTTGGCTGACAGAGTTTGGCCAAGGAGGTGCAGTGTTTTACTTTCTGAGAGACTAGCCCGATCTATGCTAATAGTGGGAAGGAGCAATTGTCAATGGTGGTTAAAGGATAGCAGCTTTGTTTTGGAAGCATTAAAACTTACAAGCCATTTCTTACCACAGTCTACCACAAATTGGAGGTCCTTTTCAAGATCAGCAGTGAGGTTTGCTTTGTCAACCTCAACTGATTTCTTATCGAGGCAGGAGTAAATGGGATCTGATTACATTAGGGGGATCATTGATGAAAATCAGAAAAAGCATAGGGTCTAAAATAGAGTCTTGAGGGACACCTTCGTTCGTATGATAGTATCTGGAAGCATGCCTGTTCAATATTACCTTCATTACATGATTTGAAAGGAACAACTGGATTAAATCAAACAAGCATCCAATTATACCATAGCTCTGTAGCTTGTATAGAAGGCCAGCATACCAGATTCTGTCAAATGCTTTGGATATCTAGGACAACACCTCAAGCTTTGCTGTTCTTATCAAAAGATTGGTACATATACTCTGTGATGGTCATTAGCATATCAGTTGTAGACCTGGTGAAGCAGAAACCATTTTGTTTGTCAAAGAAGAGGCTGTGAACTGTGAGATGTTGAACCACTTCAGCATTGATAATAGCCTTTAACACTATGCCAAAAATTGGTAAGAGGCTGATAGGGCAATAATTAGTGGGGTCTGAGGGTTTTCCAGAGTTCTTAAATACAGAAACCAAAGAGGAAGACTTCCAGCAGGCAGGAAAGCAAGAAGCAGAGAGGCAGTATTTGTACAGTTTGGAGAGGACAGAGGAGAGTTCGGGGGGTACATTTCTTCTGGTCAATGATTGGGATTCCGTTACCTCCACTCACTTTATGGGGGTCAAGCTTTGAAATTATGTTAGAGACCAGTGAGGGGTTAATGTGAACATCAATCAGTTGAGCCTCAGTTCTAGGTGGGAAGTCGTGTGCAGATACCCCAGACAAATCAAATGTTGAGTTGGTGGAGAATCTGCAAGTAAAGCACTCAGCCTTGTCCACTGAAGATGTGAGGACCTCAAATTTATTGATTAAAGGGGTGATTTAGAGCTTATTGTTGTTTAACAGATTTTACAGAGCTGCCAGTAGTCTTTGGAGCTGAAATTGCAGGATGCTATACTGTGACCTTCGCTATAATAACAATTCTTATAGTGACGGTCACAGCTATACACTGCTTCATTCTGTCAGCAAACAACAGCTTAGCATCATTCAGGATCTTCTTACATTCATTACAAGCAGAGACAAAAAAGTGCCTATTATGGTTAGAGGCATGGCTCCAATAAAGCTGGAAGAAGTGATTCCTGTGGGCAATAGCGGCTGAGCAAGCAGGGGAGAACCAAGGGAAAAAATGGGGTTTAAGTGATAACTTCCTGGTTGGGATGAAAGCATTGATGCCAGCTTTAACCCCCAGAGGAGACCTTGGATGCACAGTCTTCAACGGGAAGGCTAAAAACTTTGTTCCAAGAGACATCACACAGGAAATTGCAGCATGACTCACAGTCTGCTCTTTGGTAGCAGTAAGATATTCTGCTGGTCAAAGGTTCCTGAAGAGAGGGGAAGTGGAAGGAGATATTAACGGAAACCACAGCCTGATAGGAGTTGCCAAGAGGGCAAATCTGCATGACATGGCAAGAGTCAGGGATAGAAGTGAAAAAGAGACCCTAGCAGTGAGTCAGATCCATTAGGGTTATTAGAGAAACGTATGGGAAAATCCACCATTTGCATAAGGGATTGAGTGATTGAAACAGTTCATGGTCAGCAAGATCTGTAGCAGAGTTTTCCAGCCATTTAGTGGAGTGGACATTAAAGTTTCCAAACAAATCTAAGATTGAATGGATGAGAGGAAATGGCCTTATCTATATTGTTTGAAATGCTGTCAAGTATGGAACAGTCAAGAGACGAAGGGAAACAGCAGAGAAAGAACATATACGAAGACACATATAGGAATGATCTAGAGATTCAAGAGAAATCACCCTATCTAGAGGGAGATGTTCGCTGACATAAACGCCAGTTCCATGCATATGGACACTGGAGTCCTTCCTAAAGAGGGGACGGTAACCAGGGATATAGAAATCAGAGGAAATAAATAATAAAATAAAAATAAATAAAAAAAAGTGATTTTGGCAATATTAACAAAGTAAATGCTCATTAATTTTGTTGTTTTTTTATTTAGTCTTACAAATTGTCATCAGACTTCCTGATTGTCTTCTGTGATCCACAAAAGTGTGAGCTTTTTCTGTGAGAATGACAAATTGTAAAGAAACTTTTTTTTTTAAATTCAGACATTGTTTAACATATATCCAAATAGAAACTTTTTACATGCATTTGAATTTTGATTGGACTGAAAAAATATTAATAAAAAGGTTCTTCTTAAAACACAATATATCTGATTAAAAAGAAAAAGTAATCTGGCTAAGATGAAAAACTTGTCAAAAATTAAATTAAAACTGTTCTTGTATTTTTTCTCATTAAAATAAATCATTATAAAGATCGACCTTGAAAAAAAAGTCTTTTAAGTTAGATAACTAAAATAATTTATTTAAATTTAAAAAAGAGAACTTGATGTATTTGTTTTGCAGCTAAAAATATGAAAGACAAGCAAAAATTCTTCAAAATAACTGAACTTGCATCAGGGGTTTATTTCGTTTATAGTATTTGTTTATGAGATTTCAATTTAAAAGTTCAGAGAGAATGAATAGTTAATTAAAGACAACTTAATTTTATGACTTAAATGTTATTTTTAGTGGATACCCATATTTGAGTAGATCTTTTTGTTTAATTATCGAACACTATATTTATTTCCGTTGACCTGAATATTTGAGAAATCTCATAAAAAAAAAATGTGCCCTCCAGCAGGATTCAAACCTGCATCCCTCTAATTAGGAGAAACCAGCATTAGATCTTATGTGCTTATGACCAACTTGGCCACAAAGGATCTTACTGATCAAGTAAAGTTGAATAGTGCCCTTATAACTGCAAATTTCTTCCAAGATTGTCAAAATATTCATTACTGCTATGTTTCATATCTCCTAACAAAACCAAAGCAATTTCTAATAAAGTATTGGATTTTTTTTTCAGAAGCACTTGGCATGTGCACAAAAGCAAAGGTGAATTCGACAGATTTTATCACTTCAGCATTATTTTTTAATTTATACCAATATTTGAGTAGACGCTCTGTTTATTTATTAAAAAGTATTTATTTATTGCTTGATATGCAAGAGCCATCATGGCTGAATTGGTCTAAAGCATGTTGGATCTAAAGACAGTTTCTCCTGATAAGAGGGATGCAAGTTTGAATCCTGCTGCAAGGTGCATCTTTTCTTTAATAAGATTTATCTAATATTCAGGCCAGTAGACAAAAAATACTGTTTAATAAATGAATGGAGCATCTAATCAAATATGGCATCCACTAAAAATAATGTTTAAGCAATAAAATTTTGTCAAATTTATAAATAAAAAATCCATTATTTCTTTAGACAAATTAATAGTGTTTGAATGATGACTGAATTTCATGGAAACAAATAACGGGGGGGGGGGGGTTGTAGCAACACTGGCAAGAGTTTCAATGAAAATGAAAATGTCCACAAGAAAAGAAGAAATTAAAAAATATCAAAATAGCAATTTTAATAAATTGAAGACATTGTTTCTTTTATGTCTATGAAAAGGTAAAATTCTCCATGACATTTCTCTAAGGTAACACTTCCTGTTTGTTTTAATAAATTGAAGACATTGTTTCTTTTATGTTTATGAAAAGGTAAAATTCTCCATGACATTTCTCTAAGGTAACACTTCCTGTTTGCTTCATTGAGCAGACATTAGAAACTCTGAATGTTGAGAACATAAAAAAATCTGTATTTTTTAATTATTTCTATGTTAACGCTTCATTAGTAAATACTGCTTTTTTCACCTTATAGCTTTATGCAACTTGAATTTCACTTTCATATCAGCTTTTGATTTTATAGACTAGGTGGGATTTTTACATTTTTTTTATTTGTTGGGGTTTACATTCACATTGCTTTATAGTACCTAGTGTCCCCAGACTATCCTGCATCTATGTACTGATTGCTTAACTTTGCTGCATGCGTGTGTGTGTATGTATGTAGGAAGAGATAATTGATACCGACATGTATGATTGAACATGGATCTCCAGGCAACAAAGAGAACCATTGAATAAATCGTGCTACTTGGATCACATGACCATAAATATTTAGTATATAAAGCAGAAATCTGAGTGTGTTCTGTGTTGTGAGTCATTATAGAGATTGTTTCTGAGTGAATTACTCAAGAGAATCATTCTGAGAGCATTATTGTGTATTATTCAAAGGATTTGCTTAGTATGTTGACTTTATACTAGAATATTATAACTTGCTAATAGCAAGTTACCAAAAGTTCCCTTAAAAACTAACGTTATAAAAGTGGTGATGAAGATCTTGAGAGAAAAAATACATATCCTACACGTAGTAATTGAATTATTCAGTGGAATACAAGAACAATGAATGAACTGAAATAAATTATGCTTCAAATGTTGGCACTGCAAAAGCAACAACAAGAACTACAGTTACAACAATAAAAAGACCAACATGAACAAGTTCAGTTAAAAAACAACAACAAATGTTTTTTGAATTGTTGTTTAAGAAAGCGGTAGAGGAAAAAACATTTGAGTCACTCACTCTAATAGTGAGTTCATATACAATCTAAATGAAGGAATAACTTTTCAAATGTATTACAGAAGATATGAAGGGATTTTCAAAAAGGATTGTTTGCACCTGAATGATAAAAAGAAAGTCTGACTATTATTGAGAAAATTGTGCCGTGCTGAACATGAAAAATACATAAATTTTATTTTGCCAAAAGAGCTAAGCAAGATAAATTTTGAGGAAACTAGGGATATTATCAAAAAATTTTCAGAGATAGAACCTCATTATTTAAAGCTCGGTGGAATTATATAAACCTAGTAAAGTGTGATGATATGATTTTTTCACCTACTTAGGAGTTGTCAATCAAGAATATGAGAAGTTTAAGTTAAATGAGTTAACTCCTCTGCTATCTCATGCAACTTCAATTAACAATCAGCCAAAAAGAGTTAGTGGATTTGTTTGGTGTTTTCCGAGACAACTGCTGATTTCGGGTGACCTGAGCGTTCAGCATCATTTGTGTCTGTACAACTGCATTTAAGGTCAGCAAACCACCTCTTAACCACTGTTTCTGACATAGCAGAGTCTGAATAACACTTATCAGGCCATTGCTTTGCTTGAACAGTATTTTTTTCCATCAGAAAGCAATGCCTAATCAGCACATGAAATTCAGATTTTTCCATTGTTTTGAAAATTTGCAACAATAGCTTCACTTAACTGTAATTTGGAAACTAATAATCCGACTGGGCACTAAATTTTGTCACATACCATTTGAAAGTTAGTACTTCATAAAAATTATATGGATTTTTTATTCGTGGTGTCATCTGTATGTCAGGCCTGGGACTTATTGAGTGATGTGTTACTCTGAATAGACCTCAGCAACTCTTTACGTAATGAAAAAGAATAATAAAATCCACGTATGTGCTGATTTCTCAATGGGGCTTAATGAAAGCTTCAAGATTACAATTACCTGCTACCAAGTTCAGAGGAAATTTTTGCCAAACTAAATGAGGGAAAATTTTTTCTGAGTTGGACTTGTCAGACACCTAACGACAAATATTGTTAGAAGAAGAGTGTTGGAAATTATTAACTATTAACACTTGTAAAAGTTTATATAAATTCAATCTACCCCCTTTTGAGATTAAGGTAACTCCAAGCATTTTTCAACAAATATAATGCTTGCTGGGTTAAATTGGGCACAAGCATATCTGGATGATGTACTGATTAAAAGCGAAACCAGATACCAACATGCGGAAGACGTAAAAATAGTATACAAAAGGATCAAAGAATACGAGTTCAAATTAGCAAAACAAAATGTGAGTTATTTATGTTCAGAATATAATATCTGGGACAAATGATTGACAAAAAGAGTTGACAACCAGACCCTGCCCAATCAAGCACAATTATGACTACTCCAACCAATTTAGCAAAATTGCAAGCATTTTTAGGGTTTGCAAACTACTACTACTATATATATATATATATATATATATAAAATCTGCAGGAGTTAACGGCACATTTAAATGCCTTGTTAAAGAAAGAAGTTGAATGGATTTGGACAGAGAAAAATGCCAAAGTGCTTTGAAAAGATCAAATAAGTCCTAGCATTTGACTTATCATTAATGCATTTTGATTCCAAATTAAACATTGTCGTTGTATCAGATGCAAGTGATTTGGGAATTGGAGCAGTAATATTACATAAACATGACGATGAAACAACTAAGCCAATAGCGCATGCTTCGAGGTTGTTAACAGCTCATAAGAAAAAAATTACAGCCAGATTGAGAAGGAAGCTTTGGTTATAGTTTTTGCCATGAAAAAATTCCATAAATTCCTACATGGATGAGAATTTCTCTTACAAACCAACCGTCATTTGTTAGTGCCTATATATGGTTAAAAAAAGGTGTTTCCACATATACAGCAAATAGATTGCAATGCTGGAGAACTATACTGCTGTATTACAAATATAAAATGGAATTTTTACCCTCGAAGAAATTAAGTCATGTTGATGGACTGTCTTGCTTATTTCCGAAAAACGGCGAGCTATTTGAAGATACAGTGATTATGGCAATAGGGGCTGAAAACGAAATTAAAAATTTCTTACATAATGCTGTAAGAGAGTTGCCTATAACACTAGAAGAAATAAAACTTAAGTTGTGGAATGATGATGTCATATTAAAAATGAAAGATCAAATTGTATGTAAAGTCAAAAATAGAAAGGTAAATGAAAGTAACACATTTTCAATATGTGATGTACGCTGACAAAGTTGAAATTCCAACATCATTGTGAAAACACATGTTAAAGGAATTCCACTTTGGTGATCCGGGAATTTCTAGGATGAAATCCCTAATGAGAAGCAACACTTACTGACTGAAAATGGGTGAAGACATACAAAACTTTGTTAAATCATGCAGAGGTTGTGCTCTGGCAACAAACTCCCTGCCAATTAAATTTCAACCTTGGCCAGAAATAGACATTCTGTGATCCCAGTTACATCTAGATCTCGCTGAGCTATTGAATAGAGCATATTATCTGGCGGTGATTAACAGCTATACCAAGTGGCCTGAAATATTAAAATGCAAAAGACCAACTATCACGGTAACAATAAATTTCTTACACAAAAACTTTGCAAGGTTTGACGTATCTGATTCCATTTTGTTGAACAATGGGATGCAGTTCACATCTAGTGAATTCAAGTTATTCTGCAAATTCTTATAAATACAACATATTACAATGCCCCCATACATCTAAGAGCAAACAGACAAGGAGAACACTTTGTTTACATATTCTAAAAGTCTCTTCAGAAATTGGAGAACCAAATCCTAACATTAAATCTGAAATGTTGCTGGCAGAATTGATGTTGGTCAGAAAAATTAAGTGTGTGTTTAACAAAATATTAGTTGAATGGAAGGTGAAAACATCAAGGAATATCTCTGTAAATAATTACTTTAAGCTGGGAGAAAAGGTATTTTTTAAGATGTACTAAAGGGGAAAAGAATTTTGAAAGGATGGTATGGTAAAAAGAAAGATCAGTCAAATTAGATGGTGTAGGGACCAAGGTGAGAGTATAAACGTTACTTGAACGAGTTAAGACGTAGACACACTGATTTGGAAAGTTCCAGATAAGAAGTTCCCATACAATACATTCAACATACCTACACCAACAGGACTTATTGAACTGTGGTGGTACGGCAAAAGAAAAAGAACTACAACAGAATTTTTAAGCATGGAACTAACACTCAAATAATACCCCAGAAAAAGTCAGCTTGAAAGTGTTGCATATGAAGAAAATGTTGATGCCGATACGTGTAGTTGAACACAGACCTCCAAGCAACAAAGGTAACCGTTGAATGAATTATGCTGCTGGGATCATGTGACCATAAATATTTAGCATATAAAGTCACTCAGACAGAAGTCTGAGTGTGTTTTGTGTTGTGAACCATTCCAATGTTGTGCGTCATTGAAGAGATTGTTTCTGAGTGAATTACTTGAGAGAATCATTCCGAAAGCATTATTGTGTATTATTTGGAGGATTCGTTTTGTACGTTGACTTTATGTGAAATATTATAATTCATTAATTGTGAGTTACCAAAAGTTCCCTTCGGAATAACATTATGAAAAAATAACATTGTAAAAAAATATATAAGCAAATATACAGGGTCTGGCAAAAGTAATGCCCACCTTTTTTTTTAGCTGAGGTGGAGAAGACAATGTGGAGCAACTGAGTGGGCATCATGATCACCAGACCTAACAACCAGATTTTTCTTTGTGAGGTTTACTGAATGATTTTGTTTACAAGTTCAAACATAAAACAATTGCTAAATTAAAACAAAGGATTCAATGTTGCATTTTGAACATGTTAAATAGTTTGTTATCATGTTGTTTTGATGTGACAATACTTATAAATTTTCTTAAAACTATTGTAATTTATTTTTGTTCAATAAAAGTTAAAAAAAAGAGTGTTACTTTTGCTGTACTCTGTGTGTATAAATATAAATATTTATAGAAATATATACACACACACAATATCTGGAGTGGAAACACTGAATATAACATCAGTAAAGTGACAAATTTTAAATTTGTATTATATTTATATTAGAACCTTGAATAAGGTCTTGCTGTTTTCTAACAGATGACGTTCTCAGAATTGCATGCATGTAGTTTCAGATGGTAATGCATCTATAAGTACCATAAGAAAGCTTGAAATTCAGTGTATGTCATTTCACTGAAGTGTAAAATTTTCCTGTGTCTCAATACTCTACTCAGCTTCTGGAATGCATAATTGGCCATGTCAATATTCCCAGGTATTTAAATTTCTGTACCTGCTTGATATTAGTATCCCTAGCCTGTACTTGGCATTTTGGGCTCCTCTTTTTACTGACGACCATGCATTCTGTTTTCTCTTCAAACTCAGTCAGTCAGTTAAGTGCCATACGTGATACACACTTGGGCGAAAGAGACATGACTGACTGGGCAGAAGATTGTTCCGCAGTAGATTGCCATTACTTTCTGTGGTAGACTGGTTGCCAGCCAAGGCTATAGAACCCAAACTGTTCTGTTATTTAACCCATAACTGGAGGGAAAAGACAGATTGATACCTTTCCCAAGAGTATTTGCTTGTAAATGAATCCAAGGAATTCAACTGAAATTTGAACTCAGCTCCCTGATTTCTCGTTTCGAGTCAATATCCACTGCACCACAAGGCACTAGAAAAGAAATGGTCAAACCTTACTTACGAATCGTAGTCAAATTACACTAAATAAAATTTCAGTCCAAGCATAAATATTTGTGCACTTTTTTTAGTTTGGACTTTGTTTGCTCATTAGGTTCTCTGTAGCCAAGAGGTTAAAGCATGTCAGATCTAATGACAGTTTCTCCTGAGGGGATGCAGGTTCAAATCCTGCCAGAGAACAGATATTTTTCTATTAAGATTTCTTGAATATTCATGCTAGCAGATTGGAATAAATATATTGTTTAATAAATAAAAAGAGCATTTACTCAAATATGGGTATCCACTAAAAATAACATTTAAGCAATAAAATAAAAAAATGTCGGATTAATAAATGAAAAATCAATACCTAAAAAAACAAATAAAAAAATCCCAAAAACGCTTGTATAAATAGATTTTGAAAATTTTACTGACATTTGTTTTTTGATAGCATATTTTTTTATTGAAAACATTGACTTGCATTATTAAATCTGCCATTGTTTGTATGTGTATAATACTTGTCACAAAGTACAGATACCACACATTGATCCAAGGCAGAGGGAGTTGTGGAGTTATTTTCGCAGTGGAGGCTAGTATTTGTGCTAAAGTCGGTCCTAATAGATTCATCATTACATCAGCTGGCAATTGTGAGAATGGTGTGCCATTATTTGGGGTAATTCTATATACCTGCAGAAACTTTTGTAGGGCTTCATCTGCAGGTATTTCTCTAGCTTTCTTTCAAGCTTTTTTTAGGGTGTCCACAAATTTTTCAGCTAACCCATTTGATCTTGGGTGATAAGGAGCTGTGGTAACATGTTCGACATTGTATTCCTTGCAGAAATCTTTAAATTGTTTCAACACAAATTGACTTCCGCTATCTGTCACAATTGTGTCTACCACAACAAACCTTGTGAACAATTCCAGCAGGAAGTTTTTAGTACTTTGCGTCGTCGGTTTTCTTATCCTTTGTATCTCAGGCCATTTTGAAAAACTATCCACTACTATGATGTAATAGTATCCATTCAGTGGACCTGCAAAATCCACATGTAACCTAGACCATGGTAGATCTGTATTTGGCCAGGGATTACATTTTATCGGGAGTGCATTTGCAGCTAAGGCACAGCCTTTACATTTTGCCACTGTGTTCTCAATGTCCCTGTCCATATTCGGCCAATATACAAAACTTTGCATTAGGCTCTTAATTTTAGTGCTGTCCGAATGACCAGTATGAAAATCCTGCAGTATTTGTTTTTGCAGTATGTATGGAATTACCACACATTCTCTGTATAACAATACTGTATTGCAAAGCAAAACAAATGTTGTGTACTGGTCCCTCTCTGCTATTTTTTCTTTTATTTTCAAGATATACTTGTCCCTGGTGGCTTCTTCTTTTATTTTTTAGAGTTAACAGAAGTTCCTGAACTGCATTACACACAGTATATTTCAGCTCTTCTTCTGACTTCAGTGAGGCAATTACTGTGTCTTCTTATGGTTTGCTCATTTTAGGAATTAACCTGGACAGCCCATCAATGTAGCCAAATTTATTCAATGGTGTGTACTTCATGCTGAAGTTATAATTTAGCAGTATTATGCCCCATCTCTGTAATCGGTTGGCTTATGCTTCGGCAAACCCTTTTCCGACCCAAAAATCAAACTTAGAGGTTTATGATCAGTTTGTAGCTTAAAATGTCAACCGTGGACAAAGCGGTGAAATTTCACTACCGCTAATATTATTCCTAGCAACTCTTTCTCTATCTGAGAATAATTCTTCTCAACCGGAAGTAGTGCTCTGGAAGCATGAGCAATTGGTTTCACTTGACCATCTTGCATTTTGTGTAAGATGCATGCTTCTACTCTATATGCACTTGCCTTGATCTCTAAATTCAGGTTGTAGTGGGTTAAAAATAATTCCGAGGTTAACACTTCCTTTATCTTTTCAAACGCTTTCTGGCATTCATTAGTCTATTTCCAGGATTTTCCTTTCTTCAATAAATCATTTAATGGTGCCCGCAGATCATACATTTTAGGAAAGTATATTTGGTAATAATTTGCTAATCCCAAAAAACTTTGTAATACGGTAATATCATTTGGAGCTGGCATGTCTTTTATAGCCGCTGCTCACTCAGGGTCTGGCCTTCTACCATTCTTATTGATGATCTGCCCCAGATATTTTACTTTCTCCATAAAAAACTCACATTTGCTTTCCTTGAGTTTAAATCCAAATTCCTGTATTATTAGAACTATGCTACGGCAAAATCTAGACCACCCAACATCGAATCCATTACTTGCTGGAAAATGGCGGGCACGACCTTGATCCCAAAAGGTAGTCTGTTAAATTTAAACAGACCCTGATGTGTGTTTATACACAAAAGTTTTGACGTTTCCTTTTCTACCGGTATTTGCAAATATGCATCGCTGAGGTCTATCTTTGAAAATATTGTGCCTCTGTTTAGCTTTGCAAATATTTCTTCTGCTGCTGGTAGGGGATAATTATAATCTTTGAGTGCCTTGTTTAAACCTGTCAAAAAATCAGTACAAACACGAATTTCTTTAAACTTTTTTTTCATGTATATCGTCAGTGTCGCCCATTCACTATACTCAACTTTTTTAAATACACCGGTTTTCTCTAATCTGTCTAATTCTTTATCTATCTGTTCAATTGAGACAAATGGCATATTCCTTTTCTTTTTGAATACCACCTGAGCATTTTCTTTTAGCTGGAATTTTGCTTCCATCTTGGTACATGTTCCCAAACCTGGAGAAAAAACGGTAGAAAATGTTTCCTTAAGTTTCTTTATTAATTTTTTGGCTTTGGTGTTTAAACTTTCTACCTTGTAACAGAAAGAATTTATTGGTAGATCCCATAATTGGAAGTCTATTATCCAATTCATATCAAGTAAGTTCGTAGTATTTTCTATGACAAATAGTTCAGCTTTTTACATTTTTTATTTAATGTGACATTTGTCACAAATTCTCCAATAAATTGTATTTTTTCTCCTGTCACTGACCTTGTAATTTTCTTTGTCTTCATTAAAGTTGGTTTTCCCAGCTTCTTCCACGCATGCAAATTTATGATAGATAAATCTGAACCTGTGTCATGTTGCATTTTTATATTTTTATTACTTATTTCGATGGTAACAAATTTTCTGGTGATTCCATCTTTTACCTCGTTGGACTTTAATTTTCTTATTTTATTGTCTTTATTTCTTGACCAGCAATGCATGCTTTTATGTCCTATTCTTTTACAGTTGAAACATTTTTTATTCTTAAAATCACAATATCTGTACCAGTGTAATTCACTGCAAACAAAACATGGCTTCGGGAGTTTTTGTTTATTTTTCTCTAGTATTTCACTTTTTGCCTGATAATCTGAAATTTTAGAATTCTTTTTGGTAGATTGACTTTTTCCTTTGCAGCGTATTTTCCTTATATACGAAACGCCAGACTGTTCTATCTTTTTTTAATCTTTCGTTACGCTGACATATCTTGTGCAGTCTTCTGCCAATTTTTGTACTGTAATACTTGGATTGCTTTCCAATTTTGCCAGTACTAATTTTTATTAACTCTGTGTCGCTTTCTGATACCAGCCCCTGAACAAACACCAAGCACTTAAAATTGTCTATGCTTAATTCTATGCTTAATTCTGCCAGCTTGAATTCTTCACAATGCTTATTCACATTGGCTGCATACGTTATATAGTCTTGTTTGTCATCTTTCGTCAGATTTAAACATTTCCACTTTTTGTGGCACAGAGATGTCTTTTTACTAAATAATTCACTTAATATATTTACCACCTCGGTAAAAGTCAACTCACTAGTTTTTTCGGTACAATGTAGTTGACCAATTTGTTATGCTCAGCAGTTCCTAATTTGCTTAAAAGAAGCCTAACCTTCTTTTCTTCAGACTCATTCCTCTTACTTACTAAATTGACATCTTGGCTTGCGAGAAACTTTGCCAAGTTTCCTTTTTTTTAAATGTGAATCTGAGACTTACTACTCCTACTTAAATTAGGTGGGAGAAAAGATAAGTGAAAAAAACATATATATAACAATTTACAATTTTCAAATGTAAATTATTATTTTTTCTATTTATGAACAAATTATTTGCCTAATTATGTTTTTTTGCTTTTAAAAAAAAAAGAAATCAGTTTTAAAAATGATTTTTTGTCATTGCTGAAATATTCTATTTAACTTTTTAAAATTTTACTTTCATAGAATTTGTTATTCAAGGACCTTGTCACATCTTTCTGAAAGTAGAATGTTTCTATGAAATGTTTATTAGCCAAGAGAGCAATTACCATTAATTTACAATACAAAAATATTGAGCATTCCCAGACCCCAAAAATAACCTTGTAGGAGAAAATTAATTTTGAAAAGACCTAAATCTTTAGGGTAGATATTTACAGGGAGGGTTGTAATCCCTACAAACCTGCATGTATGATAGGGAAATGATTAAAAGTCAGCAGTCAAAAATACTCTTATGTGCTTGATATAGTGGTGGGGGAATATTCTTAATATAGCAGGGATTTGAATTTCTCTCATGATACAATAAATAGAAGGGGTTCAAATAAAATCATTTAAAGGGTAAAAATATATTAAAATTTAACTTAAAAAAAGAAATTAACTTTATGAAAGAATAAAATGTAGAAATTCTGGAAAGTATATGAAAGGATAATAAAAAATATTTTTAAATCAATGCAATCAAAGTTTATCAAAGTGAATTATATCAATATATTGATATATCAATATATTGATTGTTTAATTTGAATATTTTCCATTTGTAAACAAGTTATTACATGACCTAGGTTTCTACCATGAATGGTGTATTCAGGCAATTTGCAATAACTGATTTTACCGTTTACCGTTTTTTTTAAAAACGCTCATGTAACGGTGCTTTTTTGAATGCTCACATGGCAGGAAAAACATTTGAACGTGCAATTTTTAAAATTACAAGAAATAATGTTTTCATCCATAGTTGTATGAGCCTAATAGGTATTTTGTGGTATTGTTATACTTGGTCATAATTTCTGTTCTTTCATTCAATAGTTCATTTTTATTTGGGAATAGCATAATACCTAACTTTTATTCCTGGTTTCACAGTCTACATATTTTGCCACCATTGTAAGGCTTGGCTGTTTTCACTATACTCTGCATTATGTTTGGGTCTTTTCTATATTTTGATTTCCATTTCCACACATGGCTAGCTAATTTTGTACAGTGTTTTTAAGTTTTCTATTTTGAATGTAGACTTGTGATTGAATTACCTGAACTTAAAGGTGTCTTTGGTTGATCCGAAATATATTTTATTTTGGCTATTTAAATCATATATATATAACATGTTAGGGAAATTAACAAATTTTAACGAAACTTGGTTATAAACAACCGACAATTTGAAATGAATTGTTTGAATATATATATATATATATATATATATATATATATATATATATCTCAATCAGTTAAGCGGCATACATGATACACACTTTGGGCGATCATGTCTCAAAAGCAACATGACTGACTGGGCAGAAGATTATCCCACAGTAGGCTGCCATTGCTTCCTTCAGTAGACCGGTTGCCAGCATATAGAACTCAATCTGTCCTATTTCCTATTATTTAACCCATAACTGGAGGGAAGAGACGGATTAATACCTTTCTCAAGAGTATTTGTGCGTAAGTGAATGCAAGGAATTCAACTGGAATTTGAACTCGGCACCACAAATACATCCAGTTGAATTCCTTGTATTCGCTTACGCACAAATACTCTTGGGAAAGGTATTAATCTGTCTTTTCTCAATTCCTAGTAATTCCTGCTCTAAAACAAGCTATAGGCAGGGTTGCACATTACTCCCAGTGGATTGCTTCTCTTTCAGATAAATACCATCTACTGGTACAAGCGGATATTTTTCCTCTTTCTTCAGCAGCAATAGAGACTTTTAAAAATCTTAAAAGGCATTATAGCCAACTCAGCAGTTACAGCTATAGATCCTGCCATTTTTCTGGTGGTAAAAACAGATGTATCTGATTGTGCAATTGCTACCTCTTTAAAGGCAATCAGGATTGCATTTTTTTCAAGGACCTTGTCACATTCAGAACAGCAATTGAAAAAGAAGCCTATGCCATAGTGGAGGCACTCAGAAAATGGAGGCACTATTTTATGGGATGACATTTTCAATTGATCACAGGTCAAAAGTCCGTCACATTAATGTTCAACATCAGAACAGCTAGTAAAATTAAGAATGACAAAATAGTGAGGTAGATAACTGAACTCTCCTGTTCTTTTTTATCTGAGCTGTCAACCTGGGAAAAAGAATGCTGCGGTAGATGCACTATCGAAAAATATGTAGCTCAATACCAAACATAGATAAGTTTCGCACTCTACACAAGGAATTGTGTCACCCAGGCATAACAAGGATGACACACGTGGTATGAACCAGAAACCTACCATATTCCACAGACAACATAAAATAAATGATAATATCATGTGGAATATGCACGGAATACAAACCACAGATCATCAGGCCTAATGCTGGGATATTTATAAAAGCCACTCAACTATTTAAGAGGTTAAATCATGAATTTAAAGTGACTTCTACAGTCAGAAAATAAAAATTGCTACATGCTAACCATAATCAATGAATATTCACGATTTCCATTTACATTTCCGTCTCTGGACAAATTAGCAAATTTGCTGATACAATACTTATGCTCCTTATTCACCATTTTTGGGGTTTGAGCTTACATCTATTCAGACTATGGAGCCTCTTTCATGTCAGAACAGTTGAAACAATTTCTTCGAGAATGAGGAGTGGTCACAAGCAAAACGGCTCTTTACCATTCTCATGGTAATGGCCAATATGTGTTGTACAATGACATTATATAAAAAACTATACAACTAGCCACCAAAAATCACAAATGTCCAATCTCCCATGGTGAAGATCTTCTGCTCAAATCTCTATATGCTATCAAATAGCTTCTATATACAGCCACAAATGCTACACAAGAGATTCCTCTCATTTCAAGGAAGAAGCTTGGCAGGAACTTCACTTTCTTCATGGATCTCTAACCCTGGAATGTTTCTTCAATCATAATAAAAAAGATCCATTGACAAATAGAGTGAAGCTAATTAAAGTGAATTCTCAGTATGGCCACGTGTGTTACCTGGATGGAAAAAGAATCGACTGTTTCCTTGAAAAACCTCACATCTGCAGGGGATGTAGCTTAATTTGATAAAGCTTGCATGGAGGGTTGGTTGGTTGGTTGTTTTGTTTTATGGCATATCAACCTCAGCGGGTCATTTATTGCCAACTAATTTTTATTTATTTATTTATTGCTGGTAATACTTTTTTCTTTCAACAATTTATTGTTGTTTTTATAAGTTTTTGTGTCTCGTAATACGTTTTTCTTTTTGAGTATCAAGATCCCTTGGGATTTGTTTTTAAGGGCAGGGTCCCCAAGTCCTACCCTGTTATTTAACCCATAACTGGAGGGAAAGGACGGATTAATACCTTTCCCAAGGGTACCAGTGCTTAAGTGAATGCAGGGTATTCAACTGTAATTCAAACTCGGCTCACCGATTTCTCTTTCCAAGCTGATATCCACTGCACCACAACGCACATCCGTCACTAAACGATTACAGCACCTGGTATTCGCAAGCGGTCACCCATCTAAGTACTGACCAGGTTCAACGTTGCTTAACTTTGGTGATCGAGTGAGAACTGGTGTATTCAATGTGATATGGCTGTAAGCCTTGCATAGAGGGACCTAAATATCAAGACCCTTCCACTACAGTTGAAGGTCAACCTGGCAGCATTGAGCCATGGAATTCATCAACTGACTCACTGAATGTATCTGATACTGAACTCATATCGTCTCGGGAATCTTAAAGGGCCCAGAGGGAGCCAGTAGTGGATGATTGCTCAATAGCTCAGAAATGAGCACATCCTTAAACTGATTCAGAATCAGAATTACAGCAACTCGCACGCAGGAGACATGTTTTTTTTAATATGGGATGAAGAGAGAAAGCCAGTCACAGCAAGTTTTTAGACTCAGAAACCCAGAATACTGACTTACCAAGACATTCCAGCAGAACCCACAGGATGCTGGCAAAATGGAATGAATTTGTCCCATACAACTAAAATGAAACGAGGGAAAATGTTATGAATAATCAAGAGTGGTATCTACTTGTTTTGTCACTCACTCTCCTTTTTGAGAGAGCTATTTCTGTTTACTCAGACTCTAAAAAGACACTATATATGAACCTTGTACTCTCAGTTGAATAAAGCTTTCTATTATTCCTACACCTGCATACTTTTGTTATTACAACCAGTATTAAAAAATTTTTTTAAAAATCAATCAATAAAAGCAACTTGAAAATCTTTGTTGATAAATTGTTTATAAGAGAGCATATATTATGTTTATCAATTCAACTCAATCTTTGATGTCACATAAACATTTCTATGTATTGTTGCATTCTAAAACATTAAAGAGAAATGTCAGATGGCAAGAAAATATCATTACCTCTGGATCATCTGATTGTACAAGGGTCACAACTCTTCCTGGCTGAAATGAGCAGAAAAAAAATAAGGAATTGAATTAGAAAATCTCAAATACAAATTGATTATAAATAAAAAATGTAGTTACACTAAAAAAAAAAATGAACAAATTTTAGGTTCATTGTGGAGAATAGTGATAAAAATTGCTTGCATTTCTTTGTGCATAGTAGTAGTCGTAGCACAGCACTCCGTGTCCTTCATGACAACAGGTTTTTTTTCCTATCCCCACTTCTCCAGTTATTCTCTATTTATACTTGTCTGCTAATTTGCATATGATACTGTATATCATACTCTCTGGGTTTTTCTTTTACTACTCCTCATGATTTCCGTATTGTGTTGTCCTTCCTCTTATCTTTCTTGTTTTCTCTTTAATGGCAATCTTAGTCTCTCTTCATTTTCTTCTTCATATTTGTCTATCTTTTCATTTTTAACTTTCTTCCTTTTCCTGCTCTGTTCCGCTTTTTTAACTTTCTGCGTCTTCTTGCTCCTGATCTTCCATTTCCACATCATCCAGTTTGTTTCTGCTTCTAGACTAATTTGCATGTGCCAGTATATGTTGTCCCTTTTTTTCAAGTATAGCCATGTTGTGTCCTTTTAGTATCAGGAAATTTGCTTCTTCTGGATTTGCCTCTTTATTCTTTCTATATTGTACCTTTTCTTTCATTATAAAGGACATGTTAGTTATGAGGGCTCTGATTTGTCTTCCCATTAATACTGAAGGGCTCAGTCTCCTTCCCACATGTGGAATGGATCTGTAACTGAGGAGCATTTTTGCAAAATATGCTTTTATGCTTTAAATCCCATTTTCACCATTTGTACTATTCTTTCTGTAATGGCAGTAGATTGTGGGTGATATTGTGGTGTCTCGTATGGGATAGACCCAATTTGTTTTAACCACACACACAAGTTCTCATCACAAAATTCAGATGCATTATTGGTGACTATTGTCTGGAGTACTCTATTCCTTGAGAATATAGTTCTTACTATTTGCTTTATTGTGGTGGCTTTTCTGTCAACTTCTGGCCATCCTGAATATGAGTCCACTAATACTAAGAATTATCCCCTGTCTCTGATATGTACAAGGTATATGTGGATCCTAACCCATGGCTCTGCTTCCTTGGGCCATGAGTGAATTATATCCATACATTTCGGGCATCTTTTAATGTATTCCACTACATCTTTTGAATATCCTGGTCACCAAGCTTATAACTTTAGTCTTCTTTGCATTGCTGCTATACCACAATGTATGTCATCATGTACTCTTTTTAATATGTGCCTTTTCAGTATTCATGGAGCTACTATTGCATATTATGCCATTTTCCATGGTTAGTTTATGCTTTGTTTCTGCCATCAAACAATTGCACCATATTATTTTTTGTTCTTTTTACTATTCTGCTTAATATTGGGTCTTGCTTTGTTTCTATTTTGAGTCTATTTAAAGGAAGAACGTTCATTTCCACACACTGTGTTATTTTATCTTCAGTATTTTCTTGTTTATCTTCTATTTCATTCTTGAACTGTAATCTTGATAAAGCCTGTACATGAGGAATAATGTTCCCTTTTACGTATACTATGTCAAAATCGAATGCCACGATTTTTATTGCCCATCTTAAAATCCTTGACAATGTGACTTTTGGCAGTTCTTTTCTTGGGTTAAATGTGAATTCTAATGGTTTGTGATCAGATTTTAATAAGTGTTTTTTCCTATCAAAAAGTTTCATGCCCTTTCCATGTTCCATACAATTGCTAGTGCCTCTTTTTCAATATTCAAATCATTAGTTTCTGCTGACATTAACCTTGAAATGTACATGATTAGGGGTTTTTCTTGTGATAAAGCAGCAGCAACCATCTTTTCACTTGCATCAGTAGATAACATTATTTCTTTTTGTAGATCAAAAACTTTTATTATTTGTTTGTTCCTCAGAATATTCTTTAGTGTTTCAAAAATGATAGTTTACTTTTGTGTCCAGTCAAATTTCTTGTTTTTTTTTGCGTAATTTTGCAAATGGCTCTGTTATGTCGCTGCATCTTGGTATGTATTTACTATAAAAATTTATCATTCCCAAAAAGAATTCTAATTCTTTTTTATTTTTTGGAGCAGCTATTTCTGTTATTTTCTTTGTTAGTCTATCATCAGGTGATATGCCTTTTTTTGATATTTGATATCCTAAATATGATATCTTCTTAAAGTCAAAATTACATTTATCTTTGTTTTTATGGTTAAGACTGCCTTTTTTAATCTAAAATTTCCTCTGTTTTATATTTTAATTCTTTTTTAGTTCTTGTCCCTATATCATCCTATTTTTTATTTTTCCTAATAAGACTCAATCAATTGCTTTTTGAAAATATGGCTTGAAGTCTTTACTTCAAATGGTAAATGAAAACAGCAGCTAATTACCACAGGACCAGAACTTTGTGATCTACATAAGGTGGAATCTATAAAAGACAGACACGATAAAAAAATAAAGTCATCTAAACTCATAAATAAATTACTAAAGACTGCTACAAAAGAATTTCTCAGTGATTCAGAAATAGTAATTAAAAAAGCTGTTAAAGCAAACATTTTTGTTGTTTTAAACAAGTCTGATTACAACTCATCAGTTATTTGATGATCACACCAAATTTAAAAATCTTACCAATAATAATCCTACCACTCAGCTAAAAGTAAAAATTAATAAATTAATTACAGCTAACAATGCGGAACAAGAAAATCTATAACTTACCAAAATAATCGAAGACTATAAATCAGGATACATTTACGGTTCTGTCAGAACACAAATGCCTAACTTTCCACTTAGCCCTATTATATCCCAAATTCCCACTCGTATATACCAATTAACTAAAACACTCAACCAATTAATTACACCATACATACTTAACAAATACAGCATTAATTCATCTCTTGAACTTATACAAATATTAAAAACAGAAAACCTAATAATGAAACCATAGCATCACTTGATGTTGAAAATCTGTTCACTGACATTCTAGTTAGAGAAACCATTGATATTATTATAAATATATATATAATAATAATTCTCTACCTCCATTAAAAATGAAACCTAATTACATTTAAATTGTACCACCAAAAAAACATATATGAGCAACGGGATAGAGTCTCAATGGGCTCAATTCTTGGTCCAACTTACAGCAACCTCTACAAGGCCAACCTAGAAAATATATTTAGTACTACTAAGAAACCCTCCATCTATGTACAGTATATAGATGATATTCTTGTATTAGTTAAAAACATGGAAGAAATAATGGAGCTCAAAAAACTTTCAAAACAACTGTCTTCAAGTTCACATATGAACATAACAAAAATAACAAAATCCCTTTCCTTGACATTTTAATAGATACAAACAATAACTAATTTACTACCTCCCAATATAAAAAACAACTCGCAAAAACTCTTGCACTCTCAACTATAAGAGTGAATATCCTAATTTTTATAAAATAGCACTTATACACAATTTAATTAACTGAGCACAGATTAACTCCTCAACAAAAAAGATATTTTACACTGAACTGAAAAATATTATACAGACTCTCATTAATAATGACTTCCTAAACCATATTATAGATGAACAAATAAGACAATATATCAAAAACCTCAACACACAACAAACAATATGGTACTTCTACAAAATTTCCTAAATACATCAAACTCTTATATTGAAACCAGATGCACAATAACTAGAAGAGGATGAAAAAATCATTAAAATCTCATTCATACGAATATATCTTCCACGGATCCTGATAAAAAACTAAAATTATTAATATATAAAAAACACTATACCACCAATTTAATTATTAATAATAACTCCTCCCCATCAACTGATGTATTATGTTAAACCAAGATTATATATCAATTCAAATATATATATGTTGGATTTATGACAACTACATTAACAAGATGTCTTACATTACACATATCTGAGTATTTATCTATTTCAAGACATCTATAACATTCCTGTCTACATTCACAATATAAAAAAATCATGATCAAAAACACATCAAGAAAAAAAATATTCAAACTGCAGATCCTTCAGTCAATATTCATTAAAAAACTTAAGCCGTCACTTAATAGAATCAGCTATGAATATGGTAGTAATGTTCTAAAATGTTTATAAAAAGAACATTTTCTTCAAGTTTTAATATGACATTACAACACAAAAAATTCTATAGTGGATAATTTTCATGTTCTAATGAACATTATGCATAACTGTCAAGTGTTTAATTTAAAGTGAAAAAATCAGAGCAATATAGCAACACAGTTTTTGGTTATTTTATCAAATTACAATAATATATAGCAACACAATTTTATGGTTATTTTGTTACTACTAATGTATCCTTGAAGATAATCTCAGGAAGAGACTGAAAGTACTTGGGAAATGATAAATAAAATCAATTTCAACAGTTACAATGCATTTCTCACATCATTTGACAATAGCACACAGAAAATTATTTGTGAGTATGAACAGATTTTGTTAAAAATAAGACGACATAATGTTTGAAATATATTTAACCAGACATGCCTAAAAGAGAATTTTCTGCCTAAATACGTGCATTATATATATATATATATATATATATATATATATATATATATATATAAATTCTCTTTAAGACATGTCTGATTAAATATATTGGAAAGATTATGTAGGCTTATTTTTTTTTATTTTATTAAAAATATATATATATCATTGTATATTTTATTTTTCACCCCTCTTTATTTCTCAGGCTCTCACCTGATAACACCTGGCAAAATTCATTTCTGGGTCATACCACTTGTCTTGCTGTCTTTTTAATGTTCTGATAAAATTAAATTCCTTGAATTTTTTGCGCTTTGAAGAGGTGGGTGCTAAAAACTTACCCATCAAAATGAATTATAGTTTATAACCACTTTAGATGATGTGTTGAGATTTATATATATATATATATATATATATATATATATATATCTCACATTATCTTCAGACCACAGCTCAACAGGCATCACATTGGATCTGGTCAAAAGCCAAAATAAAGTTGATTGAAGCTATACCCACAAAACAATGCTACTTCCGATGTGAAACACATCAGTTTACCTTCCATTCTATGTCATTTATTATTGATTAATGATGAAAAACAAACATCTTAAAAAAAGCCTAAAATATGACTTGCAGTTGCAAAATAATCGCAAGAGAAAGACACATCTACACAAGAAACAATACCACCTTAGCCACTGAAACTGAGTTACCTTTACTGACAAAGACATATTGTATGTAGAAAAAAATGTTGTGCATATATATATATATATATATATATATATATAAAATAAAACAAAATTTCAATGTTCAAATTCATTGAATAGCCATTTCTACATGAATAATCTTGCATCTTCAGCAACGAAAAATTTATTCAAAAGAAATTCAAATGACAAAAGATTTTATACTGGCAGAAGTCAAAAAAAAATTTCCATCACAGAAAAATAAAAAGGGGTGGGATTAATAATTTTTTAATTTAAAGAAGTAAACAGATGTGTCTTCTAAAAATAGACATAGGTATCTGTCTGCTTCCCTGTTTACTTATTTTATAATTGTCTCTGTAATTATAATTTAATAATTGCATTGAGCCTTCCACCTTGATCAATTTTAATATTAATGTTATTAATATTAATTTGGATCAGGTTTTTGGGATTTACCTACCTGCTTATCCTCTTGGATTATAGATATAAAGAAATATATATATATATATATATATATATATAGAGAGAGAGAGAGTATAAATCCAAAAGAAATGTCTTGAATTACATTAAGCCTCTTGCTGATCAATTTTAATATTTAATATTACTAGGATCCATTTAAAATTTACCTTCAAGCCATTTCTTTTGGATTTATAATCAATATTATTTGCTCCTATTACCTTTATTGAGCTCATTTGAATTTAATCCTGGAAAAAAAAATTAAAAATTTCTAACACTTCATAATGAAAATATTCACTCTGGAATATTCCCCCCAAAATATTCCATATCTGGACTTTTACTCCTTTAACATCTCCCTCACTGAAAAAATTATAGACTTTGTAAATGGATTGCAGAGGAAGCATATTTCCACCTCAAATCAGCTGATACTTCTGACTACCAAGCTGACACATACAATTTCAAAACAAAGAACCCCACCTCTTTATAAATTCCTGGTTTTCTTTTGAGAAAGACTTATTTGACTTAATTCCCAAAATAAAATTATCCAAGTCATCTAACAACTTTCAAAAATTACTTAAAACAAAAAGAAAGACATTAACACCATAAGAAATTCTAAGGACATTTGGATTAAATTTGATAAATCTAGAAACATATACAAATGCAAATTCACACACAACCTCACCTCAAACTTCTTAAAAACAAAATTACTAGCACTTATAAATTAGATGAATTCAACAACATAATTTTAAAAATCAACAGGGATAAAGCTAATTTGGATAGCAATCTAGATACTGCTGATAAAGTAGGAAAACTGTCTACTAAAGATGCTTAACTTTTATTTAACAACCACAAACCTAACTGTAATAATAAATTACAAATCAGGTAAATTAATCCTACTAAAAGTGATTTAGAGTTAATCTCTAAGGAAATTATCAAAAGAATAACTGAGGAACTATGGTTCATTCTCCACCTCAATCTCAGGAAGGATTCTTCTTCCATTAACTGGTTTACCAATATTAAAGAAAAACTAAAACTTCTTTTTTTATATTTGACATTGTAGATTTTTATTCTTTTACCTCCTGAAACCACCTAAATTGCTGTATTTACTTTGCTAAAAACTATGTAGTGATCACCAATAGGGAAATTAAGATTATTTTAGCAGCTGGAAAATCTTTGCTAACCTTTGACCATTCTACCTGGGCCAAAGATCCCTATGACAGATTTGATGTCCCAATAGGGGCATATGATTCAGCCCAAGTTGCTGATCTAGACATTACTTGTTTTAGATACCTTAAGTAGAATTGTAGACCCCAAACAAATTGGCTCCTATCATGATGACAGTCTTAAATTCATCCCTAATAGCAATGGTCTCTTAACTAATATGATCCATAAAAAAATTAGTAGGGCCTTTAAATTACTAGGTTATAAAATTGAAGTTTTCTTTAATGTAAAAATTGTCAAATATTTGGACATCACCCTTAATCTAAATGATAATTCCTACAAACCTTACCTTATAGAAAATGATACCCCCAGCTATATTAATGTTAGTTCCAACCACCCTAATTCTATTATAAAACAAATACCTAACACTGTTAACACTAGAATTAGCCCGTTGTCATCCAACTTTAAGATTTTCAATGAAAATAAGAAGTTATATAATACACTCTCCAGGAAAGTGGCTTTAAGAACAAATTGGTATATATAAAACTGTTGTTAAATCTGAGTCATCTAAAACAAGGAGTAGATTTAGAAAAAGCAAAGTTACATGGTTTAACCCCACCATTCTGTAGACTATCCAACATCAACATCAAGAAATATTTTCTGAAATCAGTAAGTAAACATTTTCATACCAATAACCCCCTATGCCGAATCTTTAATAGAAATATTATTAAAATTAGTTGTTCTTGCACACATGATATAGATAATATTATTAATTCCCACAATAGACAGATTTTAAAGTATTTAGATAAAACTAATATTAAAGCTGGTATAATAGTCTCTTGCAATTGTAGGTCCATCAATCTTTCTTCCATGGAAGGCAAATGTAAGTCTATCCAAGTGATCTATCAAGCCAATATCTCCCTCCAAAATAACAAAAAATAATTATCAAGTTTACATGAGAATTTAAACAATGTTACTACTCCTATAAACACTTATTTTCCAACACCAATCTAAAATTCGAAATTTCCCTTTCCTGAATATTTTGAGAAATGAAAGGGGAGGGACATAAACCAATAGTGAGTTGGAGACTAATAGGTTCGACCTGTACCTCCAATAAACTTTAGGATAGAGGCAATCTATATTTTGTTGAAAGAATTAAAATATTTAAATATCCTAAGCAAAATTTGCTTTTGAACTTAAGAAAAGCATTTATAAGTAAATGCTATCACAAATTTGAATTTAGACACAAACTCCTTAATAATTAATCTAAAATTAAAATTTATTTAAATAGTTGTTTCCTTTCTTATTAAATGTATAACTGAATTATGTTATATAATAATCTGCCTTAAATCTATATTCCTTCTAGTCCTTTCGCTTGATACTAATTCCATCATAGATTTAAATTTAATTTCTTAATAAATAATCTAAAATTTACTTTCCTTAACATAGTTATTTTATTTCGTCTTATTAGCTACATAACATTCTATTCGTAAATCTTTTTCATTCTAGTTCTATGTGTTTATTTTTGATCTAAGTGATAATTAACCCATTTGTTTTATTATTAATACCATCATAGACTTAAATTTAATTTAATTTCTAAATTCCTTTAGATAGTTGTTTTATCCCTTCTTATTAACAATATAAGTAAATTATTTATATATGTTATATAAAAATTTCTCATTCTTTTTCCCCTTAATTTTAAGTCTATCTTCAACATAAGTGATATTTAACCTGGTGAATTTTGGTATTAATGCCATCTTAGATTTATTTTTAATTTAATTTCCTAATAATTAATCTAAAATTAAAATTCCTTAAAATAGCTGTTTTGTCTTATTATTACCCACATAACTTAATTATATTACATAATAACCTCCCATTCTTAAATCTCTTTTCCACTATAATTTTTAACTTAAACTATTTAAGCAGTTGATTTTGATATTACCATTATTCGTAACCCTTTAATTGCAACTGGGTAGAGCCATTATTTTGCCTGACCCATTTCTTTCTCCTATATATATATATATATATATATATATATATAGACTAAACTATCGCCCGGTTCACACTCCACCCACGTCTATTGAACAGGTGAAGAGGCTCATCTCTTGTTTCCTGGTTAGGATGTGGTTTCCGGCTTTCTCTTTTCCAATCTTTTTACTCTTATGTAGCCCCCTGCACACTTGGGGTGATATGATTAAAAAAAAAAAAAAATATATATATATATATATATATATATATTTTTTTATTTATAATTTATTTTAATGCATCTCTTTTTGCTTCTGACGCCAAGTGGCAAACTTACAGTTCCGACAGCAAAAATCTGCCACATTTTTCCTTTTTTTTCCCCAACCCTTACTTCTGTTTTTCACACACAAATACAAATAAATTTATCTTACCATAATGTTTTGTTATTGCTGATGAATTGGGTGTTAAATTAACTAGATGAAAAACTGACCATATGTTTTTGTAAAATTTCAGTTTTTATATATATATATATATATATATATTTTTTTTTAATCGTATCACCCCGAGCAAGGCGGTAATGCCACTGATGTGCAGGGGGCTACATAAGAGAAAAAGATTAATTAGAAGAGAGTAAAGAGAAAGATGAACCAGTTAGAAAGGATCAAGAGAAGGATGGGAATACAGGTGTGATGACAGTTGCAAAGGTGGAGAGAAAGGAAAGAATATACAGGGTGGTGAAGAAAGAACTAGAGTCAAGTGGTTAAGAGATGAGTATTGACATTGCATTTAAATTCCTGGAGGTTGTAGCTGTCAGGAAAGCAAGAATATGGAATTGAGTTCCATAGGTGGGAAATGCGAGAGAAGAAGCTGCAGGAGTAGAATTGTCATCTGCTTTTGGTTAATCTAACTGTGAATGGGTGGGACCCAGTTGCCAATCTGGTTTCACAAGTAAACACTTGTTACAGAGGGACCAGTGACTTAAGTTTGTTGGAGCAGAAGCCATGAAAGTATGTATAGAACAGACAAAGAGAGGCCACATCTCGTCAGTGGAGAAGTGGCTGTAGTTGAGCCGCCAAGTTGGTACCTATCACATTACTGATTCTCCTTTGGAGCCTGTCGAAAACACTGAGATGAACAGCAGGGGTGCCTGACCATATATGGCAGCAGTATTCCATGCACAGATGAATAGTTGATTTGTATATATGCAGGATGGTTTCAGGCGGGAAAAACATCCTGGACCGACACAGTGACCCAACCTTCTTAGCAGTGGATTTAGCTATGGACTCAATGCAGTGGTTCCATTTGAGATCAGAAGAGAGGGTAAGGCCGAGGAGGCGCAGTGTATTGCTCTCAGGGAGACTTGCTTGGTCCATGCTTATGGGAGGCAGGGGAGGTTGCCTGTGATGATTGACAAACAACAGCTTGGTCTTAGATGCATTGAAATTGACAAGCCACTTCTGGCCCCAATTCACCACAGAGTGTAGATCCCTTTCAAGGTCAGCAGTGAGATTATGTTTCTCCACCATGATGGGTTTCTTACTGATGTGGGAGTAAATTGTGGTGTCATCTGCATAGATGCCTACTTGGCTCTTGATCTCGTCTGAGAGGTCATTTATGAAAACAAGCAAGAGTGTCGGGCCCAGGATAGAGCCCTGAGGGACACCAGTGTTTGTGCTGTAGGATGTAGAGGCATGGAACATGTTCTCTGTAACAGTCGTAAGCATGTCGGCCATGGACCTGGCAAAGCAAAATCCATACTGCCTGTCAGAGTAGAGTTTATGGGCAGTAAGATGTTGAACTATTTCAGCATTAATTTTGGCCTCGAACACTTTCCCGAAAATTGGTAGAAGGCTGATAGGGCGATAACTGGATGGGTCTGAGGGTTCACCACAGTTCTTAAATACAGGAACGACAGAAGAGAACTTCCAGCATGCAGGAAAACAGGAAGCAGAAAGGCAGTAGTTATACAGCTTAGAGAGGACAGGGGAGAGTTCAGGAGCACATTTCTTAAAGACTATCACTGGAATTCCATCGCCACCACTCACCCTATGGGGGTTAAGTTTTTAAATTACTCGGGATACTGATATATTTAACAGTTATAGGTCAGATTTAATTTGACCATTAAACAGTTGTATCAGTTTGACAAAACCAAAATAGTCAAAACTATGGTAGCTGAACCAGCTGACCTTACCTATATATATATATATATATATATATACACACACACACACAAACACACACTAATGTGTACTTGTACAGTATGCTTTCTTTCAATGGCCAACAAAAGAGATTTTAGTAATTTAGCATTCTCACATTTTTCCATGATTCTGGAGATAAGGAATGTAAAAATTTTTCCATAATTATCGTCTAAAGCACTTTCAGTCACTTCTTTGACCATTTTCAAGGGTGTGATGTTTTCACTGTTGTTATATTATACTCATGTTTTGAATGCTACGTACTAATTTATCTTGTTTTTGAAAAGGGAGCATTCATTCCAATCTCTCACCTGCTGTGAGCAGTTGGAAATCACGTGAGCATCTTTCTATTTTAAAAAATTTTCAATACTCCATTTCTCCTATTAACTAATGTAATGTTGGTAGGAGAGAATTGTTTGAGATATATATATATATATATATAGTGCCTCTCTAATAGCAAGATGTATTTGATATTGTGATTTATATAGTATTCTTGTATTTTCGACGAGAATTTTCCTTAAGGGTTCTTGTAACTTATAGATTAATAAATATTTTTTATGGTACCGTCTTTTTGTGGGGATGAAGGTTAAAGATTATCTAAGCTGTTGTATTCATGGAATTAATATAGTGCCAAGGATGATGACCCTATTATTAAAATAATAGTGGTGTCAAGGGAAAAACAGACCTTTTGACACCGTTTTTTGTGGGCAAGAAGGTTAAAGATTATCTAAGCTGTTGTATATCCATAGGATTAATATAGTGTCAAGGATGGTGACCCTATTGAGCAGGTTATTTGAAAAGTATGCTCTATGGTTAATTTTTCTTAAACATTTAATATTAATATTTAATTACACTTAGTTTAGTCTGGCACAAGGCCAACTGAAAGAGAACTTTTAGTATATGTTATGCCAATTTTTCAGTCAGAAAGTATTTAACTGCTTTGAAAATCAGCATATAAAAATTTGGTTTTATTTGAACTTAAATGTTAGCCTCTGGCATAATTGAGAAATATTCATCTATTTCTACCATGATTCATACAAAATTGTATTATTATGCACTATGTATTGCAGTGAGTGTCATCCTCACTGAGTGCCCTGTAATAACTATCTAAATAGATAACTAGACTAAATATATAAAACAAAATGTGCATCTGTATATTTTCCTATTGTGTGTATAGAACATTTTCTACATCATCAAAAGAGTTCACTAAATAGAGATATGTGAAATACCCAACTCTATGTAATGGACTCTTCTGGTGATGTAGAAAAATAAACACAGTGTAATGATGTCAGTAAACAAACATTAAAAGTTATAAAATTATATTTAAAAGTCTTATCACTCATTGAGATTGGAAACATAAAATATAGGTGTGTCTAGGGTTAGACAGCTTAAAAAATCCCCACCCTCTTCATGCTGATCTTGAATTCAGAGTTGTCATTTGCCTAGATTGGTTGTTACCCTAGCAAAGCTAAAAAGATTAGTCTCCATTGTTATTTAATGCATAATTGTGAGAAAGTGGATTCATACCTTTTCCAATTTCAAGAGTGTTAGGTAAATGAAAGACTTAAGAGGGAATTGAACATGGCCTGTTGATTCCATTTTTACACTGATAACCATTACATTATCCAAGCATTCTATGAAAACCAAATCCATTAAAAAAAAAAAATTAATTTATTAGAATTGTTTCCTATTTTTTTGCTTGTGGATGGGGCAAAAGATCAATTGATATCTTAATTTTACTTTTAGTTTAATATTCAGAAGATAATTAATTTAAAAAAAAAACACCGAGCAATATAAAATTTTGGATTTTTATATACTTCTAGGATATAGACAAAGCAGAGGATCATTTGTTATCTTAATTTTACTTTTAGTCTAATATTCAGGAGATAATGAATATAAAAAAACCAACACTGAGCAAAAGTTTTGGGTTTTTTTTATACTTCTAGTTTATAGACAAAGCAGAGGATTAATTGTTATCTGATTTTCAGTTTAATATTCATAACAAAAATAAGAAAATGCAGACGAATTGAACGTTTTTGATATTATGCAAGTATGATGCAATAACAAAACTGCTTAAATATTATCACGATTTTTATGACATCGATAAAGTAGTTTATTTAACCCATTAATGCTTATTGTAAAATCCTGTCTTTAAAGTATAAAATGAAAATAAAATCTCATTAATTATATGGTTCTCAAAGAAAATCCTGTATTAATTATAGGTTTCTACACATTAATGTGCACAATACTAAAAATGTCACAGTGGACA
Organism: Ascarosepion bandense; assembly: GCA_037127315.1. Classification (NCBI taxonomy): domain Eukaryota; kingdom Metazoa; phylum Mollusca; class Cephalopoda; order Sepiida; family Sepiidae; genus Ascarosepion; species Ascarosepion bandense. The sequence goes on along the minus strand of JBBBDQ010002261.1, from coordinate 3,835,371 downwards.
TTTATGGGTTAATAAAATATGATTATTGAGTATAAAGAAAACAACTGGTTGTTGTTTTATATACATAATTGGGTTTTTTAACTTTCAGGGTGTTTCCTTTTTTTTTTTTTTTTTTCAAGCATATCTTTTTTGTAAAGTAAAAGAAATACCAGAGAGTTTTCCAATTAAAAATATGGATTTTTTTTGTCCTTTTTTTAAAGTTTTTTTTATGGATTCAACAGGTTGACAATTGAAACTTAAATAATGAGAAAAATAATCATTAAAAGTGGAAACATTTTTTACAAATTGTTTATATTCTTGTTTTTCTATAATTCACAAGTGTAACGGTTGGTTATATTTGTAAATCTTTTAAGTTTTAAATAGGAAAAATTATATTTGTTTCCACTAAGCAAAACTTTTAATTTTCTTTACAGAGGGGAAAAAAGACATAAAATAGAATATACAACTATTCATTCATGTGACCAGAAAGAGTATTTTGGAAACTATCTCTGCTTGTTTGGCAAACGTTTCTCTTGCACTGATTAATTAATAGTCCAGTCTTCGACATTAGGAATTGAAACTTTTGTAGTGCCCTTTAATATCAGTAGCAACTCTTAAACATAATATCAATAGCAGCTCTTAAACATAATATCAATAGCATCTCTTTAATATAAAAACACGTGGGTCCTCAGGTAACTCTTTCTCTTTCAGGTTTTCCTCTTTCCCTGCTTCAGCTAAAAGAGCCGTGAATGCTTCATACTAAAAACATGTAGCAGAGTGCTCAATCATGTTTATTAAATTGACCTTTAGCCAAACATAACCAAACTCCCCACAATTTACTCCAGATCAGAAGGTTGAGAAAATAAAAGTGTTTTGTCTGTATAAATAAATGAAAATTTATTTACCTAACAGCATAACATCAAATTGTAGCTATGAAATTATTAACTGTAAAAATGTTCTAAGAGAAATTGTAGTAAGGAATTTAAAGAATTAAGAGTTAGTTTGTTTTGGCGAAGTTTGATTTGTATATAAAAAGGTAAGTCCATGTTTTTACTGAGTATATCAACAAAGTAGTGATAATGTCTTGTTCCGCTCTTTCTTTTGTGTTGAGACAATTAGGTGAAGAGGAAGAAAGAGAGATAAAGAAAACAGCATGCGAGAAGGCTAGATAGAGCAAATATGGGTTTCCGGGGCAGGAGGAACAGCCTGACTATTTTCTTGCTACATTGTGTTCCTCTCTGCTCTCTTCTCTCTTTGACTAAGCTACCTAAAACCATGAAATATGTAACTCAGTCATGTGGTCAGCTCCAAATGCAAACTCATTTTTGGGTGGGAAGAATTGTCACAAGGGACAGTGCAAGTTCAATTTGTTATTTTCTGTAAATCATTCTTTTTTCATTGGTTAATAAATATTTCACACTTGCTTGCAAAATTTTTCTTGATCTTTTCATCAGCACAGAGGTAATTTTTTTTATTGCTCTAAAAATATATTTTTGCAGTGTCTTGCACATTTGAAAATAGTGAAGAAAAACAAACACAAACAAACACAGTAAATCCCACTCAGACATATAACACTTCATTGTGTTTACAATTTACTTATAACAAAAGAAGCTCTTGTTTTAAAGTTTCATTTTGTTAATTTTGTTTTAATAAATGTTATTTAGCATTGCAAATCAATTAGTCTGTTATTTTGTGCATGTACTCTTTCTCACCACCATTATTTCACTTACTATAAAATATTCCTTTAAGAAAACTTACAACATTAAGTTATTGAATTAGCTAATCTTTCAACTTTATTCATTCAATTTATTTTATGAGGGGTTTTTTATAGAGTAAATTTTAATTGAGAAATTTCAATTATGTGAAATGTTCATAACCAAGGTTTTCCAATATTTTTTCTAATGATTACAGTTTCTTTTAAAATCCTTGTATTTTTATATGTCTATTATAATATATATTACCCCGACAGTAGTATCCAGAGTAATTTCAAAACTCGACCCCCATAAGGCGTTGGGAGACGATGGAATCCCGGTGATAGTCCTTAAGAGGTGTGCTCCTGAACTTTCCCCTATCCTCTCTAAACTATTTAACTACTGCCTTTCTGCTTCCTGCTTTCCGGTATGCCGGAAGTTCTCTTCAGTCGATCCTGTATTTAAGAATTGTGGTGAATCCTCGGACCCATCCAACTATCGCCCTATCATTCTTTTACCGATATTCGGGAAAGTATTCGAGGCTATAATCAATGTTGAAATAGTTCATCATCTCACCGCTCACAAACTGTTCTCCGACAGGCAATATGGATTCCGCTTTGCCAGGTCCGCGGCCGACCTGCTAACAACCGTAACGGAGTACAGGCCCTTGATGAGTCTGACGAGGCTCGCGCAGTTGCTCTGTACATCTCCAAGGCTTTCGACAGGGTTTGGCACTCTGGCCTCCTATGCAAACTACGCGGTTATGGTATTACCGGTCGCCTGCTTGACCTAATCCAATCTTAAATAACCGCAAAATGAAGGTCGTTCTGAATGGGCGTGCCTCTTCGTCCTACAGCACGAATGCTGGTGTCCCACAGGGCTCTATCTTGGGCCTGACGCTCTTCCTTATTTTCATCAACGACCTCGCAGATGAGATCAAGTCCCAAGTAGGCATCTACGCAGATGACACTACAATATACTCCTGCACCAGTAAGAAACCTGTCGAGGCAGACAGACATAATCTCGCTGCTGACCTTGAACGGGATCTACACTCTTTGGTGAACTGGGGCAAGAAGTGGCTTGTCAACTTCAATTCATCTAAGACCAAGTTGTTGTCTGTCAACCATTACAGGCAACCTCTCCTGCCTCCCATAAGCATGGACCAAGTGATTCTCATGGAGAGTAATACACTACGCCTCCTCGGACTTACCCTGTCCTCAGACCTCAAATGGAACCACTATATTGAATCCATAGCAAAATCTACTGCTAAGAAGGTTGGGTCACTATGTCGATCCAGGATGTTTTTTCCACCTGAATCCATCCTGTATATATACAAGTCAACCATCCGTCCATGCATGGAGTACTGCTGCCATTTATAGTCAGGTGCCCCTACCGTTCTCCTCAGTGTTCTTGACAGGCTCCAAAGGAGAGTCTGTACTGTGATAGGTACTGATCTGGCGGCTCGACTGCAGCCACTTCCCCATCGTTGAAATGTGGCCTCCTTTTGTCTGTTCTATAAATACTTTCATGGCTTCTGCTCAGACGAACTTAAGTCACTGATGCCTCCTCAACAGGTGTTTACTCGTGCAACCAGACTGGCAACTGGGTCCCATCCATTCACAGTCAGGTTAGCCAAATGCAGATGACAATTCTACTCCTGCAGCTTCTTCTCTTGCACTTCCCGCCTGTGGAACTCGCTCCTGTATTCTTGCTTTCCTGACGGCTACAACCTCCAGAAATTTAAATGCAAAGTCAATACTCATCTACTAACTACTGGACTCTAGCTCTCTCCCCACCCCCGTATAACCTTCCCTTTCTCTCCACCTATGTATCTGTCATCGCACCTGCTTTCTCAGCTTTCTATTGTTCCTTTCTAACTAGTTTGTACTCCTCACTCTTTTCTAATTAATCTTTTTACATTTATGTAGCCCCCTGCACATCAGTGGTGTTTCTACCTTGCTCGGGGTGAAATGATTATAAAAAAAAAAATCTATTATAATCTATTATAATTTTATATATATATGTGTGTGTGTGTGTGTGTAAAATTTCAGCTATAACCAAAACTACATCTGTAAAAGGACAATATGAATATAAAAAAGAAAAACTTAGATGACATGTTTTATTCTATGATGGCCTATATCAAGGAAAATTTATGACTTTTATTTTGCAACTAGCAGTATAGCCCAGCGTTGCTCGGATGTAATGAAAGCTTTAAAACTAATCCATGGTCCTAGAGCTCAGACTCTTTGGACATTGGCACGAAAGACTAAAAAGCAATAGTTGTTTCCAGTTAAAGTGAAACCGTAGACTGAAAGAAAAATGAATGGATGTAAGTCAAATTTTGAAGTTTGGTGAGAATCAGATAAAAATTGTGGATTTGTATAAAGGACATACAGACAGATAAACAGACACACACACACACAAACATCTTGCCTTTTATATATATATATATATATATATATATATATATATATATTATTGATTTTCTGCACTATTGTATGAACCGCAACCTTGAAACTTCTGAATATCGTTTCTTATGTCTTTGTCTATGAGTGTATCAAATTTGATTAAAATCAGACCACTCCTTCTATAACCCAATTTTTTCGATTATCGATTTTCGATATTTATCGGGGGTACCTCAACACAAAACCTAGCTAAGAACACTTGCAGATGGTTATAGTACAACTGTGTAAATTTTCAAGAAAATCGGTTCAGCCGTTTCGGAGTATATAGGTAACAAACACACATACACAAAGTTCCATTTATAAAATAAGTTTAGATAATTATTTATAAACAAAATAAAAAATCAAATGTAAGAAATTCTCATAAATATTCCTCAGACAAAAACAGTTTACATACTCACTTTTATTTGTTAGACATAAAATTATGTCATTTAGCATCCTCCATAATTTACCTAAACTTTTCAGTTAGTCTAATGCTTGGGTTTTATAGAAACCCTCTGAGTGAAACTACTCCTAGTGTAGCCTATTCTATATTCAAGTTCCTTATCTCCTATATTAAATTTGTTATAACTGATACATACACTAAGGGATTTGAATTGTACAGTATTTACTATTTCAACAGAATTTTTATGATTGGTTCAGTGTAGGTACCATTGCTATGATCAGAGTTTTGGTTTTGAAAAAATTTATCTTCAGCCCTAATTCTTTGAACACTTGGTAGAGGATGCTGATTTTTTTTCCTGTTCAAAATCATTCTTACTGCAACTATGAATACCTATGTCATTTGCACAGCCACTTCATCCTCTGTCCATATGCCTTTAGAGGGAAAGCAGAAATACATTCTTCTATTGGTAAAGTTATTTGGGATGAAGTATGGAGTGCTTAAATGAACAATTCCCATCTCTTTGCATCTGTGCTTGTATTTATTCGAAGCATTGTCTAGGAAGAGATTAAATAAATTAAGGCTCTCATTTCCTCATTTTTCTCTTCCTGATGAAGTTTGAAATGTTTCAGTATTGGTGTCTTCACCAGAAATGTGTGATTTTGTACATAGATATAGCCCCACTCCTCATCACTGATCTCGAGAGGGAAAGTGATAAAGCTGTTTTCTATTAGTAAAGTTATTTGGAATGTGTTATGGAATGCTTAAATGAACAGTTCCCATCTCTTCATATATGTGCTTGTATCTATTCGAAGCATTGACTAGAAAAAGATTAAATAGATTCGGTCAATTAAGTGCCATACGTGATACATGTTTGGGTGATTATGTCTCGAAAGAGACATGACTGACTGAGCAGATTATCCCATAGGAGGTTGCCATTTCTTTCTGCAGTAGACTGGTTGCCAGCCAAGGCTACAGAACCTAATCTGTCCTGTTATTTAACCCATAACTAGAAGGAAGCAACGGATTAATATCTTTCCTAAGGGTATTTGAATGTAAGTGAAAGCAAGGAATTCAACTGGAATTCGGACTTGGCTACCAGATTTCTAGTTTTGAGCAGATATCTACTGCACCACAACACACATCCTTAAATAGATTAGGGCTCTAAGTTCCTCTTTTTTTTTTCTTCCTGATGAGGTTTGAAATGTTTTAATATTGGGATTTTACCAGAAATGTATAATTTTGTAGCCCCATCCTTCATCATTGAAAAACAAGTAAAATTTATAATATATTACAGAAAATGGAAAACCACAAACCTTGTAGTTACTAATCAAAATAAATCCATCAAACCTTAACTAGCAATGACCAATATAGTGTATGAATTTCAATGCCAGGTACAAGACTGATTCTTCTCACAAATCAATTACCTCTACTGAACACACTACTACCTCTTTGAGTAGATGTCTTACATAATACTTAACAAAAATATTAAACACTATTTATTTATTAGATAGTTTATTTATGAGAAGAATTTTATAATTAAACCTTCTAAAAACTATTAAAATTGTATTAATAGTAAATGTAATGCAATATTTATCATTCACCCATTTATAAAGAAATAAATATAAAAACAACTTTTTATTAATAAATTTATAAACATTTCCTAAATTATTAAAATATGTGAATCATTTATAAAAAAAAAAATCCTTATTATTTATTATTTTATAAAGTTTGAACTGATTATCAATTTAGCCAATGCTTCACTAACCATTTGGTGTGGCCTGTTAGAGCCAGGAAGAAAGACACAGAAACAAGAAGACAGGGTGAATCAGTGCATTGGAATAGCAGAACGTGTATACAAAATAAGAGTGTTATTCGTCAGCAGATAGAAGTGTCCAACCAAACTGTCAAGTTACACTGAGTCTCAGCTGCCTCTTAGGAAATCTCACAGGTTAGTATCTATGAATGAGGAAGAGTTAATTCCAATGTAGATAGGGAACCATGACACTATTCTCATAAACAATTTAATAAATATTCTTTATTATTTTTGTTATCAATTTGCAAGAACCAAGAAAATGTATCAATGGCTTACATATGTTTAGATATTATCAAAATTCTAATCATCACTTTTTAAACAATAAACATTGCCAAAGAGTGAAGGTAGTTAAAATAATAGTGGCACCAAGAAAAAAAATTACCCTTTTGACACACCATTTTCTGTGGGCACAAAGGTTAAAGATTTTCTTAACTTTTTCAGAAAGAGATATAAATTTTAATACATATGTACCAATTTTTTAATGTTTCTTCTGCAATATACAAGTGGATTTATTTCAGTTTTTATAGTAAATATTGGTGATCAAAACTTTAGCATAAAACAAAAGCATATTCTTGCAAGATATTGAAATATATCTTGTTCAAGCTGGAAAATATAATTACTTATGAAAAGGGAAAATTGTGCCAACTGAAAATAAAGAATAAGAAATTGTAAACATCCAAAACTTCACCTACACTTCATTTGCTTCCCAAAGTTGTTTTAAGTGTTTTTCTCTCTGTGATGCCTCACTGAATATTATTATTATAGCTGATTAAATATTAAGTAGACAAAGGAAGGAAAGAAGATGGAGAAACAATATTTTAGTTTTAAGTGATCAATTCTCTTTGAAACAATTTTGGTGTGTAAACCAGGGAATGGGAAAAGAAGATTATCCAACCAATGTGTTTATGTTTTACCATATCTGAACATTTTAAAATGAAGACAAAAGAATGTAAAAATCTTTTTATATATATATATATATATATAATCATATTGTCCTAAGCAAGGCATTTTGCTGCCACTGTTTTGAAGGGGGTTACATAGAAGGAAAGTTATGAAAAAGAGTGACAGGTTATAGGGGGCATCAGGAAGTAGGTAAGAGAAGGATGAGAATACTGATGAGAGTGGAGTGGACGGAGAAAGGAGCATGAGAGAGAGGATGCAGGTTAGTGAAATAGGAGATAATTATTGACTTTACATTTAAATTCTTGGAGACTGTAGCTGTCGGGGAAGCAAGTAAATGGGAGGGAATTCCACAGTTGAGAAGTGCGAGAAAAGAAGCTGCTGGAGTAGAATTTGTGTTTACAATTTATTGGTTTCACAGTAAAAGGGTGGGACCTAGTTGCTAATCCTGTGGCTCAAGTAAATTTATAAATAGGGGGCACCAGTGATCTAAGTTCATTGGAGCAAAGTCAGGATCTATCACATTACAGATTCTCTGTTGGATTTTGTCAAGGAAACCTAGGTGTATAGTAGGAGCACCTGACCAGATATGGCAGCAGTATTCAATGCATGAGCGGATGGTAGATTTATATATGTACAGGATTGTTTCAGGCAGGAAAAACTTCCTGGCTCTACACAGAGAACCAACTTTCTTAGCTACGGATTTAGCTATATCTGTTTTAAAGAGTGTATTTACAAAATTCGGTATCTCAAATCACTTACAGAAACTGCTATTTTGAATCAGTCACTCTTTGGTGATTATTTGAGAATCAGTGCTTTTAGTTTGACTTTACCAGAAGCCCATTATAACGAAAATTTCCAAACAAAATGTTAAAAACTAGGATAAGTTCTGAATTCTAATTTGGCAGCCTGACCCATTGTATAAGAGTGATAAAAACTACAGCTGAATGTTGCCGTCCAAAAGAGGCATGTCTGCTAGACTTGATGAAACCTAATGTTATTGACAGATTTACTCATTTTTTTTAATATGAAATGTGCAAAGGATATGAGTTTTACACAAACAGAAATATTTGTCTCTCATTGGATAGTTTGATGATCAACTCATTGGTGAATTGGAAAAGGTAGCATTTGGCAGGTGGCCAGGAAATTCACCTGATCTCAAATGCATTCTGAAATTTGAAGTTATGATGAAGGATATTATGTTGAAAATATACTTACAAAAGAAAAAGCAGAATTCTCAACAATATTTGATGCAGAAGGAATTAAAAAAGTAGACAAGATGTTTTTCAGAAACCATATTTTTCAGAAAATCATTTAAAATGAATATTTTTGGTGATGTAAAGAAAAACAGACAAATGTTTAAGTTTGTAGTGAAACTTTATTCAGTTTAATTTCACTACTGTTCCTAAGTGAGGTTTGACCATTTCTTAAAATTGAGTATTTTAAGGAAGTGACAGTTATGACTGCTTTCACCACATGTGAAGAAACAATTAAAAAAAATATTGATTATACATTGACTAAGCGTTTTTAAAAAAAAAGTTGATTTTATTGTGCGACATTTGTTACTATTTCATGCTAATACACATTTTCTCTTGAGGGTGATGGACAATTTAAGCTTATATATATATATATATTCAGACAATTCCAAGTAAATCTTTATTTTCTTATAAAAAAGTCACAGAGGAAATATTGTGTGAAATAGTGCCATATGTGATACATGCTTGGGTAATCATATCTCTAAAGAGACATGACTGACTGGGCAAAAGATTTTTTCTGCAGTAAACTATTTGCCAACCAAAACTATAAAATCTGTCCTGCTATTTAACTCATAGCTGGAGGGAGAAGAGATGGATTAATACTTTTTCCAAGGATATTTGTGTGTAAGTGAATGCAACAACTTCGACTGGAATTCAAACTCAGCTCTCTGGTATCCATTTCAAACATGCCGTGGAAGGTACCCAACATCTTTATTGCTGTTCCATCAAATTGTTTTAACTTTAAACCACTTTCTTTTAACTTGGGTCAGCCTAGCTTGATCCAAAAATTTCTTGGAATTCAGGTTATCTGTATAAACTTGCATGCTAAATGTAAAACCATTTATTTTTATGTTCTCTCCACCATTCTTTTTTGTATTTATTGCAAATACACTGGCTTTCTGCTGTTCTTTGGGAGAGCGGGGAGGTTATTACTCTAATTTTTTCCACATGTTTTTCGTTTCTGCAAACGGCCTTAAAATGATTCACTTTTCCGCATTTAAGACACCATTTCCCTAGCACTAGACACTTGAATTTATTCTTTTCATACGCAGTTTTACAATAACGGCACTTCACTTTAGCTTTGGTGATGTTCAACCTGTATGACTATGGCACTTCTCTTGGCTAGTTGAAATCACTGATTTACTCCAGCTGCTGTAAAAAGTTCACACTTAATTCTAAGTTCACATGGACGCCTTTCATGCATTCCAGCACTTTTTGTTTATGCTGTGGTTCATTAAGTTCTTCAGTTGTTCGTAATAGAATCAGCTCGTATTCACTTGACATGCCTTGAGTCTCTAGTTTTTCAATTCACAGTGCTTTGCCTGTTCTTTGAGTCTGCGTATGTACTGAATAATAGATTCCTTCAGCTGCTGCCTGGCTTCTAAAAATTTTGTTCTTTCGGTGATGACGAGTTTTCTTTTGGGCCTAATGTTTCTTTTTATAATTCTGACAACTTCCTCAAAAGACACCTGTTCTAATTCCTATGGGTACACCATTGTGGACGTTTTCTTTAATAGCTCACACTGTACAGAAGCAATAAACAAGTCCATTATTTGGTTCTGTTCACCTTCCATTCTCCAGTCTTTGAGATTACACACTCTTATTTCAGCTGCAAAGACTTATCTAAATCTTGATGTATTCAGGATCATCCATGGGACCTAAGCATCTTATTGGCAACACCATTTCTTATGAAGAACAAAGAACAAGACAAATATATAGTGTAAAGACATGCTTCTATATAAATAGTACATTGTATGAAGAGAAGGTGTAGAGAGAAAATTGCTAAATATATACCTTTAGCAGTTATTGCCTTTTCTGAGGGAACGAAGTCCAATATATCAATCAATTAAAAGAATAAGATACACTTATCTGTAGCAGATCTTAAGTCTGCTTGTCATGGCTATCCAGTGTTGCCTGTGGCCAGCCTTGCTTGTAGTTTGGAGCTGACCATAAACACATCTTTACTTCTCGATGGTTGCAAGGCTCTCTTTGGAGCAGGCTAAAACGGTATGGATTGCCAGCCTCAAAATTCACTTGGTGCCCAAATCTGAGTCATACCCATTAATACCAAAAAGTAGACTTGTCTCAACTAAGAAATTCCAGGGGAGATAACTGTTGTACCCTTCTGGTACAGTAGGATGGATGAGTCCATCTGTTATATGAGAGTCATAGCTACTGATTAGTGAGGAGTGTATATAGTAGTTTATATTGCAGAAAACTAATCTCTCAGTGACACTCTCATACAGAATAATCAGGAGGGGTGCTCTACGACGTCTATATTTGGTTGTTTACCACTTGGGTGCACAGTTTGTTTGCTTGGTTTTTTACTTATTTTCATTTATTTACATTTCTTAAAAATCTAATTGGATCTAAACCTTAACACTTTTTTCACTTTTTTTCTTTTCTCTTTTTTTTTGTTCTCAATTGGAGTAGATAGACTTAACTATCACCCGGTTCACACTCCACCCACGTCTTTTGAACAGGTGAAGAGGCTCATCCCTTGTTTCCTGTTTAGGATGTGGTTCCCGGCTTTCTTTTTTTCCTATCATTCTACTCTTAAGTAGCCCCATGCGCATCAGTGGCGTCACCGCCTTGCTTGGGGTGATATGATTAAAAAAAAAAAAAAAAAATATGCCAAAATATTTGCTAACAGTGGTTAAAAAAAGAAAAGCTTACATTCTCTGTTCTGAACAGCCAAGGTATTAGTCTTCTTTTATGATATACTCATTGGCTTTCAGTGGCTTAGACACCATTGCTTTAAATATTATTGAACTCTATGTCAGTGCCTCTAAAACTGAATTCATAAGCTTTAACCAGCAAAGCTCAATACAACTGTCTCAGGTGAATCAAGAAAATATGTCAAATTCTTTACATACAAGAAGCAAAATAAATTTTAATGAAAAGGATGTGAAAATTCGTATAGTTAAAGCCTGGGCTACCTGGAATAAAATGGATGTAATCTGGAAATCTAATCTCGCAGACAACTTCAAGCAAAGATTCTCTCAAGCCACTGTAGAGTTGGTGTTAATGTATTGTAAGATTGCCTGAACATTGACTAAAACTCTAGAGTCTAAGATTGATGGAACCTATGATCAAATGCTAAGAAATATACTTAACATCTCTTGGAGACAACATCCAATTAAATCACAGCTCTATTGACTCATTTCTGATATTTCTACAATGTTACATGAACACAGAATACACTTTGCAAGACATTGCTCATGAGCAAAACAAGAACTGGTGAGTGATCTACTGTTCTGGACACCTAGTCATGGAGTGAGATGAGTTGGTCACCCAGCAATCACCTACACTGACTTGCTATGTTATGACACAGAATGCCTCCTTAATGATCTTCTGACCTTGATGCAGAACCACGATGGTTGGTGTGAAAGACACATGTCTGAGCAATCTCAACCAAATAAAATAAATAATAATTAATATTCTAGAAGATTCATTTCCAGTGAGGGGCGGATCAGAAGTTATTAAGAAAAAATATAGGGTAAAAGGTTAAGTAAGTTATAATAGTTTCTCATGTTCCTTTGCTACATTCTGTAGAAGTTTTTGTAGTTTCCTATCTGTGTCTGCTATCAGCACTGTGTCATCTGCATATCTTATATTGTTAAAATTGTGGCCTCCAATAATGAATCCTAGTAGGACTTCTAATTCTCTCAGAATTGCCTTACTGTATAGGTTGAACAAATCTAGTGAGAAAACACATCCTTGTCTTACACCCCTTTCTACTTTTGTATATCTGCTGAACTTTTTTTCTGTCCATAAATGAAAATAAGAAAAAGAATTTTTCATTGAATAATTTCCACAGCATTTACTAAAACATATTGACTTTTTGTCTTTGTTTTCTATAAATTATTGGAAAAATATGTTCTTCAGATTAACTATTTTTGTAATTTAAAAAACAATTTTCAGTCATTTGTTTTGGAACACTTTTGCAAACAACAAAAAATTGTAAATTACTAAAATTTATTATTTTTGTTGAGTCATGATTGCAAATCTACCTTCCATGTCTGCCATGATTCTCATTCTTGTCATGGCAAAGAAACCATTGTTTTAAATGTAGTTTGTTCACCATGACATGTTAACTGTTTTTCTGATTGGTTAATCTAAACTTATTTATAAATAGAACTTTGTCTATGTGTGTCCCTGTTACCTATAGACTCCAAAATGGCTGAACCAATTTTCTTGAAAGTTTACACAGTTGTACTATAAGTGTCTGTGGGTGTTCTTAGCTAGGTTTTGTGTCGAGGTACCCCCAATAAATATCAAAAATTGATAATCGAAAAAATCGGGTTATATAAGAAGTGATCTGATTTTAATCAAATTTGATACACTGATAGACAAAGATATAAGAAACGATATTCAGAAGTTTCAAGGTTGCTGTTCTATCCTTGGATGACTTATTTGACTCCGATATTGGAAATCGATACCCTGATATCCTACCGGGTCTGATCAAAATCAGTTTTTCAGTCCTTTTATTTTAGTTTTTGCTTCGGGTTTGGCTCTAAGTAGGTATAATTGTAGTTCTTAGTTTCAGCCATGATACCATTTACTCAGAGGATTTATTTAGCCTTCAAAATTCAGTATACGACGAAAAACACTTATTTGATATCGATACCAGGAAATCAAAAGTTGACTTACATCCATTCATTTTTCTCTCAGTCTACGGTTTCACTTTAACTGGAAATAACTATTGCTTTTTAGTCTTTCGTGTCAACGTCCAAAGAGTCTGAGCTCCAGGACCATGGATTAATTTTAAAGCTTTCATTACACCCGAGCAACGCCGAGCTATACTGCTAGTTGAGATATAAAAAAATTTTTTGAATAAGTGTTATTAAAACATTTTATCTTATTTTTAGTAAGTGTTCATAATAATGAATTCCTTTGAAACAATGAAAAATAAACATGTGTTGACAATGAATCTTTCATAAATTCATTTGATAATAATTTGTGAATTTATTTGATAAGAATTTATTTGTCGCTTTTATTTTAATTAATCTTTGGCTTGTATTTGACATAATTATAAAAATAATAAAATGTAACAGACTTTGAATTTTATTTAAACATTATGTAGAAAGCATTTCAAATTTTCAGACAGACTTTGTTCTTCATAAAATGAAACTTAATTTGTTTTATATTAATGCTAGCTATCATAAATAGACCGAAATAGAGTTACATAGACTGTGAACTCTTGGGTATTCAAATTAACAAAGCATAGAAAATACTACATCAATAAAATATGATTACAAACTACGACTTGGATCAAATTAATAAACATTTTAAAAAGTACATATTAATCAAAAGTTCACTCTGTAATAGTTCTTACCCATCACATGTCAATTTAGTTACCTTCAAAGAAAAGTGACATCAAAGTTTGAAAAATTCATTTTTAAAAATGAAAAATCTTTCTTGAAACCTTTATTTTAGTTTTAATTTCAAGCTAATAAACTAAATTTAATATTGCCAGTATGCAAAATATTATACTGTATTTCAAACTGAATTGAAATTGATTAGAATAACTTTTTCTTTTTATTATCAGTAAAAACACTAAAATTGTCCATATAGACAAATCTGTCAACATAATGTAATTCACTTTAGTAAAAAATCTTTTAAAAATATACTTTTTTGAAACTTTATTTGAGAAGGATTAGCTGAATTAAAGTTTAATCAGATTTAAAATAAACATTACTTGTTTTTTGTTTAAAATTTTGCTGAAAAACATCTTTTAACACTGAAGGGAGTGTTTCTACAAGGTGTTGACAACTCTCTCGATAGACTTATGTTTGTGATTTTTTTCTAAAGAATTACATAAAAAAGTGCTCACATTATATTTTTCAACTGTAACAATTACTTGACAAATATAATGTGTGAGCTTTTTTTATAATTTTTTAACTACCCAGTAATCTTTAAAATTTGAGAAAATATTCTAAGTAATGTAATATTTTCTTGAATTTTATATACTTTGGCTTTATAATCTATTTAAAAAGCTGTTTCTTGAGGAAATGCCAGAAAAATAGCAATAAATTTTAACTATACCATATTTACAGCTCTTATTTTTGATAATGTCGTGTTTGGAAATCCATATTAAAAACAAATCAACATGCTTATATGCACACATAAAATAAATTTAAAATTCTTTTTAAAATATTGGGGTTGTTGAAATGTATTAAGCTTTTTCATTTATGATAAGTAAAGACAGTTTTTATTTAATAACAACATCACCTAACTGATACAATATAGATATTTAAAAAATTGAAAAGTTTATAAATTATTCTAATTAAATTTTTATAAAAAATGTAAACAATTATTGTAAAACTTTAGTATTCATTGTAAAATAGTTTTTCTTAAGACAATATGAGGGTGAGCTGAAAAGTTCATGAGAAGGAGTGATGCTAGAACTGTGAAATCTTGCATGCATTAATTTCAACTCTTCTTCTCCTTATTAATAACTGCATTGTTTCCTTCTGTGTCAGCTGATATTTGTTTTTAATCATATCATAAGACAATATGAGGGTGAGCTGAAAAGTTCATGAGCTGACTTTGAAGGAGTGATGCTAGAACTGTGAAATCTTGCATGCATTAATTTTAACTCTTCTTCTCCTTATTAATAACTGCATTGTTTCCTTCTGTGTCAGCTGATATCTGACTATTCAAAGAAGAGCGTTCATCCTGTTTGTCAAAAAAGTCATCAACGGCAGGTATGACATCATCATCATCACTGAGATGCTGTTTCCAGGCCAAGTGTTTTTTCATGTTGGGGAACTGACAATAGTCAAATCAAGAATATAGGGAGGGTGATCAACCATTTCAAAGACAGTCATGCACAGCAGCCATTAAATCCAAGGAATTGTGTGCTGGAGCATTAGCCTTAGCCTGGTGAAACGCTTTCTCTTCTTATTAATAACTGCATTGTTTCCTTCTGTGTCAGCTGATATCTGACTATTCAAAGAAGAGCGTTCATCCTGTTTGTCAAAAAAGTAATCAACGGCAGGTATGACATCATCATCATCACTGAGATGCTGTTTCCATGCCAAGTGTTTTTTCATGTTGGGGAACTGACGATAGTCAAATCAAGAAAATAGAGAGGATGATCAACCAGTTCAAAGACACAGTCATGCACAGCAGTAATTAAAACTGAGAACTTGTGTGCTGGAGTATTGTCCTGATGAAACAAGATCCCTTTCATCAGTTTTTCTGGATGTCTGGTGTTGATAGCCTTTTGTAACTACCTAAGAAAATCATCATAGTACTCTCCACTGAGGATGTTGTCCTTTTGAAGATAGTTAATAAACACATTTGCATACCCAAAAACTGAAGCCACCACCTTCTCTGCAGATGAAACAGTCTCAACCTTCTTTGGAGCAAGTGAGGAGGGTTGTTTCTACTGCATGGATTGTCTGTCTGACTCTGGCTCAAAGTGATGAACCCAAGAGATCCTGGGTTAAGAAATGTTCAAGAAAACCTGTTGGATCTCCTTCAGACAGTATCATATTTTCCTGTGATGTAGTCAGGCTGGTGCACTTTTGATCAGGTATCAGAAGATGTAGAAAACACTGAGCAGAAACTTTTTTCATATCAAATTCATGGTGCAGAATATTCTCCTCTTTTATAAAATATGCTAATAACATTGGTTATTTAGTTTATAGTCAATTGCCTGTCATCCATCACCATGTAGTCAACACAATGTTTTCCTCAATGGTAGCAGTTGCAGGATATCCAGACTTTGGGTGATCTTTAAGACTCTCTCTTCCATTATGCAGTTTGATAGGAATGATTGGATGAAACCAAGCAAGCCTCCAGTGATACTATAGCCCTGTAGCCTGCGCAGAAGGGCAGCATGCCAGGCCCCATCAAATGCTTTGGAGATATCCTGGGCAAGAGGTTGAGCTTCGCCGTTCTTATTAAGAGCCTGGTATATGTACTCAGTGATGGTCATTAGCAAATCAGCAGTAGATACTGTAAAGCAGAAGCTATGTGTCTGAGGGTTTATGGGTGATGAGATGTTGAACTATTTCAGCATTGATAATAGCCTCAAAAACTTTGCCAAAAATTGGTAGGAAATTGATAGGGTGATAATTAGAAGGGTCCAAGGGTTCTCATGAGTTCTTAAATACAGGAACCACAGGAGAGGACTTCCAGCAGGCAAAAAAACAGGAAGCAGAGAGGCAGTAATTATAAAGTTTAGAGAGGACAGAGGAATGTTCAGGGGCACATTTCTTTAAAGCAATGACCTGGAATTCATCACCTCTGCTCACCTTATAGAGGTCAAGTTTTGAAATTATCTTAGAGACCAGAGAGGCAGTTATGTAAACATCTCTCAGTTGAGTCTCAGTTCTAAGAGATAGGTCAGGTGTGGATATTCCAGATGAGTCAAATGTAAAGCTGGAAAGAAATCTGCTAGCAAAGCACTCGGCCTTACCTGCAGTGACTGTGAGGACCTCAAATTTATTGATTAAAGGAGGAATAAAGGATTTACTGTTGTTCAGCACACATTTGCATTTGCATTTATGCTGCTTCATTCTTTCAGCAAACAACAACTTAACATCATTTAAGATCCTTTTACACTCATTATGAACAGAGGCAAATAGGCACCTATTGTGGTCAGATGCGTGGCTTTAATATAGCCAAAAAAGAGCAGGCAGGAGAGAATCAGGTGGACAAATGAGGTTTAAGTCGGAACTTCTTGACCGGGATGAAAGTATTGAGGCCAGCTTTCACTCAGGAGGAGACCCCAGAGGCGCAGTCTTTAACAAGAAGACTTAACACTTTTCCCCAAGGGACATCACATAAGAAATCACCAAATAAATCCCAGTCAAATATCTACACTATGTTTATCCCACAAAACAAAAAATACCTTTACACTTACTGCTGTTCTTACTCAAAATAAAATATTTAATTGGGTAATTTTGCAAAAGGAAAAATAGAAATTATTTTCCTCTTCTTGATTATTTCAGTCATCATATGCATTCACAGAACAATTGAATTTTTTTTCTTTTTTAATCATTTCACCCCAAGCAAGGCATTCCACTGTCACTGTTGTGCAGGGGGTGACATAGGGAAAAGCGATGAGAAAAAGTGGTTAGTTATAGGAAATGTTGGGAGGAGGGTGATAGACGGATGAGGATACCGAGGATGGGGGTGGGGTAGTTGGAAAGAGTTTGAGGGAATGGATGAGAGTGTGATAAGAGGTGTCTATTGACCTTACATTTAAATTCCTGGAGATTGTAGCTGTTGGGGAAGCAAGTATATGGAAGGGAATTCCATAGGCAGGAAGTGTGAGAAAAGAAACTGTTAGAGTAGAAATTGCTGTTACATTTTATCTGTTTCACTGTAAAAGGGTGGGACCTAGTTGCTAATCTAGTATCTCGTGCCACTTTATACCTAGGGGACACCAGTGATCTAAATTCATTGGAGCAGAAGCCATGAAAGTATTTATAGAAGAGACACAGGGAAGCCACATCATGCCAGTCAGAGAGTGACTGCAGCCGGGCTGCCAAATTTGTATGAATCACATTACAGATTCTTTGTTGGATTTTGTCAAAAAAAACCCAGGAGAATAGCAGGGGTACCCAACCAGATGTAGCAGCAGTATTCAATACACGAGCTGATGGTAGATTTATATATGTGCAGGATGGACTCAGACAGGAAAAACTTCCTGGCCCTGTACAGAGAACCGACTTTGGATTTAATTTCCAAAATTTAGCATTTTTTATTCACTTAAGAGAAATTTTATACTTCGAATTTCTTTTTGTTATAAACTTCACCTTCTCATTGCATTTATTGAACATTTGTTTTACAAGGAACAGAACGCCATAAAATTAAAGCCATTTGCAATCTTGTAACCTTGAACATTGTAAAATAGTAAATGACTACCTTGGTCAATATTGAAAAACAAGGATGTTATTAAAAAAAAAGAAGAAAAGGTATTGTATGATGTAGAAACACTAAAACACAGGGCACGCAGATTTAACAATGAACAATGAAAAGGCAATGAAAGACTCTAAATGCATATTAAAAATCTATTGTTCACAAATACTCATAATTGTCACTTAAATAAGATGACGAAGCTTCTGAGAACAATGAAAATGATTTTAAAAACCAAAACATAAAAAGAAGAATAAAAAGAGATATTTAGATAAAATTAATCAGTGATTTAATTTTTCATATTTACAAAAAATTAAAAAATAAATGTAGAAAAGAATTTTTACTTTAAACATTTGTACAAACAGGAGCCTTTGCATATAATTTTGTGACTAAATGTCTTATTAAAATCAAATGATAAAAGCCAGTGATCATGTGACAAATTTCGTCTGATCCTAAAAAATAATGGAAAAATAATCTCGAATTTGTTAACCTTCACTTCTTTTCAAATAACATGTAAATAAAATTATATCCGTCTATATTTTGAGATGAAGTATTGTAATTATTTAGATGAGGACAACAGTCCAAATAATTTAAATAAAATTATGTTAGAAAAATGCATAAAATTCCTGAGAAATGAAGAGAAAATAAAGTGAAAATGTCTGGAAAATATAAGCAACACAGAAACTGTTATTTAATCTCACATTTAATGAATACTTTTAAACATATTAAAAGATATTGTTAAGCACTTAAATTAACAAGGAAAAAGCAAATTCGTTCAAATTAGATACAAAATAACCTTGATGATTTTCATTCATTTATTACTGAGAATGACTAAGAGAAAAACCTATTCTCGTGAGGCAACTTCTATCTAGTGTTAGATTACAAGCTAGTCTTGTGAGTTTAATACTATTTAGATACCTGACAGATATTCTTCTTCTTTATGTGCCATGCCCCTTCAGGATACAGGTGACAATGGCTCTCTACAACTTCCTGTCCCTTTTAGCTCTTAATAACTTTATCTTTTTGCTATTTCTCCAAAACCATATTCCACCATCCATTTATACAATTCTATAAAGTCTATTACACAGTGTCTTTCTTTGTCCCTCTTTCCCTCAATGTGTCCTGTGAGGATCAGATTTTCCAAACATTCCTTCCTCATTATATACCCTAGAAATTTCAACTATCTCGTCCTGATGCTAAGTAAAAGTTTACTTTTGGTTGATGTTTTCTCTGAAACCTTGTTTTTTCGCATGTTTGGTCCATGGTATCCATAACATCCTTCTGTAGAACCATATTTCTGTTGCTTCAAGTCTCTTTTTCATCTTTGAGGAGATTGTCCAGCATTCACTACCATATAGGAGGAAAAATGTCATATTAGTTCTTTTTCTATTTCTTAATACTCTGCTTAGTTTTTGGAATGCATCTTTGGTTATCCCAATATGTCTTTGATTTCAGTGTTGCACTTTCCGTTTTCTGTTAGAACAATTCCCAGATATTTAAGTTTTTGCAGTTGTTTGACTTTGGTATCTCTGATTTTTAATTTGCACTTTGGAACCATCCTTTTGCTAACAACCATGCATTCTGTGTTATAGTCTATGTTTAGTCCTTTCGTCTCTATTTTACTACCTTCTGTAGAAGATTTCGTAGTTTTCTTTTCATGTCTGTTATCAACAGTGTGTCATCTGCATATCATATATTGTTAAGATTATGGTCGCCAATAATAAATCCCTTAGGACATCTAATTTTCTCAGAATTTACTCACTGTACAGGTTGAATAAGTCCAGTGAGAAGATACATCCTTGTCTTACACCCCTTTCTACTTTTGTATATCTACTCATTTTATATCCGTATGAAGGCAGTTTGATTATTCTAATAGTCATTCCCAAGTATGTCAAGGGTTACAATTACAGTTCTAATTTATCTGAATCAGACCAGAAATAGTAAAACAGTGCAGGTTCATGAAAGAGACTGAAATAAGGAACACAATAATTATGTTCAGAATATTAAAGAGCAATACAGATGTACCTGTGCTTTATAGATTATACAAAGGCATTTGGTAAAGTATGCCATAAAGATCTGTTAGAACCTGACAAATATACACACCAATTGAAATAGTGCATTATTTCTAAATAAAACAGTTTCACTATCTTTCAACATCAATTAAATGTTTACAATATATAATTAGTAGTTGTCTATGCAAAAATTAGAATGCCTGCATTTATGGTTTATAATAAACATACATACTGATATTAACTGATGACCAGAAGGAATTCTTATACCTAAGACCAAATTGCCGTTTCTTAAATCTAAGACCAAACTACTGTTTCCAGCCTAAGTTTGACCTCACAAAGAAGACAGAAATAAAAAAGACTTAATTGCAGTACCTAAGTATTAAAAATGACAAACTTAAACACAGACAAATAATTACTATAAAGCTTTGCAACTTATACCAAGGAAATATTCTACTACTCAATAACAGTGATAAATATCTAAACATATCCAGTCATAAATTAACTAATGACCAGAAGGAATTTCAAACCTATAATCAAACTGCTATCTCCAGCCTACATTTGACTTCCTTACAAAGAAGACAGAAATAAAACAAAACTTAACCACAATACCTTGTCAGTCATTTTTAATGAAACTTGTATAAAAGAGAGATTGTATCACAAACCAAAAATACATACCCTTCCTTATACTTGCTTCACTGACAGCTACTATCTCCAAGAATTGAAATCTAAGGTCAATAGTCAACTACTAACTCACTGACTCACAGCCTTTCTCTCATGCTCTTTTCTCCTTTAACTCCACTCTCATCACACCAGTATTCTCACCCTTCACTTATCCTCTTCTTCCTGACACCCCCTATAACAAGTCCCTCTTTCTCATCACTTTCCTCTTATGTAACCCCCTGCACACAAGTGGCAGTAAAACTGCCTTGCTTGGGGTAAAATGATATATATATATAAATATATATATAAAATTGTGTATTTGGGCATATATATGAAGAAATAGGTGTGCTATATTTATAGGATAAAGTGCTCAAAATCAGAATCAGAGCTAGGGCATATGTAAAAGTGAACATTGAAGTCAACACTCAGAGGCGACAGACTGTTTCATACAATCATCAGGGCACATATATATGCGATGAATGGATTGTTGTTTAAATTACACAAAAAGCAAAAATGATGTTGACATCTCATTTTAACACATATAATTATCAAAATTATACAAAAATATCTTGAAATATTAAAGAAAGAATTTATTCAATAAAATTGCCACTGACTTCAACCATAGCCTCCAGACAACTTCAGAATCTTCTCCAACTCTTCTGGACAGTATCCTTGTTTATGTTGGTGAATGCTGCCATAATCCTTGAGTTCAGTTTATCTTTGATGTTATAAGGAATTTTCTTGGTCTCTTGCTCAACTGCGTCCCACACATAGTAATCAAGGGGGTTGCAGTCTGGGGAGTTAGGTGGCCAGATATGAAGTGTGATGTAGTCACAGAAATTGTCTGACAGACATGACTGGGTTCTCCTGCTTGTGTGGCATGATGTAAAGTCCCATTGTTGGACATAGGGTCTTCCAACACCTCTTAGACCAGGGCAGCAATATCTCCTCAAGGCACTTGATGTACACCTCTGTGTTGAGTCTGAGGCCCTCACTGAAAAATTTGAGAGTTCTTTTTTATCAGAACAATCAGAGTAAGTTTTCTGAGCTGTGTACCTTTGTAATTAAACTCATTAAACACATCTAACTCTTTCCAAATCCTCTGCACTGTCCTTAGATTGACATGCAAGCATTCTAAAGTGCTTGTATTGGAATTTCTGGCATGAATTCCAGACAGTACAGCATGATGTTTCAAAATTTCTGGTGGAGGGAATAGTGCAATGGTACTCTTTTTCTCACAATGTCCAACTGACCCTACTATACTGTGCAACTGACAAAATCAAAAACAAACGAGTGAAAAATATAAAATTGCAACAATTTAATCATGACACTATATATATATATATATATATATATATATATATATATATATATATATTTAAATGAATAAGGAACAAAGAAAATAATTGTAATGTTCGAAAGATTAATTTAAAACTGTTCTCAATATAAAAATAGAGCAATTAATATTTATTATTAATTATTATTTTAGAACATGTTCTAAAGTAAAAATTAATAATATATATATATATATGACATGAATATAAAAGTATTGCAATATTTAAACATGGAATTTAATTTACATACCGACACAATCTCCCCATAGATGAAACCCAACACCAAACTGAAATATATGAATACAATGTCTAACCACCCTGTGAGCATAATCAAACGCATTCCTAAATGAATATAGTGCAGACTATCTAGAGATTTAACTTCCAAAGAAATATTTGAAAGAAAAAATGAATATGAAAAGGCATTAAAAGAGAAGGGGCATAAAACTAGGTTAGTATTTAAACCTCAAATGAACCAACAAATAATTGTGCAAGAAAAATTATTTGGTTTAACAACCCCACCCAACCACCTTTTAATTTAGAGGTGAGAACTAATATAGGGAAGATATTTTTTAAAATGTTGACCAAACACTTTCACAAGTCTTCTGAATTACATAAGATTTATAATAGAAACATGGTAAAATTAAGCTTTAGCTGTACTGGTAACTTAGAAAATGCTGTAAAGAAACAAAATGCCAGGAATCTCAATTTGCTAACATGCAAAGTGATAGTGATTTGTGTAACTGCAGGGACAAAAGTAAATGCCTGCTGAATGGAGTTTGGAAAATGAAAGGAATGGTGTATAAAGTGGAAGTGAAAGATTCCAAAGGACAGAAAAAATTTATGTTAGAAGCACAGAAGGCAATTTCAAAAGAAGATGGCACAATCATAAATCATCCAATTTAGAAAAGCACAAGAATTCTATCAGACTCACCAATTATATGTAGGAATTAAAAGAAAATAAAAACATAGAAACTCTAATGTGAAATGGGGCATATTAAAGAAAGTCTGGCCATACAGCATTGGGGATAAAGTTTGCAGGTTGTGCCAGGAGGAGAAACTGGCTGCTGTAACAAACCCAAACCAGGAGAATTTATTGAATGAGAGTTCTGAGGTAATGACAGGATGCAGACATGCAAAACGTATGTCTTGAGACCGATATGTTTGAAACATGGGTAGCAAGTAAATGGTGAACATTTCAATCTTTTATATATATATATATATTTTTTCAAACTTCAAATGTTATCTTTAGTGGATATCCATGTTTGAATAGACACCTCAGTTTTTAAATTATTTTCTTACATCAATCTCCCCACTTGAGAAAACTTAAAAGAAAATGTGCTCTCCTGCAGGGGTTGAACATGCATCCCCCTTTCTAGGAGAAACCACCATCTGATCTTGTATGCTTTAGACCACTTGGACATAAAGAGCATACAAGCCCAGCAAGTTCCTATTTACCCTTTAAAGTAATTTGTTCAGATTTTCTTGAAAGCCCGTATGATACTCATGATTGTCTTTCAATAGCTTAGTACTTATCTATGGTTTGTCATTTCTATAGAGAGTAGCAGTGCTAATTTTACTGATCGTTTTCTCACTGATATGCATGTTATACTCCATAAAGGTGGTGCAAAAGCCAAATACATAGTTTATCATGTAATGCCATCTACACCTGACTGCCATCTTGCATTCCAGTGGGTTTAAATGATTTAAATGGTTTACTCCTGGTTTCATTAGAGTTTTCCTTTTCAAAGATTGACTGCCTTCATTATGGCTATGAAATTCCATCTATCCCTGGCAGTAAAAAATTGTACAGGAATACAGCTTAGCACTTGTTAGTAGGAATCAAGCAGGAACAATGTTATCTATTAAGTTGTCATCTAGTTTAATTATCTCCTATTTAGTACAAAGTTTAGCCTTAACACATAGGCATTATATGTAGGCATGATCTGATAGGAAGGCAAAAATTTCTGGTGGATATTATTGAAAGTCAGTTTTGCCTATGTTTTTCTTTTACAGATAGGAAAATCAGTATTGTAGTAATAATAATAACAATTATATATATAGTCATACTGAATATCGGTCAGATTTAAAATTAAATCAGTAAAGAGTTGTATTAAAAAGTGCTCAATATTTGTTTGAAGGACGATGGGGATTCAACATGTAAAGCATTTAGATATTTAGGTAAGGAAGATCAGCCAGTTATGAAAATATGGCATCAACCTTTTCATCTTATATATATATATATATATATATATATATATATATTGAACAGTTATAGATCAGATTTAAATTAGACCAGTAAACAAGTGTATTAGTCTGACAAAAATGAAAAAGTCGAAACCATAGTAGTGTAACTAGCTGATCTTCTCTACCTAAATATATAATACCATATATATATATATATATATATATAAAGATTGTCATAATTGAATGATCAAGAAAAACTGGTTATATGATCAATAGTTAATAAAGGCTTTCTCATGAATTATTAAGAAATGTGAATGAATCATTTTGAAACTGGTTTTGTGGTCAAATTGCAAATAATATGTCAGTGAAATACAATTTTCCTTCAAATTTTTTGTCTATTACTGCTTTTTTTTTTTTAATCAATTCATCTCAAACAAAGTGATAATGCCACTAAGATGGAAGGGACTATTGGGAGGGAAAGAGAATGAAAAGACTTTAGAAGGAACCAAAAGTCCATTCCTGAATAGGGAATAAGGGATAAACCTCTAATTATGCTCAAATAACAGGGGAGGAGTGTGAATCGGACGGTTGGAAAACCTATCTACTCCTATTGAGGAGAAAAATATTAGTAAATAAAATATTAGTAAATAAAATTTCAGGCAGAGACTTTAGAAATAGAGAGTTGAAATAGACTTTTGAAAAACCAGAAACCCAATCCTTAACAGGAAACAAGGGGTAAAACCTCTACACCTGTTCAAAAGACTGAAGAGGACTGTGAACCTGGTGATAGGCAAACCTATCTAATCCTATTGGACTCCTTTCATTCTTCTTTCTTTATATATCAATCTCGTTAAGAAAAAAGCTTTTCCTTCATGAAAATGTTTCTAAAAACACAAATCTTGAATTATGAGTAATTTAGTTTTGAAAAAGTCTTGACCCAACCATGAAGATGTTCTGAAAGAAATTCTATTGTTTAGTAATTTTGAGAAGTAGGTCAAGATGAAAATATTTAGTATCCACTTAGTTATATATCTATACATGCCTTAACAGAGATATGTATAAACAACTACAAATAATTGGATGCCTCACTGTCAGGTAATGGTTAACAAGCTAATCTAACTGGCCATTATAAAAGTTTCATTAATTAAAATCTCACTGGACAGACTAAGCTAAGCATTTTAGTACACAACTTAGTTTGGTAAAAAAGATCAACAAAAGTATTGGCAAGTTTGGTAAAAGGCCACAAAAGCCTTGGCAAGTTTAGCAAAAGGCCACAGAAGTATTGGCAAGTTTAGCAAAAGGCCACAGAAGTATTGGCAAGTTTAGCAAAAGGCCACAGAAGTATTGGCAAGTCTGGTAAAAGGCAACAAAAGCATTGATAAATCTGGTAAAAGGCTACAAAAGCACTGGCAAGTCTGATAAAAGGCCACAGAAGTATTATCAATTTTGGGAAAAAGCGATAATAGTATTGTCTAGGATCAAACTCATAATACTGTCAGTGGTCTATGAGATGAGCCTGCAAACCATTATTCAAATAATCACTCAGGTTATGCTGGTTGCATAGGTTCCCTCCTGAGTCTTTCTCTTTGGTCTTCACAGGCAGGTTTTCTAGTTTGCATCTTGTAGTATCCTCAGATAATTATTGAATGTATGCTTTGAAAGGATGACCTACACATGCAGGTATGTCTATGTTTTGGTGTCCAAAGAAGCAAATCAATGATCAGATCATCCTTCTATCTCCAAGAGTGACCAGCAAATTGTGTTCTTTCTTGGATGACCTGTGTGATGAGAGGTAAATGCTATTTTTTTGACAGTAGGAGGGAGGGGATGCTGTCTTCAGAATAAATTTAGAACAAAATTCAACATCTGTGTCTCTTAACCATTTAATTGAATCTCAAATACTTTTGTTAATGTCCATGGCATACTTTGTATACAAAAATATGGATGTGGCAATGGCTTGGAAAAAGTCCCTTTTTATGTTGATGTGTAATTTAAAGATAGGCTTCTTATATCCATTTACACATTATGTATAAATACAGTTAGATCCTTTCAATATTGACAGTAAAGGAACAGCTTTGCCATTAGTGCATGAGAAGGCAAAATAATGATGAGTCTAAGTGGTCAGATGGAGACATTTTTCTCTATCAGATATTGTGGAATGTCAGTGACAAGACAGTCTATCAAAATATCTGGTGATAGAACAGAGTGCAGAGATATCTATCTATAAAAAGATAGATATGAGTTTTTTTCTGGAAAGTATAGTTACTCAATTTTAATGAAAAATAATATCCTACCTCAAGCAATGACACTTTAGACTCCTTCAAAATACCCCTCTTTTGATTCCACTTTTCAGTCTGCAAATTCATTTGTTGAGATTCTTATTAGCTACTTTCCTTGTCACTTCTTTTTAATCTTATCCAGAGCATTTCAAAGGCAATTTTAGCACAAGGTCAAATGTTATAAGGAGTCAAATTTGAAATGTAGAAGGGCTGACAGATGGGGAGATGTGATGATTTACTCCCAAACTTTAGTGGGGTTTAAAAAACTGTATAAAGGTGTGTAAACTTTACACATCCAATCATTGTGAATATAATAGTCACTCAGTAACTTCAATAACCACACAGTGAGGAGCCAGTTCTTGAATGCAGAGAACAGTCACCTTTGATTGGGTGCCATATTAAATCAAAGCTACATAACCAATTTCAGAGATATTAAAAAAAGCTGGATATATTCCAGATTGATATTATATATATATATATATATATATATAACCATAACCCAGGAGTGATAGTCTCTTTCATGCAATCTTCCAGCCATCAAAATTGTGTTCAACCATGAAACAGATTGTCACTGCTGACCTCAATGTCCACTTTTATATTTCCCTTGTATATAAAATGGAAAATTTTAAAAATCCAGAATATATAAGTCTTTAAACAGCCCATGCTTTATGTGTCTATATGAAAAACTATATTTTATTAGATTTCTTAATAAAAATCTATAAAATAAATATAATGAAATAAATGTCACATGTAAACATTGCAAAATGTTCACCTTAGAATATGCTTAAAAATTTTTCATAAAAGAATATCGATTAACTTACATATATCCGATAATCTGTTTTGTATTATATAATATTAATTAAATAGATATAAAAATTTTAAAAATTCAGAGTTTATGAAAAATTGAGAAAAAAAGCACTCTAAACAAAAATAAAAATAGTATAATAATACACAAGGTCCCTTTAAGTCCGATCAGAACTAAAAAAAATGTTTTCTTTCTTTCTTTTTTGTTTTTAAAAAATGCTGGGATAGAGAGAAAGCTAAGACAATAATCTTGTAACAATACATCACACCGGAAAAGAGCAGTCTAGACTATGGCTCAATGGACTGACACTTCCCCATTAAGATTGAAAGAAAAAAACCCTATATTCCCAAAACATGTAACCTATATTTTCAAATTTAAAAGTTGAACTTCATTCTGATTAGTTAAATTAAATACACACATAAGTTTTTCTGTCTTTCCCCATCCATATTAACTCATTAAATAACAAGCGTACTGCTTTCTAACATTGCCTGATGATGAGGTAAAATCTCGAAACATAAACATTTCCTTATCACAATGTAAATTAAATTAATTTTAAATAAAAAGCAAATTTAATTATAATTATATTATGCTCTACAATACATGTTGTACTGAGTACATTTTTAAAAAAGTAAATGCCCGAGAACTTGGAATTCTAAAACTGTTCTCTTCACCTGGATATATATATATATATATATATATATATATATATATATATATATATATATATCCTTGGTAAAAGGTAGGGATAATTCCATGGAGGATGTTAATCCAATGAGAATTCTATGTTAGAAATTAACAGAGTATTATAATGAAAATAAATTGGACAAATTTTTACCAATCCATCGGTAATAATTCATTTCATGAAAATATAAATATTCAACTCTTCAGACCAAATTTTTTATAAAAAATAATGGAGTTAATTTATCCAGACGAAAGAAATTGTTTTGGGGAGGAAAGGAAACATTTTATTGTTATAAGAGGAAGTAAGAGTTACAATGTGAGGTTTACAGTTATAGGTTCCGGAAGAAAAAGACGAGCCAATATGATGACCTTGAATTGAATTTTTCTTAGGATTGAACTTTCTTAAATACAGAGCAGTAAGTTTAGGGACAGTATTTTAAATAAATAAACTGAATTGTTAGATTATTTATGCTAATTCTGATGGCAAAATTAACATCTTCATTTTATAAATATAGCCATTTCAATTTCATGATAATAATATTAATATTAATCTATGATAGTAGTATAATAATAATAATGTTGATGATAATAAATAATAATAAATATAAAAATAAGAATAATATTAATTATGATATTGGACTTTAATTAAATTAGTAGAAAATATTAAGCAATAATAAAAAACGTTTTCCAAAAATATATAAAAATATAAATTTAGAAATCATAAATACAAATATTAAAAAAATATAAAAAATATAAAAGAAACATAAAAAAATAAAAAAAAAATTTTAATAAAATTTTTTTTAAAAATAAAAGATAGATATCAATTTTAACTTTTTTAACAACACATTCAGAACATTTTATAAAGAAAATCAATCTCCTATTTACATTAATGTCAACTCCGATCACCCTAAGTCAATAATCAAATCCTGAACACAATAGACACTAGAATTAATAGATTACCATCCAGTAAAAAAAAATATTTAAGGAGAATAAAATAATGTATAATGAAGCCCTCAAAAAAAGTAATTTCAAATAGGAATTAGTCTAGAAACTTTGAAAGACAAGACAACTAATGTAACCAAAAACAGAAACAGAAAAATAATATGGGTCAACCCACCATTATGCAAGTTATCCAATATAAATATGTGATGTATTGTTACAAGATTATTGTCTTAGCTTTCTCTCTATCCCAGCATTTTTTAAAAACAAAAAAGAAAGAAAGAAAGAAAGAAAACATTTTTTTTAGTTCTGATCGGACTTAAAGGGACCTTGTGTATTATACTATTTTTATTTTTGTTTAGAGTGCTTTTTTTCTCAATTTTTCATAAACTCTGAATTTTTAAAATTTTTATATCTATTTAATTAATATTATATAATACAAATATAAAAGAGAAAAACTACACTTAGAGACAATGTATACGTGATAGAAGAGAAAAACTACACTTAGAGACAATGTATACGTGATCAGGAAAAGTGTGAAAGATCCTAGGAAGACGATATTTGTTTTGTTTCAATTAATTTGCACAAGAGTGTAGTTATAACATATTTTATTTTGAGTTTAGATAAGTTGTAGCTGTGATAGAGTTATTTGGTCAGACAATATATATATTTTTTTTTACTCATTTGGTTTGTCAGGAGAGCCCATTTTTCTATTTTGGAATATTTTCTGAGCCTTTTATTTCCCATGGAATATAAAATAATTATGATACAAAAGAAGTTTGAAAGTGTTCTCTATATATTTCTCCACTTCATGTAAATATTGAGGGCTGTAAATTCTGAGTGCGCTTAAGTAAAATCCAATGATTTTACCAGCTTTTATTGTTATGATCAGAATATAAATTTATTAAATTATTCTTTCCCCCAATATTGTTCTTGATATATAATAATAATTTATATATCTTATCTCATATATATATATATATATAAAAATCTAATCTAAACTTATTTATAAATGGAACTTTGACTCTGTGTGTGTGTGTGTATCTGTTACCTATAGACTCCGAAATTTTCCTTGAAAATTTACACAGTTGTACTATAAGCGTCTGTGAGTGTTCTTAGCTAGGTTTTGTGTCTAGGTACCCCCGATAAATATCGAAAATCAATAATTGAAAAAATCGGGTTATATAAGGAGTGGTCCGATTTTAATCAAATTTGATACACTCATAGACAAAGACATAAGAAATGATATTCAGAAGTTTCAAGGTTGCAGTTCTTACAATAGTGCAGAAAATCGATAATATATATATATATATATATATATATATATATATATATATATATAAAAGGCAAGATACCGGGTCTGATCAAAATCAGTTTTTCAGCACTTTTATTTTAGTTTTTGCTTCAGGTTTGGCTCTAAGTAGATATAATTGTAGCTCTTAGTCTCAGCCATGATACCATTTACTCAGAGGACTTATTTAGCCTTCAAAATTCAGTTTACGATGAAAAAAACTTATTTGATATCGATACAAGGAAATCAAAAGTTGACTTACATCCATTCATTTTTCTTTCAGTCTACGGTTTCGCTTTAACTGGAAACAACTATTGCTTTTTAGTCTTTCGTGCCAACGTCCAAAGAGTCTGAGCTCCAGGACCATGGATTAGTTTTAAAGCTTTCATTACACCTGAGCAATGCCGGGCTATACTGCTAGTGTATATAAGGACCTTGAGTAAGTTCTCATTGTTTTCTGACAGTTGCATACATGTAGTTTCAGATGGTAACACATCTATAAGGAAGTACTATAAACAAGCTTGAAATTCAGTGTATGCCATTTTGCTGAAGTGCAAACAACTCTTTGTTTTCTTTAACGTTAAACATATCAAATTTTGTGCCAAAAAAAGTTGTCATTGTGGGGAATTTTACTGCTCTATTCTGTTTAAAAAGAATATGCAGCTGAAGCAACACAAAATTTGTATTGAGACTTACGGTGACCATACTTTGTTGGAAACAACATGCAGGGATTGGTTTAGATGCTTCGAAAATAATAATTTTTTATGTTGACGATAAAGAACGCTCTGGTGCACCAAAAAAGTTTCAAACAAAGAATTGATGATATTACTTCATAAAGAGTCATTTCAGGCACAAGGTGAACTTGCAGAATGATTAGGAACTGATCACAAAACAGTTTCAAAATGTTTGAAAGCATTAGGAATGGTTCAAAAGCAAGAACATTGGGTGCTGTACGAGTTGAAGCTGAGAGACTTTGAACGGCATCTTATCATACGTGAACAGCTGCTTCAGTGGCAGCAAAGGAAAAGCATTGTCTCATGACTGGTGATGAAAAGTGAATACACTACAATACCCTAAGTGTAGAAGATTGCGGGGTAAACCCAGCAATGCATCAATATCAGCAGCAAAGCCGAATAATCATGGTTCAAAGCTTTTGCACAGCATTTGATGTAGTTTATTTTGAGCCGCTCAAATCGACTGAAACCATAACAGGAGACCACTATCAACTACAAAAGATGCATTTCAGCTGAGCATTGAAGAAAAAACAGCTGATATATGAGCAGAGACAGGATAAAAATGATTTTGCAACATGACAATATGAGGCAACATGTTGCAAAGCCGGTGAAAACCTACTTAGAAATGCTTAAATGGGAAGTCCTACTCCACTGTCTGTAATCAGCAGACATTGTCTCATCAAATTATCACTTGTTCCAATTGATGGCACATGGCCTGGCTGTGCAGTACTTTCATTCTTCTAAAGATGCCAAAAATGTATCAAATTATTGTTAGCTTCAAAAGATGTGTTGTTTTTCCAACATGGAATTCAAATGCTGCCAGAAAGACGGAAAAAAGTAGTGATGGACAATACTTTCAGTGACATGTTTCTTACTAATTTTTGTAAATAAAACATTACTTTTCATGAAAAATCAGTAAAAACTTATTCAAGTTCCTTATATATATATATATATAATAGATTATTTGGAATCTTGCCTTCAATCACTTTCTCAGCACCATAACATGGCTTCTCTTTGTCTTTTCTATAAATATTTTAATGACAATTCTTCTAATGAGCTCTTCTTCTTCGTACTTGAACTGCATGAATTTAACCATACTACTAGATTGGTTAGGTGAAGAGGCTCATCCCTTGTTTCCTGTTTAGGATGCGGTTTCCGGTTTTCTCTTTTCCAATCATTTCACTTTTTTTTTTCAATTGAAGTAGATAGACTAAACTATCGCCCGGTTCACACTCCACCCACATCTATTGAACAGGTGAAGAGGCTCATCCCTTGTTGCCTGTTTAGGATGTGGTTTCCGGCTTTCTCTTTTCCGATTTTTTCACTATTACGTAGTCCCCTGCACATCAGTGGCATTACCGCCTTGCTCGAGGTGATACGATTAAAAAAAAAAAAAAAAAAAAAAAAAAAGTCTCATTCTTTTACTGTTAAACTAGTTTAGATTATAACTGCAAGTTCTTTTCTAATAGTTTCTTTTCTTGTATTTCTGGCCTGTGGAACTCTCTTCCGGTTTCTCGTTTCTTTGCCACCTCCAAACTTCAAAAATTTAAATGCAACATAAATTGCCATCTTCTGTCTTCTTGAATCCTGTTCCTTTATTATCCTTTCTTCCCTTTCAAGTCTTTTCATTCCCTTCCTCTTCCAGTAACCCCTTGCATCTTAGTGGCATTATTACCTTTCAAGATGATACAATTAAAAACAATATATATTAGATTATGTATATTCACAAACAAGATAAGTATAGATCATTTTATTAATCTGTTTTGAAACAGCAATAAGCAAAGGTAGTATTTAAATCTTAAACAAAATGGCCATGTTCCAAAGACATTTAGAATGGCCAGTTCCAAGACAAAATGAGTGTTCAGGGTTGGGGGGGGGCACAGAAATGTGGAGATGGTCAAAAGGAAAAGAGGGTAGCAGGTTAGCATCAGTGCCAAACAACAAGGCAAGGGTGTGGTGGTGGCCAGGGTGGTGGGTAGCAAAAATAGTTGTGACTGCTCTTGTTAAAGGCTACATCCTGTGGTCATGGCAATAAATTGCAATTCGACTCTGGAATGAGTCATATGTTTTTATTTAGTTACTAAATTTGTAATTTGAGGCATTTTATTTTTTTCATTCAGAGAATTATTTCAAACAAAAAAGTTAAAAAAAATTATAATCAAGGAAATAAATTCTAAAACAGGAAAAAGTTACATTAACATCTAAAGTGTATAGCTATATAAGTGTATTGATATACACTACTGGCCATAATTGTTAGGCCACCCTAGTTTTTTAAAAGAAATGATGTATTTCATACTATTTTTAATATTTATTGCCAAGCGGATAATTTTAAATGAAAATAGAATGATTCTTTTTTGATACTGCACAATAATATGTGCATCAAATGAACTGTTCTGGCGTCCAGTTTTTGCGCTCTCTTCCCCATGCTAGTCTCTTCTTCTTAATGGCTGGCCAAAGCAAAGGCTTCGGGGCTGCCTTCTAAAATTTTGCAAAGTAATAATAACAAAAGAACCATTCTATTTTCATTTAGAATTATCCACTTGGCAATAAATACTACAAATAGTATGAAAACATCATTTCTTTTTAAAAAACAACTGGTGTGGCCTAATAATTATAATTGGTAGTGTCGGTATCTCCAAAGATAAGTAATACCTAAGGTTTAAAATAAATTTTTAAATATTTGTTTATATTTCTGAGATGAGGTATTTTAATTATTTACACTATTTACATTGTTGTTCTCATCTTTGTTGCCCCATTCACAACATTTCAATTGCTGTATGCTCTGGCCTTCTTCAGGTGATTGGAATTTTGAACTGAACTTTTTTATCCATTGGGGTCGATTGTTCTGTTTGCCAGATGAAATAAAAAGTTCAGTTCAAAATTCTAATCACCTGAAGAAGGCTGAAGCATACAACAGCCAAAACCTCATGAATACGACAACGAAGATGAGGACAACAGTCCAATCAATGTAAATAGTGTAAATGAATTTTTAAAAACGAAAAGTTTTTCTTGGAGCTTTTATTTTAGTTTGAATTCTGAGCTGGTAGATTAACTTTAATGTTTCCAATAATCAAAATACTTTGTTGTATTTCAAACTGAATTTAAATGAATTGGAATGAGCTATTTTTTTTTTAATAGCTTTGTTCAACCATATTTACAATACTCTTACCACAATGTCATTCACTTTATTAAAAACATTTTTCAAAAATAAAATCTTTCCTGAAGCTTTATTTGAAGAAGTTTAGCTGATTTAAATTTTAATTAATCTGATTTGAAACAAATATTACTTTTATTTATAATTATGCAGAAAATATTTTTTAACAATGGTGGGTGTTTTTATGAGGTGTTGGCAGCTGTTGACAGCCTGATGTTTGAGAAATTAAAGTAATTTTTTTATGGGGAACGTAACTGTCAGAATTATTTAATAAATATAATGTGAGTGCTTTTTTATATAATTTTATAACTACTTTGTTATCTTAAAAATTTAGGAAAATATTCTTAGGAATCTAATGTTTTATTGAATTGTAGATAATTTGGCTTTAAATTTACCATAGTGCTCTTATTTTCTGATAATGTCACATATGGACACTATGTTTGAAAATAATTGGTGTATCTATATACATACAAAATATTCACAATTCTTTTTAAAATATTTTAGTATGATTTTTCATTGATGATTAATGAATATAGTTTTTATTGACTAACAATATCACTCGACCAATAAAAATTAATACAGAATGTTAAAAGACTAAAAATTTAACAAATTTTCCAAATAAGAAATTTCTAAAAATTGAAAGCAACTCTTGTAAAAATTTATTTTTTATTGAAAATTTATTTTCTGAAGATAATGTCTATAATATATATTATTCATAAAAGAAATTTTCTAATTAAAAATTTTTAATAGGAAAAAAGTTTTTCTAATTAAATGAGATCATAGTTTTATTGCATTTTTTAATTTTAGATTCATTACATATCTATCTATCTATCTATCTCTGCTCATTATCTATCTATCTCTGCTCATTATCTATCTATCTATCTCTGCTCATTATCTATCTATCTATCTATCTATCTATCTATCAATCTCTGCTCATTATCTATCTATCTATCTCTGCTCATTATCTATCTATCTATCTTCATTATCTATCTATCTATCTGTTCATTATCTATCTATCTATCTGTTCATTATCTATCTATCTCTGTTCATTATCTATCTATCTATCAATCTATCTATCTATGCTCATTATCTATCTATCAATCTCTGCTCATTATCTATCTATCTGTCTATCTATCTATCTATCTCTGTTCATTATCTATCTATCTCTGCTCATTATCTATCTCTGTTCATTATCTATCTATCTATCTCTGTTCATTATCTATCTATCTTCATTATCTATCTGTCTATCTATCTATCTTCATTATCTATCTATCTTCATTATCTATCTGTTCATTATCTATCTGTCTATCTGTTCATTATCTATCTATCTTCATTATCTATCTGTTCATTATCTATCTATCTATCTGTTCATTATTCTATCTATCTGTCTATCTATCTATCTGTTCATTATCTATCTATCTGTCTTATCTATCTATCATTATCTATCTATCTGTTCTTATCTATCTATCTGTCTATCTATCTGTTCATTATCTATCTATCTGTCTATCTATCTATCTGTCTATCTATCTGTTCATTATCTATCTATCTGTCTATCTATCTATCTGTCTATCTATCTGTTCATTATCTATCTATCTATCTATCTATGTTCATTATCTATCTATCTATCTTCATTATCTATCTATCTATCTATCCATCTATCTATCTTCATTATCTATCTATCTATCTATCCATCTATCTATCTTCATTATCTATCTATCTATCTATCCATCTATCTATCTTCATTATCTATCTATCTATCCATCTATCTTCATTATCTATCTATCTATCCATCTATCTTCATTATCTATCTATCTATCCATCTATCTTCATTATCTATCTATCTATCCATCTATCTTCATTATCTATCTATCTATCCATCTATCTTCATTATCTATCTATCTATCTATCTTCATTATCTATCTTTCTATCTATCTTCATTATCTATCTTTCTATCTATCTATCTATCTTTATCTATCTTCATTATCTTTCTATCTATCTATCTATCTTCATTATCTTTCTATCTATCTATCTATCTATCTATCTTCATTATCTTTCTATCTATCTATCTATCTATCTATCTTCATTATCTTTCTATCTATCTATCTATCTATCTATCTTCATTATCTTTCTATCTATCTATCTATCTATCTATCTATCTTCATTATCTTTCTATCTATCTATCTATCTATCTATCTTATTCTTTCATTATCTTTCTATCTATCTATCTATCTATCTATCTTCATTATCTTTCTATCTATCTATCTATCTATCTATCTTCATTATCTTTCTATCTATCTATCTATCTATCTTCATTATCTTTCTATCTATCTATCTATCTATCTATCTTCATTATCTTTCTATCTATCTATCTATCTATCTATCTATCTATCTATCTATGTCTGTTCATTATCTATCTATCTGTCTGTCCACTGCACTAGTCAACAAATATTTTGTTTTTTATGGTTACTGGATTATTTTAGGTCAAACTTATTAATTTTGCTATGCTGATTCTGAATCATTCATCCTTGCCTCATCACATCAGGATTTCTTCTATGGATGACCATTGTTTTGACATTTGTCAACATATACCCATACTGGCCAAATTTTGGACTTGAAAACTAAGAAAAATCAACTGGAATCGTCACAACATCTATTGCTTTCATGAGGGAAAAGATACGTCTACGTGTTATGGAATCTCCCTTTCATCTTGGTTGAGCTGTTTTGACTCGGAATTTAACTCATCCAACTTAACATCACTTTCATCAATCTCATCTTGGCTAGTGTCATCACTGACAGAACCATACTGAGGATCTTCATCACTACGATCAAGAAATACATTGAATATAGAAACTGGAAGAACATTCGAGTGCTGGAGGACTGATACACCATTTCCTGTTACAAAATGAGTTTCAACAATGAGTTATTTAGAAAAAAATGCCAAAATGACATATTGTCCATAAAAAAATCCCTGATGTGACAGTGGAAAATAGATGCGATTTTCTTATTCGGTGTACTAAATTTAGTTTCTAAAGATGTTTTTCATCAAATGACAAAATTTCATGTTGACCAATGTTATCTCTCTATATCAATCTGTTCATTACCTAAATGAGTAAATTGTCGCCATTTTATATTTTTGATTTTGTGTTTATTCTGTTTTTGATTTTGAAGGCTTTGGTTGAAGCCAATATCAGTTTTATTGAATAAATTTACACTTTAGTATTTCAAAATTTTTTGCCTCACTTTGGTAAATAGATCTGTTAAAATTAAATGTTAGTTGTTTTTTTTTTCATTTTTGTGCAATATAGACAACAATTCATCCATGGCACGGTATCTATCTATCTCAGTCTATTCATTCTCTATCTATTATCTATCTTACTCTGTTTATTATCTATCTATCGCAGTCTATCAATTGTGTATTGCAGTCTATTCATTAGGTATTTATCTTTCGCAGTCTGTTCAAATCATCTATCTACCTATCTGTCTCAGCCTGTTTATTATCTATTGTAATTTGTTTATTACCTCCCCCACTCACAGTCTGTTCATTATCTATAACTATAATGCCTAAATTCTTTTAATGTAAATTTTCTCATATTTCTTTTGCTAATGTAGATAAAAGGATTAATAATTATTGTACTTATTAATACTTATTCTATGTGCCATGTCCCTTCTGAACATGAGCCATGATGGCTCTCCACAACTTCTTATTCTTTGTAACTCTTAGTTAGGATTGTCTGTTCACCATCTTTTTAAACAATTTTTCATAACATTATTCTGAAGGGGACTTGCTATTAGCAAGTTATAATATTTCAGTATCTTTGTATAAAGTCAACGTACTAGATGAGTCCTTCGAATAATATGTAATACTTATCTTGGAATGATTCTCTCGAGTAATTTACTCAGAAATAATCTCTTCAATGATGCAAAACACCAGAATGATGAACAATATAGAACACATTCAGAGGTCTGTCTGGGGGCTTTATATACTAAATATTTAAGATCATGCGATCCCAGTAACACAACTCATTCACTGGTTACATTTGTTGTCTGGAGATCTGTGTTTGACCACACATGTTCGTATTGACAATTTCTTCCAACATAACATCTACCCTTTTGAGATGACTCTCTCTGGAGTCAGTATTTTTTCAGTGTTGGTTCCACCCTGAAAAATTCTGTTGTAGTTGTTTTGCCATACCGCTGTGGTTTAAGAAATCCTGGTGGTGTAGGTATGTCAAATATATCATACAATAGTTCCATGGTAACTTCTTGCCTGGAACATTCCAAATCAGTGTGTCTATTTCTTAACTTGTTCTGGTGACATTTATACTCCGACCTTGGTCCCTATACCATGTAAGCCATTCAACCAATAATTTTTTTTATGACGCCATCTTGTGAAAATTATTTTCCCCTTTGGTACATCTTAAAAAATACCTTTTCTCTTGGATTAAAGTAATCATTTACAGGGATATTCCTTGATGTTTTCACCTTCCATTCAGATAGTATTTTGTTGAACATAGACTTAATTTTTCTGGTGAACATCAATTCCACTGCCGACGACATTCTAGATCTAGCGTTCAGAAATTGTTGAAGCATTTTCTCATCCAACTCCTCCCCATCCAATTTTTTAAGAGGCCTTTTTAACATGTCTACAAAGTGTTCAACTTGTCTGATATGGGGGCATTGTAATATGTCGTATTTGTAAGGACTTATAGAATAACTTGAATTCATTAGATGTGAAATGCGTTCTGTTGCCTGACAATAAGGAATCAGGTATGCCAAACCTTGCAAAAATTTCATGCAAAACATTTATTACTACTGTGGTAATAGGTTTCCTGCATTTCAATATTTCAGGCCACTTGGTATAACTGTCGATTACCACCAGATAATATGCTCTATTCAATAGTTCAGTGAAATCTAGATGTAATCATGACCAGAAAATGTCCATTTCCAGCCAAGACTGAAATTGGTGAACCCTTCACTGCCAGAGCACCACCTCTGCCTGATTTCACAAAATTTTGTGTGTCTTCATCCATTTTTGCCAAATATGTGTTGTATCTAATTAGGGATTTTATCCTAGAAATTCCTGGATGACCAAAGTAGAATTCCTTTAACATGTGTTTTCCCCAATGATGTTAGAATTAGAACTCTATCAGCATACATCAGTACACCATCACATATTGAAAATGTGTTCCTTTTATTTTCCTATTTTTGACTTTACATGCAATTTGATTTTTCATTTTTAATATGAAGTTGTTGTTCCACAACTTTCTAATTCTTCCAGAGTTATAGGCAACTCTCTAACAGTATTATATAAGACATTTTTAATTTTATTTTTAAGCCCTTATTGCTGCAATCACTTCAGGTGGTTCCCCAAATTTTAGAATTGAGACAGTCCATCAGCATGACTTAATTTCTTCAATAGTAAGAATTTAATTTTATAGTTGTAATACAGTAATATAGTTCTCCTGCATTGCAGTCTATTTGCTGTATATATGGGAACACCCTTTTTTTTAACCATATATAGGCACTAATGATGGTTGGTTTGTAAGAGAAATTTTGGTCCATGTTAGAATTTATGAAATTTTAAAAAGTATAGCCAAAGCTTTCTTCTTGATCTGGCTGTAGTTTTTCTCAGCAACTATTAACAATCTCAAAGCATGCACAATTAGCTTAGTTGCTCCATTGTCATATTTATGTAATATTACTGCGCCAATTCCAAAATCCCTTGCATGGCAATGTTTAATTTGGGATCAAAATTCATTAGTGATAAGTCGGATGTTTGGATTTTTTTTTATATTTTCAAATGCGCTTTGGCATTTCCCTATTCAGATCCATTTAGCATCTTTCTTTAATAAGGCATTGAAATGTACTGTTAACTCTTGCATATTTGATATATACATATGGTAGTAATTTGCAAACCCTAAAAATGCTTGCAATTTTGCTGAATTGGTCAGGGCGGACATGTCTTTAATTGTGCTCGATCAGGCAGGATCTGGATGTTGAATCTTTTTGTCAATTTGTCCCAGATATTTTATTCTGGACATAAATAGCTCAGATTTTGTTTCATTAATTTTGAACTCATATTCTTTGATTATTTTGAATATTATTTTTATGTCTTCTGCATGTTGGTGTCTGGTTTTGCTTTTAATCAGTATGTTATCCAGATATACTTGTGCTCAAAAAACTGACATATAATTTATTTAAATTTAATTAAATTAATTTAAATAATTATAAACCTAGATTTAAATTAAAATAAAATAAAATTTATAAAAATTATAAAATTTATTAAAAAATTAAAAAAATATATTAGGTGCAGGGAAAAATATATATACATGCAGGAAAAATTGGGGGTTAAGTTAGTCTAAGTATCCTTATTTCTTAAAAGGTAGATATTAATAGGAGAAAGAAAGAGGAAGGTAGAGGGGTATCAAAATTTACATTTAAAAATTTAATTAATTAATCAGCTCTCCTTTCCAGCTTTCAATAAATGATTTCCATCTACTCCTCTCATTGGCATCTTCTCCTACTACTAAAATGTTCTGAGTTGCATGAGAAATGCCGGGCTATGATGCTAGTATATATATATATATATATATATATATATATATATATATATATATATATATAAATGGTCATTTCCATTGCTATAGTAAATACTAAACACTTCAGAGCATATGAATAAAACAGATTTAGTATAGGAGTAAAGGAAATTGAACATAGATTATGTTGTGCCAGAGTTAGTTTTACCAAACACCTAAAATTGCTGCAAAACCAAATCATCAACCTGAAATCTCGAGTCATGTCCTTATATAGTCTCATCAGATCGAAACTTTCATATGGATGCCATGCATGATGTCAGACCTGTTCAGAAATATCTAAACTGTCAGTTGTATACAACCAATTCCTATGATCAATAATAAAAAAAGGCTTTGATTGAGGAAAACATGAGGTCATGGCAAAAGTCATCCTTCTTTAAACATTGTGGACTGGCACTACGAAATCACAAATAAAAACTGTATCAATTAAAGAAACCACTTCACTTGAGGACTAACAACAGCAGCAACAACTAAAATGGATAGCACATGTTACTTGAAGAGAAAATAATCAAGATTTTCACATTCAACATCACTTTAAAACAATGCTCAATATAGAAATAGATCTGAGTATTTATGATAAATCAGTCAGCAAATACTATTTTTTAAATAGCGTTAACTGCCTGATAAAACATAGCTCCTTCAATGTAGAAACAAAAGACGACCCTTGTGTCGAGTTAAAAATCTTTTATTTGAAATATTTGACAATATTTCAAATAAAAGTAGTAGTAGTAATAGTAAGTCTTTTTTTTTTTTTTTTTTTTTTCCTTCTGCCTAATTTTAAATTCTAAGCTTTTCATGTTTAATTGGTTTTCTTTAATTCTTTTCTTTTGATTTTAGCAGAAATCTCTTGAGGGGACTTTCACTACCATGTTTTTTTTTCTTTCAATTGGAGTAGATAGATCTATCTATCGCCCAGTTCACACTCCACCCTCTATTGAACAGGTTAAGAGGCTCATCCCTTGTTCCCTGTTTAGGATGTGGTTTCCGGCTTTCTCTTTTCCGGTTTTTTCACTGTTACGTAGCCCCCTGCACATCAGTGGTGTTACCGCCTTGCTCGGGGTGATATGATTAAAAAACAAAAAAAAAACAAAAAAAAAAACTTCAAATTGAACGTTTGGATGGAATCCCTCATTAATACTGGAAAGAGTGATAAAAGTTACTTGACTTGATGAACTTGTTTTCCTAAAAAAGTGTTTTAAGAAAAAGATTTTATAAATTACAACTGAAAAACACTACTGGCTGTTTGGTTATTGAAAGCCAAATGTTTCCTTGTAGGGAAACAGCTAATGTTGCTATTACCCTAGATACATGTATAAAAATCTACATATTCAGTTAAAAATAATAAAACATTCTTGATAATGACTAACAGAATAACCAAAAATATTTGGATATATAGAAAATTTAAAGAGTTTTTATATACTTTATGTCCATAAAAGAAAACACTTATGTAAGACTGTACCTTGTCAGTCATCTTTTATGAAACCTGTATAAAAGAGGGATTGTTGCCAAAATACACCAGAATATATATATATATATATATATATATATATATAAAAACATACACATAAGCATAAATGTATGTATATATAGATATATAAAACCTACACTGATTAAGATATATTTATATAAGTACATGAATTTAAAAAATGTGTGTGTGTATTTACATGGGTAAGCACAGGCAGGTAACTGGCGACACACACACACACACCTCTCAGTAAATTACATGTAAATAAATATGACTGTGGTAGAGTGGAAAGTGTGGCAAAAACCTGGGGTCACTCAGGGCAAACTTTAAGTACTCTTGTACCCAAAAGTAATTCTTTCATTTCATTGAATGCGCCTCAAATCTTTCAGTCATTGGGTGCAAGTCTTGGATAATGAGGATTAATTACCATTTCTCTTTGAGTCTGTTGTTGTTGTTGCTGTGCCTAAGAAGTTCATGTTGCTGTTGTGATATAGTACAACACTAAACTTGGGTATGGTCCCAGTTCAGAGTTCAAATCCTACTGGCAGATAATTATTTTACAATGATCTATTCTTAAAGTACAACTAAGCATTAAATAAAAGCACTTTTTATATACAAAGTACACAATCAACAGTTTTCACAATTAAACCTTTGTGTCTGCCAAGTTGGTGACATTCATCACTACAAATTTATGTTGGAGAAGAGAGAGATAACATTTGATTTGAAACCAGTGAACAGTAACCAGGAATCAATCTTAGACTTTTAAAATCTGTAACATTGGCAATGAGTCTATATGATAAAAACTAATGAATCTCAAAAATGTATTTTGAATTTTTTTTCTTTCACACAGACAGACAGACATACACACACACAATATAAGCAACAAAGTTATCTAGAATAAATTAAGTTTAATTGATTGACTTGTTTAATGGTACATCAACTCCTTATGGGTCATTTAATATTCTTTGTAGCTTCAAAGTAATAAAAATGTTATTCTGCTTTCACAATTAAATACATGATAGAGCTTTTACAAAAAGAATGAGGCATATATTGAACAAAGTGACACAGAAATATGGACATTAATGGGCATTAGAATAGTGGGACAACATTTTTCAGAATATTTTGGCATCATTTTGTAGCATATTGTGACAACAGTTTATAGAATATATATGTTTGTGTGAACATAATTAGTAGAGGTGGTGATATGTGCATTTTATACCGTAGTTTTGTTGAAGTTATATTTTTGAATACAGTTTAAGAAATTGTCAGATATTATATGGATTAATGTGATGGAAGAATTCTTTCATGTTGTTTGGTTGATCTTGTTCAGCAGCAGATCAACTTCTTTTGGTTATTTAATGCCAAAATCTAAATATTATGAATGCAATTGTATCTCCCTCACCTACAATGTATTGTTGGTCATTTTGATTTAATTTACTATAAAATGCCATCGAGGTTGATATGCCGTTAAACAAAACTCAAACTCACTAAAATATAATAAAACACCTAAGATATTTATTAGACAGTGTAGCACAAAGTCATAAATATCTACATATTGACATGGACAACTTAATGGGGATAAACAATAAACACATTCAAATATATATATATTTGGTCAACACTTGACTTATCTATTTATACATAATACCTTGACCATCAGAAAATAAACAGATCTTGATATGTGAAGTCAC
Source organism: Ascarosepion bandense (assembly GCA_037127315.1). Taxonomy (NCBI): domain Eukaryota; kingdom Metazoa; phylum Mollusca; class Cephalopoda; order Sepiida; family Sepiidae; genus Ascarosepion; species Ascarosepion bandense. Next base: position 3,791,187 of record JBBBDQ010002261.1, on the reverse strand, counting down.
AAGTTTATTCGCCTGAAGAATTATGGACATTTAATGTATCATACAAAATGCAAGTCATATAAATACTAATAATAACAACAATAAATCTACACTTTCAACAAAACGTTCATGGCTTCTCACACTTTTTATCCTATACCAATTTCTCTCGCTGGAACAACCCTATTTCTGTTTTTTATATATATATATATATATCCTAAATTACATCCTTCAATTAACAGTCGCCAAGAATTAAACCTGGATTATGTAACAGTGTAGACGACACCAAGACGCACACAACATGCACTTAAAACAACAACATAGGTCACACACACACACACACACAATCAATAACAATAACCACACACACACTTCTTCCTCCCTTATAACAAACCATTAACCAGGCTAAAGCACACACGCACACACACACAGATAAATAAGTTAGGTAGATTTAATTACAATACTACACATAGCCTTTACACACAAAAAAATAATTACAATAACCACGATAACACACTTTCTCCCCGCCCACCCCGGGCCGTATTAGCAGAGGTGCCCATAAAAAAGCACCAGGTCAGAACACACGAACACACACACACATAAAAGAAGATTCAATTACAGCTCACACAACAAGCAAACACCACCAGATAAATCAAACAGATAAGATGACAACCATGTAACTGATATTCTTTGACCAGGTCAAAGTCACATCACCTCCTGGATCCTACCAACAAAAAACCCCATTTTGAATATACACACATACACAATCACTCACACACATGCCCTCTCTCTCTCACACACACACACACCATCAGACCATAAAAAAAACAACTAGAACACACATAGATACATACTCGCCCACATGCACACGTACATACACGTACAGCAGCAGTGGATAAAGCCAGCCATTCATAGATGGACAACTAAAAGCATGGACAGTTTGAAGTTTTCTCTGCCATTCTGACGATGAGATTATAGTCTGGAAATATTAATTTTTTTTTTTTTAATCATTTCACTCCAAGCAAGGCGGAAATGCCAGTGATGTGCAGGGGGCTACATAAATGTAAAAAGATTAATTAGAAAAGAGTGAGGAGTACAAACTAGTTAGAAAGGAACAATAGAAAGCTGAGAAAGCAGGTGTGATGACAAATACATAGGTGGAGAGAAAGGGAAGGTTATACGGGGGTGGGGAGAGAGCTAGAGTCCGGTGGTTAGTAGATGAGTATTGACTTTGCATTTAAATTTCTGGAGGTTGTAGCCGTCAGGAAAGCAAGAATATGGGAGCGAGTTCCACAAGCGGGAAGTGCGAGAGAAGAAGCTGCAGGAGTAGAATTGTCGTCTGCATTTGGCTAACCTGACTGTGAATGGGTGGGACCCAGTTGCCAGTCTGGTTGCACGAGTAAACACCTGTTGAGGAGGCATCAGTGACTTAAGTTTGTCTGAGCAGAAGCCATGAAAGTATTTATAGAACAGACAAAGGGAGGCCACATTTCGACGATGGGGAAGTGGCTGCAGTCGAGCCGCCAGATCAGTACCTATCACAGTACAGACTCTCCTTTGGAGCCTGTCAAGAACACTGAGGAGAACGGCAGGGGCACCTGACCATAAATGGCAGCAGTACTCCATGCACGGACGGATGGTTGACTTGTATATATGCAGGATGGATTCAGGTGGAAAAAACATCCTGGATCGACATAGTGACCCAACCTTCTTAGCAGTAGATTTTGCTATGGATTCAATATAGTGGTTCCATTTGAGGTCTGAGGACAGGGTAAGTCCGAGGAGGTGTAGTGTATTACTCTACGTGAGAATCATTTGGTCCATGCTTATGGGAGGCAGGAGAGGTTGCCTGTAATGGTTGACAGACAACAGCTTGGTCTTAGATGAATTGAAGTTGACAAGCCACTTCTTGCCCCAGTTCACCACAGAGTGTAGATCCCGTTCAAGGTCAGCAGCGAGATTATGTCTGTCTGCCTCGACAGGTTTCTTACTGGTGCGGGAGTATATTGTAGTGTCATCTGCGTAGATGCCTACTTGGGACTTGATCTCATCTGCGAGGTCGTTGATGAAAATAAGGAAGAGCATCGGCCCAGGATAGAGCCCTGTGGGACACCAGCATTCGTGCTGTAGGACGAATAGGCACGCCCATTCAGAACGACCTTCATTTTGCGGTTATTTAAGAAAGATTGGATTAGGTCAAGCCGGCGACCGGTAATACCATAACTGCATAGTTTGCATAGGAGGCCAGAGTGTCAAACCCTGTCGAAAGCCTTGGAGATGTCCAGAGCAACCATGCGAGCCTCGTCAGACTCATCAAGGGCCTGTAGCATGTACTCCGTTATGGTTGTTAGCAGGTCGGTCGTGGACCTGGCAAAGCGGAATCCATATTGCCTGTCGGAGAACAATTTGTGGGCGGTGAGATGATGAACTATTTCAGCATTGATTATAGCCTCGAATACTTTCCCGAATATCGGTAGAAGACTGATAGGGCGATAGTTGGATGGGTCTGAGGGTTCACCACAATTCTTAAATACAGGAACAACTGAAGAGAACTTCCAGCATACAGGAAAGCAGGAAGCAGAAAGGCAGTAGTTAAATAGTTTAGAGAGGACAGGGGAAAAATAAACAGGTCATATAAACACCTCCCGACCTTCCTTTATTTCATTCAACGCATTGTAACAGACATAACACATACATATATATATTAAGAAGAAAAAAGGTTTTATTTTATTCAAATTTGTCAGCACAACATAAGGGAAAAGCAGAAACAGAGATTCATGACTTGATATTAGAAGACTTTACTGTATGAACGAATCAAATATTCTTTCATGTTTTTTTAATGAAGAAAGAAAAACTATTTCAATTTCATAGTTCTCTTTAGTTTTCAATGGAATTTCCATCCCAATTCTAAAAAGTTGGGATAACAAAGCTGAGAGTTTCATGGGGAAATTTAAAGAGCTTAAAGTTTAAAAAAAAAAGAAAAAGAAAAAAGGACCATAGAAAGAAAAACAATTCCATTTTGAATGGCAGTTACATAATTATAAAATTCATGACACACATATGATGTATTTTTTATTGCCATCTTTAGAAACTTGATTAAGGGAAAATACAGGACTGATAATAAATATAAATGAGGTTCAATCCCTATTGATAATTTAGTGAAATTTATCTTCACAAGGAATCCTTAAAGTCTTCCAATAAAGGTTTTGTTGTCTTGCTGATCTATACATGTTAAATATTTGATACCTTCACAATATAATTGTAGCTTAGTCAACAAAATTAATTCCAAGAAAAAAAAAAAAAACAAATAAAAAAAACATACAGTTAAGTTTCTAATCCCATTCAATGCACTTTTAGGTGATATCCATATGAAGCAAATTAAATTACAATCAAGTTTCAGGATCCAAAACATAAATGAATAAATTCCATCATAAAAAGAGGTTGACTTTTCTTTTGATACACAGTCCATAGATGATAAGAGATAATGTGGGCAATAATACAAAAGGAATAAAGCAGATGCTGAACAAAGTGAAACAAAAATATTGACATTAATGAAGATTAGAATAATATTTTGACATCATTTTATAAATTACTGTGACAAAATTTTTGGTTTTTTCTTCAATTTCCATAATGATTTAACTGTCTTAACTTTTGGTGATCTGACTGATTAGTGGCTGAGACTTTTCATTTTGATGGTACTAGATTGGCAGTTTTCTGGCTGTTGCTTCTAATCCCTTTGATTGCTTCTAACTAGTAATAAGGAGCCTAAACTCTTTGGTAGCACTTAGAGAGGCTGCTCTGATCAACAGTTGCATAATATCAGGATATCTGTTGTGCCATGTTGTGCATGCACAGGTGTCCATATATGTACTTCTGGTGGGAAACACTGATGCTACATTATACTTTAGTTTTAGCCATCTTCTGACCAGTTTGTATTGTCATAGATGTTAGTAATCATTATTTTGGCCATTTTCTTCTTAAAGCAAAATCTTATAACAAATACGGCAAAAATAAATAGGGGTAAATCAGTAAACAAAACAATTCAACTACCCCCACCTGCAAACTTTCTTTCTATGATATTCTTGGCATTCATTCCAATTTCTGCAGTGAAGAACCATCTCTTCAAACAGTCTCTATATCTCATTACACTAATTTAAATTTTTCTATTGTTACAAATGAATTTTCTGTTCCAGGCTATATTATTCTTTGTCAAAGTATTCATCATATGCATGATGCTGATATTTATATTTGGGAAAATCTTCCAATTTCAAGGGAATTGTCGCTTGAATCCCCACATGATTCTCTTATGTGCTTTCAACTTTCATTATTGCACTCTGTGAGCTTTTTATTATCCTGTTATCACTCTCCTTCTTTGAATGACTGGAACAGATTAATAAAAATTTCAGATAATATAGAAATGGCTCTCTCTCTACGTTTATCTTCAAACATTTATGTCTTTGATGATTTTAATGCCTTCAATGAAACTGCTCTCTTAATTGTCTGAGACAACCCCTTTGACAGCTGTTAACCACCAGGAGAGTGACATTGCACTGGATCAGATGAATGTTTTCTGCTGACATGAAATGTAAAGACTATAGTGAATCAACTGTTAAGTCTGCTGTTAAGAAAGTTGGTTCACTCTGTCATGCTAGACAATTTTTCTTGACAGAATCTATCTTACATTTTTATAGGTCTACCATTTATCCTTGTTTTGAATATTGCAACTACATCTGGTCTGGTGCTCTGGCTGTGTTTTTAGAGATTCTTGATAAAATCCCAAAAAGAATCTGCAATGATATTGGTCCTAACTTGACATCTTGGCTTCAGTTACTTTCCCGCCACTGTAACATAACATTCCCGTGCCTTTTATATGAATACTTCATGGTAATTGCTTTAATGAACTTACCTCTATGGAATTTAAACTTTATGAATTTAAGTACAGTTCTAGATTACTCACAAGATCTCATCATTTTAAAAAAGTTGACATGCTACATTTAACTCTACGCTAAAAGTTTCTTCTATTGCACTTCTTGTCTGTGCTTTCCAGTCAACTTTGATCATCAAAAATTTAAGTACAATATCAATCATTATCTTCTATCTTCTTAATAGCATATTTTTCTTATATTTTCTAACACTCAGTTTCCCTTGGCATCTTAGTAGCTTTATTGCCTTGTTTAGAGAATAAGAAAATCATGATAATATTTCATTCTTGGTTTTTCTGATAATATTTCTTCTAACTCCTAAGTTTAGGATGTTTTTATAAACAGAAAATCTACACTTTCCAGATTTTCTTTTAATGTTATTCCCTTTTTTGGGGGGTGGGGTGGGGTGAATCGTAATGACTTGTAAATCTATGTAGAGGTAGTCCTTGACGGAATCTATCACAAAGATAAGACTGATTAAATTTATACATACACACATATCATTTTCGATGAATAACTGTGTCCCAAGCCTGACGTCTTGAGTAAGATGATAAACTAGATCTGGCAATAAGGCTTCTGATTGGGTGATGGGAGGTTTTGAGGAGTGTAAAACCACCTTTCATTTACTGTTGTTCCCAGATTCACCCTAAACCAGCTTGGTACCATCTGTTAGAGTCCCACATGTGGGCAAATAGTGAACCCCTGAACAAAAAATTATGGAAGTATAAAAACATATTTTAATAATAAAAATACTACAATACATTTTTATATAAAAATGACCAGCAATACATATCTATAGTAAAATGACCAGCAATAAATTCTGTTTGTATTTGAAGCCATAAAATTGTGTTCAGATTTAGATTTTGGCATTGAACAGCCCATATCGATGTTATAGATGCTAAACAAAATGAAACAACCAAACTAGTCTGACACATTTATTTGTTGAATTTGGATCTAAATTCCCTTTGCATAATGTAGGGACCTCCACAAAAATGAAATTTTTAAAAATGAAAAATCTTTCTTGAAGCTTTTATTTTAGTTTTTTTTTTATAAAATAGTTGATTAGTGCTCTTTTTTTTTTAGTCATTTTTTCATTGCAATGTAATTCTCTTTATTAAAAAAATTCTTCAAAAATAAAATATACTTTTCTGAAAATTTATTTGGGGAATATTAGCTGATATTGATCTGAAACAAGTATTATTTACTTCAAGTTTAAAATATCACAAAAATGCATTTTTTAACCCAACAGTAGCTGGATCTTAGCCTAACAGTAGCTGTTATGATATGTTAACAGCCTGAAGACAGATCGAACGTTGTTTTACAAAAACTTTATCTGTAAAACATAAATGAAGAAAATGATGTGAACACCTTTTTGTTTATATAATTTTTAAATACTCAGTAATCTAAAAAAATTAACAAAATATTCTGCATAATCTAATGTTTTATTGAAGTTTAGAATTGTTGACTTCAAATTTATCATAGTTATCACTCTTATTTTCTGATAATGTCATATTTGGTCATCTGTACTTACAAAAATTGTCATGCTTATACACATACAAGAAAAAAAAACAAAATTTTTTAAAAAGTATTTTTGTTTGATGATTTGTATTAAACTTTCCCATTTATGATTAGTAATTGTTTTCACATAATAATATAATCTAAAAGACTGAAATTAATACAGAATTTTATATGACTTAATAAATATTTCTTATTCAAATTAAAAAAAATGAAAACAATTATTGTAATAATTCATTAGTCATTGAAAAAAAATTTCTTATAACAATAGTGTATTTAATATATTGTATTTACAAAAGCAATTAAAAGATTCTCTAATAAAATAATGTCTTAGTTTTATTTCATTTTTTATTTTATGATTCAAACATTTTTAGCAAATGATATTTCTATTTGATGAAAACAAATTGATGATTTAAATTCTCCAAGGAGTAATGCTTTTAACTAATATAAATACAAAGAGGCTGAAAATTTAAATTCTTGAATTTCATAAAACTAAGTCGGGTGTGGGGCAAAAGATGTAAAAAAAAAAAAAAAGAAAGAATTTCTTCCAAGATTTTTTAAAATAAAAATTTTCAATATAATTTCATTCATTTCTCCATAAGTTCTTAAAATTTAATTAAATTCCAACAATTATTTGATTTTTGTAAGAATTTCCAAAACAATGTGTTTTTAATGCTAAAAAAGATGCTAAAATTTCCTATACTGATCTTGAACCCACCAACGGATGCAAGAGGAACAAGATTTTTAATGATTTTTTTTTCTATATTCTGAACTTAATATTTTATTTAGTTAGAATGAAATCAGCTTGGAATTTTTAAAAGTTTCCAGGACATTTGTGAATTAATACAGCAGTTATTAGCAATTGGAAACATTGCTAACAAAAGACTAATAACAGAATAGAACATTTATAGAAAAAGATTGCTGAGACAAAAGATACAGGTCTCAGCTAAGTTGATAACAAAATGATTTAATGCTAACCAGAAATGATAATGACTTGTCACTATTTATGAAATATTGTTGCACCCTATCATCTAGAGTTTGAATAATAATCTATGCAGTTGTAGCACTATGACTGAGGTCATTGAAAACTCAAAATTAAGCAGTAAAGATCTTGAAATTCAAAAACATCTGTAATATTTACAAAGTTTTAATGCCTGTCTGTTGCTTATATATACAGTTACTTTCTTTAAATATAAACAAAACTCCATCTTATATATATATATATATATATATATATATATCAGCATGCAGTGTGGCTATAGAAGAATCCAAAGGAGTATCCTGTACATACAGTGGTAGGATAGCTCTCTAAAAGAGCTCTAAATATATATGTATATAAATACATATAGAGCAATATAAGAAAAATTAAGGCAGACACGTTATTTCATGGTAAATCGGAAGTAAAGGCCTATTTCAGGCGAACCATCATCAGCTTCAGTCTTTATTTTATAAAGGATTTTACACGAAGATTCGTGTAAAATCCTTTGTAAAATAAAGACGAAGATTCGTGTAAAATCCTTTGTAAAATAAAGATAGAAGCTGATGATGGTTCGCCTGAAATAGGGCTATACTTCCGATTTACCATGAAATAACATGCCTGCCTTAATTTTTCTTATATATATATATATATATATAGAGAGAGAGAGAGAGAGAGACAGAGACAGAGACAGAGCGAGAGAGAGAGCGTAATATTTTTATTATAAGTGTGTGTTTATAATAAAAGCATTGTTTACTGTAACACAAGAGCTATTGTGTTTCTATTAGGTAGAGCCTGATGAGGTACTAACAAGTCGTACTAAATCATGATAGCCCTTGTGTTGCAGTAATGTTTTATTATAAACACTTATAATATTACTAAAAATATTGCTTTACTAAGTATTGAGCACTCTTTAAAAAAGCAAATACTATGAACAGTGGACTACTAATCTATTTGTTTGTACTACTATATATATATATATATATATATATCCAAGAAAAACAGGCTGAACAAGAAAAAAAAATTGATAAAATTCTTAAAATATCATGACCTAAAAATCACAAAGACAAATGCAAAAGTGTTCAACATTCTTGACATGATCTTGGATTTAATTACTGATATATACAAATTGTATATATAAGCAGAAATATGTAAAATATGAATCAACTCATTCCCTAATTATACATAAGCATTTACATAAATCAGTACAATATAGATTAACAACAAACTCTAACAAAAAGGAAATATTGATGAAGCTAAAATTAAATATATCAAAGTTCTAGAAGAAATCAAACACAAAGTATAGAATAAATGGAAAAACATAGAAAGTAAAATAAAACACCACAACTTGTTACGATTTACCCCCTCACTCCAGTCATAATTTAAAAATCTAATGTCAGGGTAGAATCTTTCTCAAGATAATAGATAAATATTTCAAGAGTCATTAAAATTTTAAAAATGCATTAAAAAATATATTTAACAAAATGACAGAAATATCAGCTACAATTATGTTAGAAATATTGAAAAATCCATATCTAATTGTAATACTGAATAATTATATAACTTACAAAAAGAATAACAAAATGAAGCAAGAGTAGACAATAAAAAAAAAACACAATTGAGGAAATAATATGAACTGTCCCTTAAACAGCCAATATTTGATTAGTAATATTGTTTATAGAGCCAACATACAATCTGATAAAGAACAAAAACTTTACATTGGTTCAACTGAAATGTGCTCATTAATTAGACAATTTAACAACCACATATCTACAATACTATAACCCAAACCAGCCTTTGAGATTTCACTCGCACGATTGACTCAGTCGATTAAAAACTTAATTGGGCGATGAAAGTTTATTGCTTTACTTACCCACAGGTGATTAAGTCTCGCAATGAAACGTGTCCCTTCAAATATAGAAAAAGGAAATCTGATTCCTTTTAAAACTCAAAAGTATGCCATTGAAGATTCACAAGTTACTTAGAATGACCTACAATGACATTATTGAACTCTGTCTTGCTTTTATCGTCCTGGTCAGTGTAAACATTCATTTAAATAACACTTCCAGAGTGGAGCCAAAATGTCTCTGTCACCCGGATTAAAGACGCTCACAAATTTTTAGAAACTCATTTGGAAAAATATTATCCTTGACTCAACATCTATATTTCTACAAAAAGTAAAAATGAACATTTGAAAGAAAGAATAAAAAATACATATACTTCTTTCAACCACGCACCGAAAAACAAATTATACAAGTAATTTTTTTTATAAAAAATCGTTGAGAAAATCAGATTTGTTATTTTTCTATCATCTATGAGATGGAGGTTGTACACAAAAAACAGAAGATAGAAACTACAAATTTAGGTACTTCCACTCAATTGTCAAAAAAAAAAAAAAAGAACAGCATATCATGATGTTAAAAGGGCTCAAACTTAATAAAAACAAAGTTTCATCATCAAAATGTTTCTGCTATTATTAAGAGGAAAGATCAAATTTTGTTGTTATTATTTTTAAAGTTTTTTAAAATTCTTTTTAACACATTCAAAACTTTAATTAAAATTTCATTTTTTGTTTTCCGTCAGCGATTCATGCTATGTTTACGTAAGGCGACTATTAAGAAAATGGAATTGGTCGAGTAAAATGATTTGGAGGCGAGTAAATTTTCCCTCTCTCTCAATCGCCAGCCGAGTGATTTCTTTTTCAAATCTCAAAGGCTGCTCCGAACCCACAGATGGTCATTGCAACCTAAATTTCAATATATTTGCTGCCCTACCAACCTAAAAGAAAAATCTATAATCTACAGCCAATGTTTATGCATAAAAAAAACTTACCTGTTCACAAAATGGGGGATTATGAAAAACACATAGGACAACTATTCAGTTACTTTCTCAATAGGAATTACCAACTTAAAACTATCAAAAAATCAATCACTATGGCTTCCAAACAAAATAGAAATACTCATCTAGTTTACAAAACAAAAAAAGAATAATTTCAGAATTCCCATTGTTCCCATCACAATATTCACAAACTTTAATCATATCTTATTAAAGATTTCCATACATTTAAAAAGATATTCAGTTAGCTAGGTGTTAGTACCTCAAAACTATACATAATCAAGGCATCATCTGGCATATATAAATTAACACTTCACTTAGGGAAACATCATATTCAATACCCCTACTACTAATGCCAAGTCTGTAAATATGACATCACTGATACCATTTTCACGACCATTCACAGGTACCCACACAGGTATTCAAATCACCTGCTTTGACTTGTGAGAGTTCAAATCTTGTGTATTTGCTTTTCTGCCACAAGTGCAAAAAAAAAAGGAAACTATGTTGAAAAACAGGAAATTCCAGAATTTAATTATATAACCCATTACAAATACTGGACCAGCCCTCAATTGTGTTATGAATCCCGGACTAGCTCAGAATGTTGTTACATTCATCCAAAGAGGCAAATCCCAATTTTATTAGGATCCCAGACAAGATCTTGGTTTATAGTGTTTAAAATAAAATTGCTGTCCGGATTACCTCAGATTCTGTTAATCGTATTTTGATGTTGACGATTGGTAGAGAAATGTATAACGAGATAAACAAAAGATTAGCAACGGCAAGATGAATAAACAACTAGTAGCTTGAATAATAGAAATGAATTATATATTTCAAAGTTCCAACAATCAATATTCAACAGCAGGGAAAGAGAATATCACGTGTGCATGCAGTGTATGCAATACATATAAAAAATTCATACATGTATTTGGGAAAGAAATTAAACTGTTCAAAAAATGTTTATGATATTTGCCCTAATTGACAAAAGAATGATCATAATCCTCACTTACAAATACAAGAAAGAAAACAATACTCTTACTTGGGTATTTCAGAAACATATAAATGAAATAATATTTCTGCATGAATGGAATCACAATACATGACTATATGTATGTATATGTGTGTATGTATGTATCATTCTGTGAATTTGAGATTTGCAGGAAGTTTCTGCCTTCACTTCTGTTCAGACGCTAATTTAGAATTGCCAATTTAAAAAGGTAATTTTAATTTCATTTTTTTATTTTTTTTATTTGAGGTAATCCTCAAATTAATTTAATTTATATTTATTGGCAATGTCCTAAATTGGAGTGAATTCACCTCCTCTATGCATACGTTTCTACTTTTCCCAAGAATGCTAACAATTGTCTGATTTAATTTTTGCCAATGTGTGTTGGCAAAAACTGAATTTCTTTTTTTTTTTCAAATTAATTTTAAAAAAATTCAATACTAACTTCTAGCCTGATATGCTTTCTTAACTTTCCACACCCCATTTCTCTTGGGGCAGTTGACCTGTCGGTAGTCCAATGACATTCTGTGAATTTGAAATCTGAAGATTTCACTAATGTTCAGATGCCTATTTAGAGTTGCCAATTTAAAAAGGTAATTTTAATTAAAAAATTTTTATTTATTTATTTAAGGTAATCCTTGAATTGATTAAAATTACGTTTGCTGGCAATGTCGTAAATTGAAGTGAATTTGCTTCCTCTACTTTTCCCAAGTATACTAACAATTGGTCAATTTCATCTTCGTTCATGAGTGTCTTTTTGACATTACCAGTTCTTTTGTCAGAGATTAAGTTAAAATTTAGTAAAAAAATTTCTTTTTCTTTTCAACTGGAGTAGATAATCTCTCTTATTGCCTGGTTCATACACTTCTACCTTCACTTCGAGTAGAAACCCATCCCTTGTTTCCTAGTTAGGAAGTGTTTCCTGGCTCTTTCCTTCTCCTCAGGCTTTAATAGTGGTGGTCTTGGGAATTTTCTCTATGTGTGTGAACAGTGCCAATTTTTCTTTATACCGATGGTACTGGGCTGGCAGTTTTCTGGCTACTACCTCTAACTGGTAGTCAGGAGCCCTAACTCTTGTGTACTTGAGTGGCTGTCCTGATCAACAGTTGAATAATAATGTGGTTCTTGCAGTGCCATTATGTACAAACATTTCTGGCGAACTACCCTGAGGCCACATTGTGCCACAGTTGAGGACTACCTGTTACCACTACTCGAGGCCTCTCCTTAACAAAATAATCCAAAACAAATATTCACAACCAAAGATACAAATCTAAACCAGCCAAACAAAAATGACCTAAACCCCTTCGACATTTCTTTCTCTAACATCCGTGGTATACATACCAACTCTTGCAGTGTGGAATCTTTCCTCAAAGGTCCCTAGACATCCTAACTCTCTGCAAAACTGACTTTAACTCAACAATCACAGTCTAATTTCTTGATTCCTGGTTACCTTCCCCTTTTTAGGAAAGACTCCAGTGTCCGCATGCATGGATGGCCTGGGTGTTAAGGTGATTTCTCTTGAATCTTCTGACCACTTATACAGGTGTCTTTTTTGCACGACTAAAAACTTACATATCTCTTTTCTCTACCACCCCTCCTCCTTTCCTGACTGTTCCTTGCTAGACAGTATTTCTGATAATATAGATTTGTCTTTTTCTGTCATCCGTTTGCTAACACATTTGTTTGGGGACTTCAATGCCCACCATGTCAAGTAATTGAAAAACTCTGTCACTCATCTTGCTGGTATCTATACCCGGAACTTTGCAATCATGCAGTTTCTCACACAAGTAATGGATTTCCCCACATGCTTCCCCAGTATCCATGAAAGACATGTTTCCCTGCTCAATCTTTGCTTCACTTCTATCCCTGACTCCTGCCATGCCATGAAGCTCTGCTCTCTAGATAACTCTGATCATGCTGTGGTTTCCATTAATATCTCTTTCCACTCCCCCTGCCCCAGGAACTTCCTACCAGCAGACTATGTTGCTACTATCAAGGAATGAACTGTGATCCGTTCCTCAATTTTCTTTGTGACGTCCCTTAAAACAAAGTGTTTAGTCTTCCTGTTAAGACTGTGCCACTGAGGTCTTCTCTTAAGTGAAACCTGGCATCAATGCTTTCATCCCAGCCAGGAAGTTCAGATTAAACATCGTTCATCCCCTTGGTTCTCTCCTGCTTGCTTGGCTGCCATTGCCCACATGAATCACTTCCTACCGGAGCAACATGTCTGACTATAATAGGCACCTTTTTGTCTCTCCTTGTAATGAGTACAAGAGGATTCTAAATGATGCTAAGTTGTTTTTTGCTGATAGAATGAAGCAGTCTATAGTAGCCTACAAATTTGGTTCCAAAGATTACTATTGGCTCTGGAAGTGTGTTAAAACAACATCAAACCATTGATCCCTCCTTTATTCAATAAATTTGAGGTACTCACAGCCACAACAGATAAGGTTGAGTGCTTTTTGAAGGCCTTTTTCAGACATTTGCATTGAACATGAAGGTGATATTTTCTTGACATCAGTTTACTGCAAGCCCACATTTACTGGGTTATACACAAATTGGAATTCCTTTGTTCTCAAATCCCAGAAAATCCAACTAATTGCCAACCTAGTCCACTGGGTGCACACGATTTGTTCTTCTTGTGCATTTTTAACCAGGAATTGGACAAGATTTACCGCATTTTCAGTGACAACGGTTACTCTGCAAAGGTCACCAAGCATGTTGCAGGGCACACAATAAAACAATTTAAAAGAACCTGCAGTTTTTGGAGAAAGTTTGTGCCCCATTTATCTTAAGCTACCATAGGTAGGAAGAGCCATGTGCTTATGGACAGATGCATTACTTCCAGATTCACTGCTGTCAGGTTGTGTGCTGTTTTTAGTATTCAATTTGTATTTTCTTTTTTCATTAAGGATGGTCTGTCCCACTTACAAATGTTTTCCATTGTTTGTAAGTACAAATGTCAGTGTGGCACTGAATATGTTGGTCAAACCAATCAGCACTTACAAACCAGAATCGGGCAGCATGTACCTAATTATATAAGATCTTGCAAACAAAGTGTTCCTGGGAGAACAATACAGTCTGTACCTGAATCCTCTATTGGTCAGCATTTAATAGACCATTTGGAGTGTGCAGAGGATTATAAGGACAGCTGGTTCTCTATCCTGTTTAGAGATCAGTGAGACTTCCATTTACAAATTTTCTCCATTAAAATTTGGCAACCAAGATTGTGCAGACAAAAAGAAAACTTTTTACCTTCATTTTTGCTGTACAATGGGCTTCAATTTGTAACTCTTTTTCTTTTATACTTGTTGAAACTTCTTCCTCTTTTTAAGAACTTGAATTTATTGTTTTTACAAATAAATTATTTTTGAATCACATTTCAACTTGCCCTTTCTTTTTCAGCCCCTCCTCATAAAATAACAAATAAAATGACTTATTATATTATTGTCAATTGTTACATTACTAACGGTACCCTCCAATGAAGTGTTGGCTGAAAGATTTCTCAGAGTATTTTTTGGCTCACATGAGCCATCTTCAGAGAGGTTACAAGGACATTAACATAAAAGCATCCACCATCAGCGACGATTTTATCTTGTGTTGACATAAAACTTTGCTAGGCAATGATAACAGTTACCAAAAATAGCAAACACAGTTCGTAAATTTGTAATGTGGTTCTATGACGTCACACCCCGCGTGAGAGCTCAAAATGATAACAGAACCATATCTTTAAATGCAATGTAATGTGTTACGACCAGATTTAAATGGGATTTTATAAAGTGTGGGCTGTTTGGACTTAATGTAGATGGCCTCCAATATCTGAAGGTTCTTTTTACTGTGTGAGTAATAAGTGAGGATTATTGTATTGTTGACTAAAATCTGATCATGAAGATGGCTCATGTGAGCCGAAAGCTTAGAACCAACTTAATAAAAAATTATCCAAATGTTAGGGAATTTTTGTCTTTATTTTCACCTGAAATTAAAGCCAAAAACATGATGTTTAGAATGGCTCATGATTAAACATAGATATTCATTGTCTCTTATATGTAACAGTATATGTTTAGAAAATTATCTGCTGCCTTGATACACTACATATATATATATATATATATATATATATATATATATATATATAAGGCAATCTGTGAGTCTGTGTGTGACTGTTCCCTATGCACACCTACATTTTTTAATCTACGCCATTCAAACTTTCTAGGGACACATATCTACAGGGAAGGCAGGTCGACATATACATTTTGAGTTTTAAGTTCAGCAATTTTCCCTTTCGCATTTTTTGGCCAATTGACACAATTGTTTACATTTGCTCCGTAAAACATCTAAGATCTAAGATGGTTGCTGAAGTACGTTACAAAAATCAAATCATACGTGTCAAATGCGACTAAAATATTTTTTATTAAAAAAAAAAATATGAGCCTTTATATTTAATTTTTATTCTGATGTTTTAAAAATTCATTTGGTCAACAAAAAAATGTGAATATTTTTCCCTGTAATTTTGAAACAAAAGAAATATTCTTTTTAAAAAAAGTGTTTTTTTCAAACAAAAAACAAAATATGTAAAATAAAAAGTGGTATCTTCTCTTACTACTAAAATGTTTTGAGTTGCACAGGCAATGCCGGGCTATGATGCTAATATATATATATATATATATAACATTTCTAAGACAAGATTGTAATATTTTTGCAATTGTGGGCTACACACACACAAACATAACTCTCCACTTGAGAATTGACCAATTGCAGGAGATATTACAAACAATTAGTAACCAATCAGAGAACTCAAAAAGAAATTGACATGATGCTTTGCACCTTTTTAAGAAAAGAATCAAAATCAGCTTGACTGGAGTCAGTTCATTTTGGTTGATGTTCAGATAGAATAATTAACCAATCAAATGGTTCTATTTAGATTTAAAAACTACGAAACCTGTGAGCTGGTAGTTAATCCAAAAACAAATAAAATGCAAGACAGCAAACTGAAAAAAATCAATATTAGAAAATTCACTCATTTCAAATAGTCTAACAGAGACAGCAGTGATGTGTTAGAAAACTGTGAGAGACATCAGCTGCTGTCTATCTTTTTCTGAATGTATGTCCACTTATCAATATATACTCTCTCTTCTACATGCATCCATACTTCCAGGACCCTTTTAACTGACCTAAAGCCAAACATGAAAACACTGAATAATATTTCTTCAGAATCTTTTCATGCATTTTTGTAAATACAAATTTGCGTACAATTTCTCTCTTTTTTCTTTTTTTTTTATTTATTTACCATTGTTATTTACCATATACAGAGTTTTGTTTTCTTAGTCATTCTTGGTATTGTTGGAAACTAAAATTTTTATTTCAAATCTGTTATCAGATTCAGAATAGAATATTTGTCATGATTAAATATTAATCCTGCATCCCCTACAAATATTATGGTATGAGAAAACTACGACAAGTTTTACTGTTAAATTTCCAAAGCCAAAAAATGAGTTCAAAGGAGTGAAGCACAAAGCAAATTAATGTTTGTACTGAGTGTTTAGCAGATAAATGTCTACTTATAAAATCTAACAACTGTCAGAGCCATTTAGGGAAGTTACTTGTTACAAGTCAGATCAATCCTAACCTTATTTAACTTGTTTACAATCAAGAGCAGATAACTTGTCATAGCAAATGTATTTCCGCAGATGAGAAAACTCGTTTTACAATAGTGAATTACACTTTCACAAAATAGCAGCAAAAATTGCGAAACAAAATTTCTTCAGAACCTTTTCATATATTTTTTGCAAATACAAATGCTAATTTTTTATGTATGCTTGAGTTTATCATTATTAAGTTTATCATTATTATTTACAGAATATACAACTTTCTTTTCTTATTCATTATTTGTATTGTTAGAATTATAAAATATTTGTTCCAAATTCCTTGAAGGGACTCAAAGTAATAGAATATTTGCTGTCATTCTAAATATTACTCTTGGCTCCCCTACACACGCCATCTTTGATCTGTGCACTTTGTGAAGAGTATTACATGCAAAAAGAAAAAAGAAAAAATATATTGATGCAAATTGATTTTTTGGTGTGCCTGTGGGTGTCTTGTATATAGAATAATTACTCAAATAGAATAACAGCTAATGTATAAATATTTTGATAAAAAAAGACTTTCCTAAATAAGACATACATGATTCCTTTTTTTTTCAGAAAATTTGTCTTTAATATGATATTTCAGACATTTGTACTTTGAGGCTATAAAAGTCGAGTGGATTTTGTGTGTCAATGCCACCGAGTTGAAATTGACTTAGTGTAAGAGTCAAATCATTTGTTTTCATAAAAAAAAAAATGTTGGTCAACTAACACAACCTAGTTCTCCTCTCTTAGGAAATTATTTTTAGGCAGAAATTGTTGGTATAACAGATTTTTCGTTTAGAGTGAATAAACTTTGTACATTATACAAGTGTTGTTTGGTCAATATACTCACATGGAATTTTTATTTGAAATTTTTGATCTGAAATGTCTAGCTTATAATGTTCAGTGGAGATAACTGATAAAGAACTGTTGGATTGAGTGCATTGATAAGGAAAAACAGTATGTTGACAAAGAAACATTGTATAAAACAAATACTTTTCACATTATGAGGCTATATATATATATATATATATATATATATAGATAGATATGTGTGTGTGTGTGTTAAATTGCAATGATGCTTAGTGTTGAAATTGGTATGTTTTTTTTAGTAGTTTATTCATAGAAAAAAATTTTTTGACAAGCAGATTTTTTTGTCATATAGTGCTTGATATCAAAATAGAGACAGAGCATTAAGGCACAGAATAAACAAAATCCCTGAAGAGTGATGACATTACAATAAGGCCTTCATAAAACTTCAAAGTCGTCATGACTGAAACAATACTGCTCAGCTAAGTGACAAACTTCTCTACATTATATATATATATATATATATATATATATATATCAGCATGCGCTGTAGATAGAGAAGAATCCAAAGGAGTATCCTATACATACAGTGGTAAGATAACTCTCTAAGAGAGCTATATATATATATATATATATATATATATCAGCATGCGCTGTAGATAGAGAAGACTCCAAAGGAGTATCCTATACATACAGTGGTAAGATAACTCTCTAAGAGAGCTATATATATATATATATATATATATATATATATAGAGAGAGAGAGAGAGAGCAAATATAAGAAAAATTAAGGGAGACATGTTATTTTATGGGAAATTGAAGGTATAGGCCTATTTCAGGTGAACTATCATCAGCTTCCATCTTTATTGTACAAAGGATTTTTTTAAATTTTGTAAAAAGGATTTTTAAAATCCTTTGTACAGTAAAGACAGAAGCTGATGATGGTTTGTCTGAAATAGGCCTATACCTCCCATTTACCATGAAATAACGTGTCTGCATTAATTTTTCTTTATATATATATATATAAAGCACATAGCTATGACCATAAAAGAGATTTATGTTAAGACAACCATTCAAACTTGCTTGTAATACACAGGAACTAAACAGGACATAATTTTGGTTTTACACAAGATCACCATAATTAAAAAACATAATTCTTCATGCCAAAAGTAGTCTTTGGGATTACTAATAATAGTATTACTGGCTATAAACTCATGTCAAAAACATTACATTAACTTTATTGAGTCCATTCTTAAAGAACCTAACATATATTTATCTAAAACAAACAATAACATAAAAACATTCACAAATCAATATGCGTAAAATCACCAAACATTATATGTCTACTAGACATACACATGCATACTTATAAATATACATTATCATCTGAATAGGCAAACTAGAATTATTATACACTTGCATACATAAAATAATATTTGTGAATTTTCACTTAGACTTGCAATCCATTGATTTCTGGGAACTTTGAATGGAAGTATCGTCTCTCCTTGAATTCAGAACGCCACAAATTATACTTATGTTTAACAAGTCAAATGATTAAAAAACATGATTAATCAATGGAAATTAAATAATACTAAAGTAAAAATATAATTTTTTATTTTTCTTTATATCTTATTCTCTACTGAAGCCTAAATAAAAGTGAAACATGTTAGACTGATAAACAGTTCCTATTTCTTCTTTATCTTATCATATATTTCTTTCTTCTTTTCCTCCATATCTCATTCTCTAATGAAGCCTTAATAAAAGTGAAATATGTTAGACTGAAAAACAGTTCCTATTTCTTCTTTATCTTATCATATATTTCTTTCTTCTTTTCCTCCATATCTCATTCTCTACTGAAGCCTTAATAAAAGTGAAACATGTTAGACTGAAAAACAGTTCCTATTTCTTCTTTATCTTGTCATATATTTCTTTCTTCTTTTCCTCCATATCTCATTCTCTAATGAAGCCTTAATAAAAGTGAAACATGTTAGACTGAAAAACAGTTCCTATTTCTTCTTTATCTTGTCATATATTTCTTTCTTCTTTTCCTCCATATCTCATTCTCTACTGAAGCCTTAATAAAAGTTAAACATGTTAGACTGAAAAACAGTTCCTATTTCTTCTTTATCTTATCATATATTTCTTTCTTCTTTTCCTCCATATCTCATTCTCTACTGAAGCCTTAATAAAAGTGAAACATGTTAGACTGAAAAACAGTTCCTATTTCTTCTTTATCTTATCATATATTTCTTTCTTCTTTTCCTCCATATCTCATTCTCTACTGAAGCCTTAATAAAAGTGAAACATGTTAGACTGAAAAACAGTTCCTATTTCTTCTTTATCTTGTCATATATTTCTTTCTTCTTTTCCTCCATATCTCATTCTCTAATGAAGCCTTAATAAAAGTGAAACATGTTAGACTGAAAAACAGTTCCTATTTCTTCTTTATCTTGTCATATATTTCTTTCTTCTTTTCCTCCATATCTCATTCTCTACTGAAGCCTTAATAAAAGTGAAACATGTTAGACTGAAAAACAGTTCCTATTTCTTCTTTATCTTATCATATATTTCTTTCTTCTTTTCCTCCATATCTCATTCTCTACTGAAGCCTTAATAAAAGTGAAACATGTTAGACTGAAAAACAGTTCCTATTTCTTCTTTATCTTGTCATATATTTCTTTCTTCTTTTCCTCCATATCTCATTCTCTAATGAAGCCTTAATAAAAGTGAAACATGTTAGACTGAAAAACAGTTCCTATTTCTTCTTTATCTTATCATATATTTCTTTCTTCTTTTCCTCCATATCTCATTCTCTACTGAAGCCTTAATAAAAGTGAAACATGTTAGACTGAAAAACAGTTCCTATTTCTTCTTTATCTTGTCATATATTTCTTTCTTCTTTTCCTCCATATCTCATTCTCTACTGAAGCCTTAATAAAAGTGAAACATGTTAGACTGATAAGCAGTTCCTATTTCTTCTTTATCTTGTCATATATTTCTTTCTTCTTTTCCTCCATATCTCATTCTCTACTGAAGCCTTAATAAAAGTGAAACATGTTAGACTGAAAAACAGTTCCTATTTCTTATTTATCTTATCATATATTTCTTTCTTCTTTTCCTCCATATCTCATTCTCTACTGAAGCCTTAATAAAAGTGAAACATGTTAGACTGAAAAACAGTTCCTATTTCTTCTTTATCTTGTCATATATTTCTTTCTTCTTTTCCTCCATATCTCATTCTCTAATGAAGCCTTAATAAAAGTGAAACATGTTAGACTGAAAAACAGTTCCTATTTCTTTATCTTGTCATATATTTCTTTCTTCTTTTCCTCCATATCTCATTCTCTACTGAAGCCTTAATAAAAGTGAAACATGTTAGACTGAAAAACAGTTCCTATTTCTTCTTTATCTTGTCATATATTTCTTTCTTCTTTTCCTCCATATCTCATTCTCTACTGAAGCCTTAATAAAAGTGTAACATGTTAGACTGATAAACAGTTCCTATTTCTTCTTTATCTTATCATATATTTCTTTCTTCTTTTCCTCCATATCTCATTCTCTACTGAAGCCTTAATAAAAGTGAAACATGTTAGACTGAAAAACAGTTCCTATTTCTTCTTTATCTTATCATATATTTCTTTCTTCTTTTCCTCCATATCTCATTCTCTAATGAAGCCTTAATAAAAGTGAAACATGTTAGACTGAAAAACAGTTCCTATTTCTTCTTTATCTTATCATATATTTCTTTCTTCTTTTCCTCCATATCTCATTCTCTAATGAAGCCTTAATAAAAGTGAAACATGTTAGACTGAAAAACAGTTCCTATTTCTTCTTTATCTTGTCATATATTTCTTTCTTCTTTTCCTTCATATCTCATTCTCTACTGAAGCCTTAATAAAAGTGAAACATGTTAGACTGAAAAACAGTTCCTATTTCTTCTTTATCTTGTCATATATTTCTTTCTTCTTTTCCTCCATATCTCATTCTCTACTGAAGCCTTAATAAAAGTGAAACATGTTAGACTGAAAAACAGTTCCTATTTCTTCTTTATCTTGTCATATATTTCTTTCTTCTTTTCCTTCATATCTCATTCTCTAATGAAGCCTTAATAAAAGTGAAACATGATAGACTGAAAAACAGTTCCTATTTCTTCTTTATCTTGTCATATATTTCTTTCTTCTTTTCCTCCATATCTCATTCTCTACTGAAGCCTTAATAAAAGTGAACATGCGACTGGAAAGAATTCCTATTTCTTCTTTATCTTGTCATATATTTCTTTCTTTCTCTTTTCCTCCATATCTCATTCTCTAATGAAGCCTTACTTAAAAGTGAAAAACATGTTAGACTGAAAAACAGTTCCTATTTCTTCTTTATCTTGTCATATATTTCTTCTTCTTTTCCTCCATATCTCATTCTCTAATGAAGCCTTAATAAAAGTGAAACATGTTAGACTGAAAAACAGTTCCTATTTCTTCTTTATCTTATCATATATTTCTTCTTTTTCCTCCATATCTCATTCTCTAATGAAGCCTTAATAAAAGTGAAACATGTTAGACTGAAAAACAGTTCCTATTTCTTCTTTATCTTGTCATATATTTCTTTCTTCTTTTCCTCCATATCTCATTCTCTAATGAAGCCTTAATAAAGTGAAACATGTTAGACTGAAAGTCAGTTCCTATTTCTTCTTTATCTTGTCATATATTTCTTTTCTTCTTTTCCTCCATATCTCATTCTCTACTTAGCCTTAATAAAAGTGAAACATGTTAGACTGAAAAACAGTTCCTATTTCTTCTTTATCTTGTCATATATTTTTCTTCTTCCTCCATATCTCATTCTCTACTGAAGCCTTAATAAAAGTGAAACATGTTAGACTGAAAAACAGTTCCTATTTCTTCTTTATCTTGTCATATATTTCTTTCTTCTTCTTTTCCCCCCATATCTCATTCTCTACTGAAGCCTTAATAAAAGTGAAACATGTTAGACTGAAAAACAGTTCCTATTTCTTCTTTATCTTGAATATAGTATTTTCTTCTTCTCCATGTCTCATTCTCTGCTTCAGCTCTTGGCTTTAAAAGTGAAACATGTTAGACTGAAAAACAGTTCCTATTTCTTCTTTATCTTGTCATATATTTCTTTCTTCTTTTCCTTCATCTCATTCTCTACTGCCTTAATAAAAGTGAATATGTTAGACTGAAAAACAGTTCCTATTTCTTCTTTATCTTGTCATATATTTCTTTCTTTCTCTTTTTCCTCCATATCTCATTCTCTACTGAAGCCTTAATAAAAGTGAAACATGTTAGACTGAAAAACAGTTCCTATTTCTTCTTTATCTTGTCATATATTTCTTTTCTTCTTTTTCCTTCATATCTCATTCTCTAATGAAGCCTTAATAAAAGTGAAACATGTTAGACTGAAAAACAGTTCCTATTTCTTCTTTATCTTGTCATATATTTCTTTCTTCTTTTCCTCCATATCTTATTCTCTAATGAAGCCTTAATATAAGCGAAACATTTTAGACTGATAAACAGTTCCTATTTGTTCTTTATTGCATCATTCTATCAAGTTCCGATCCATATTTGATCCCCACACATAAGTTATGCTATATTTATGGGTAAAAGTGTTTAATATCATCGATAGAGATTTATATGTAAACATAAATGTGGTCACTGAGATCAACTTTCCTTGGACATAATAGCCATTGGTACCAACAACATTCTGCATAATCCCTCTTCCATTAGATTATCCAGAGTTGGTAAAATCCATTGTAGTTTTGTTTACAGACATAACACCTGTACCAAATGTATTATAACAATATTTTGTAGCGGATCGGAAATAATTAATTTTATTAATTAATTAATAACCACAACCGGAAAATCTTCTAATTGCTATTATAGATAATAAGAGAACATACTAAGAGAAATTTTCCTTATCCTCCGAATATGGGCAAAGGAAAACGGAGTTGATTAATTTTATTAACTAATTTATCTTTAAAAAGAAAGCAGGGACGAGAAATAACACCTGGTATTTCTCTATTATTGTAAACCCGGAAAGAAGAAGAAAAAACAGAAAGAAAAGAGAAATGGATTTGTTTAATGTCATAGAGTCGGCCACCCAAGAGAAGGCTAGCAAAGTCATTCTAAACATAAAGGAAAGATAAATTTAATTGTTATTCTTTTTCTGGAATAGGAAAGGGAGATTTCATTTTGTGTCAGAGATTGTCTCGCTGGCATGAGTTGTGGAAGGAGTTAGGATAACACTGGTCCCAAATTGTGAAAAGAATCAAGATAGCAAGTGTTCTGATTCCAAGTCAAGGTGATTTGGAGAAGGGGTATTTTCACTGACATCGGGTAAGAAAGATAACAAGCATTCTTGTCGCTTGAAAATATAGGTGACTCAGAGAATGGATATTAAAAAACAAACAGGTGCAGAGAAATTCTTATTTGGGTAACAATGTCAATGGACCCTTGTCAACTTGTTTTAGGCAAAGCCAGTTCAAAAAGGCTAATACCTATTGTTTTAAGAAAAAAAAATTCCTGAAATTGTTTCGTGAGAAAGAAAAATTTTGAGAAAGCCCTGAAAGGGGGAGACGACTATCAATTGACATCGTGGAAAGAAGACTAATCCCATTGGTTAAACCACAGGCAACAATGAGTAGCAGTTAACCTCAGGATTTTATTGGTTGCTGAGACAGGGGATTAGACACCCAGCAACCGTCGGCCCCACATCATGGCATGGGCATAAATAGAGGGTCCTGAGGGACCAAAATCAGTTGGCGTAAAGTTGGATCGGAGGAGAGTCTGGAGACAAGACAAGTTGGATTCGAGTTGGATCAGAGAAAGTCCCAAAGATGTAACAACGAAGAAAGGTGCTATGTTGTTGGACGCCAACTGCAGAGCCTGCCAGCCTGCCACAGTTAGAGAAAGAAGAGATGAGATTTCACAGTCAAAGTTTTAAGTTGGCTTTCAGTTGGAGTTGGCTCAGAGAAAGTCCCAAAAATGTAACGACAAAGATAGGCGTCATGTTGTTGGGCGCCATCCACAGAGGCCTGATGCCAGCTAATTAAAGACAGACAAGAAGTGATTTTGCAGGCAAAGTTTTTGAGTTGAAGTTTGAAGTCGAAGTGCGAGTGACAGAGATCGACAGAAGAGGCCTGATGCCGGCTAACCAGAGTTAAAGACAGAAGAGAATTTCCAGACAAAGTTTTTGAAATCGACAACTGAAAGCAGTTTCCAGTTGCAGTTGAAGTCAGAATGACAGAGATCGACAGAAGAGGCCTGATGCCAGCCAACCTGAGCTAAAGACAGAAGAGAATTTACAGATAAAGTTTTAAGTTGGAGTTGCAGAGATCGACAGAGAAGTTTTGAGTTGCAGAGATCAACAGAAGAGGCCTGATACCGGCCAACCAGAGTTAAAGACAGACAAGAAGTGATTTTGCAGACAAAGTTTTTAAGTTGCACTTGAAGTCGGAGTTTGAAGTCCAAGTCGGAATTGCAGAGATCAACAAAGTTGTTGCAGCTTGGGTGGCAGAGAGTTCGATTTCCCGTTCCAGAGACGTAATGACCAAAGACAGATCCCAGTTGAAGAAGTAAAGAGACAGAGAGATGATTACCATGCCGTTGGATGCCAACCGTAGAGAAGTCAGTCACCAATCAACCAACCAGAGTTAAGAGACAGACAAGAAGAGAATTTGCAGACAAGTCTGAAATTGCCAACTGAAAGAGAATAACCCAGCACCTTGGCAAAACAAGCAACAAGTTGACTAGACTTATAACGAACTTAGACTTCTGTTCGGAGCCACGAGCTGCGGCCAGCCAGATTTCTCGTTATTACTTAGGAGAACAATTTGATTTACTTAAGAAACGTCTGTTCCGCTACCAGTTGATAGAAGCAGGGATTGGGAATTATCCAAAAGACTATTGTGTGAATACTTATTGCATATAAAGATGTTATTTCACAACACCACAGACGTCGGTCGACTTATTTTTCTTGGTGCTATATTTCTTTCTTTTATTACTCAATTGTGTACACACTTCCCGGTTTGGTTTAGTTCGGCAGAGAGACAGCTAGTGGAGAACTCACGTGACTACCTTGTGATTAATCAACACAACGTGGGACAAGGGAGAAAACCGTGACAGAGTCAATCTACGACTAGCTGACTGGATCAAAACCAACAGCGACCAGGGTCGAGATAGTGCCATAGTATAATCCTCTTTTATACAGCTTCAGGTGGATGGGTTTTGAATTCAGTTTTGTTTCCTCAGACTAGTTGCGACCATAGCTAGATAGCTCAGTTAATCCTGCTATTTAACCCATAGATGGGGAAAAAAGAAATAGATTCATTCTTTTCCAAAGAGTATTTGTGTGAAAGTGAATGTAATGAACACATCTAAAGTTTGAACTTGGCTCACCAATTTCTCATTTTTAAGCTCTTAACCATTACACAATTTGCATATTCATATTATATTTATATATAGTAAGGAAGAACAGCATTTGATATTTGCCAGGTGGTGGGTAGTGGAAACAATTCAGAAACAATTGGCAGCAGCCTCCAAATATGAAATGAGAGCTTGTTTTTTGATTGGGCAAACAATAACTAAAAGGACATTTGTTGAGTTGACGTGGCCTCTTGAAGTGGAAAACTTGTAGATAGCACAATTTAAGTTTGTTAGAGAATCGTGTTTGACAGTTGTTGATGTGTTCACAATTAAAAGGCCAGCTGTAATTTTCAACACAATATATTCAATAAATTTTTTTCTTCAACATGTAAACATTGTAAGCATTCTTAAGAAGAAGCCTATAATCATTCTGGATATGATTTTGTTGTTTAGATGTGAGTAGAAGTTTATGGGATCATAAATGATGTAAAAAAAAAAATCTTTCACTCCTGATGTACTCAAATTATACTCAGTCATGATTCATAAATTCCAACTCATTTATGATGTCAAACTACATCGCACAAGAAAATAAAATCTGGAATAATTATAATTTCTACATAAGAGCGTTGTGGTATAGTGGATATCAACTCGGAACAATGAATCAGGGAGCCAAGTTCGAATTCCAGTTAAATTCCTTGCACTCACTTACACACAAATACCCTTGGGAAAGGTATTAATCTGTCTCTTTCCTCCAGTTATGGGTTAAATAATAAAACAGATTTGGTTCTGTAGCCTTGGTTGGCAACCAGTCTACTGCAGAAAGCAATGGCAACCTACTGCAGAATAATCTTCTGCCCAGTCAGTCATGTCTCAAAAGAGACATGATCACCCAAAGCATGTATCACATATGGCACTTAACCAATTTACAAAAGGGCACCTAGAATTTGTAGCTGTGAAAGAAGAAAAATTAATTAATAATATTTTCAAATACTTTCATTATGCTATTTCATATGCACACAACTTATATATATATATATATACATTATGAACACACAAACACAGAAGAGGGTTTGGAAAAGTTCTAAGAAGCCTTTCCCCAAAAAATTCTGAAGTTTGGTCACTTAGATTTTGAAAGTGAGTAAGGCTAACAACTTTTCAGTACATTTTTGTGAGCAAGTGTAAGATATCCTCTATTATAATAAGGACTGTTTTCATATATAATATAAATAATTCAAATTGTAAATAAACCAGTATGATATGTTAATCACCTGATGATTGCGGTGATGTATGAAACTCAGTCATGAGTAAACCTTAGGAATATATATATATTTATTATAAATTATGTTTTAGAACATGTACATAATTTTTTCTATATATGTCCTCTTCTCTACAATCATATGTTTCTTTCAATGTTGTGTTACCAACATATCATCAGGAGGAAAGAGCAAAAGTTGGAATCATCCTCTGTTTATATTTGGTTTGTTGTTGTTGTGGGGTTGGTTGGGGTTATTGATAATGAAAGGAATGTGTCTTTTGTTTTGACCGTTAGACTTTTGAAGAACTTGGTGTGTAAGTGCGAAATTGTTGATTAATGGCCTTATCTGTTGGAATGTATGTTTTTGTTTTTATCCGGTATATCTTTTGGTTAGGATTTCGAAGAAAGTGGCGTGTAGAGGGGTTTGATTACTTGGTCAGTTTTGTGTGTTTGTGTGGGTTTTTTTGTGTGTGTGATTGAGGAACTTATCCTGTTTGCTGACCTTAGGAATTTTTAAGACGGCTTTATGGTTGGCTAGTGTTTAATTAATTGATGTGGCGAGGCTTCCCCCTCGGGGTTCCTTAGATATATGTGATAGGGGTGGGGTGTTTTTTCTTTTTAATTTTGATTTTTCCGATTTTATTTTTGTTTTTTCTATTTTTATTTTAGCGGGATAGGGTTTTTTTTAATATATTTTTTATTTTATATTCAAGTTTGGAGTATTATTGTATTTAGGCGAAGTTATTTCAAGAAATCTAAACTTGTATTTTTTAGGAAGTAAATGCAAATTTGTATTTTATCAGTTTTTTATATAAAGTTGTATATTTAATCTTAATTTTGAGTTTAGAGGATCGGTTTTTTCTTTTAATTTTTTATTTTTTCTATAAATTATCGTTTGGAATCCTATTTATTTCTTTTAATTTTTTTTTTATTTATTTTATTTATTTAGATATTTTTGTGGGTATTAGATCTTACTTTAAGGATCTATTAGATCAATTTTTCTATAGCATTTTTTATCTTTTATAATAAAAATATCTACTCAAAATTCCCAGTATTTTTTAGCATGATTGTAGGGTTAGATCTTCAATGTGCTTACAGTTTATTTTTGTGTATGATATAATTATTCTGAAATAGTATATTTAATCTTAATTTTGAATATAGGAATTTTGATTCTTTTTCGAGTTTGGGAGCCATTTTTTTTTTTTTCTGTTTAATTTTAATTTTTCCAGTACGGAATATTTTTGTATTTAAGTAAGGTTTTTACGGTAAGTAAGGTTATTGCTGTAGACTTTAGTAATAGTTTGGGAGCTTGTTCATTTCTTTAATTTTACGTTTTATTTATTTAGATGTTTTTGTGGGTATTAGACCTTCCTTTAAGGATTTATTAGATCGATTTTTTCTATAGCATTTTTAATCTTTTATAATAAGAATATCTAATCAAACTCCTAGTATTTCCTAGCATGATTGTAGGGTTAGGTCCCTAATGTGCTTGCAGTTTACTGTGGTTTCGTGCCTCCGATTTAAAAGCTTGTTACTATTTATATATTTAAGGATCTCCATTTTTTCTTGAAGGGAAAGAAAACATGGTTCTTTTATAGATTTTGCTGTGCTTGCTTGTTTGAGGATTTTCCATTTAACCTTAGGTGTTTTCTTTTTGTCTTTTAATTTCCAAAAGTATTTGGAGAGAGATGTCATGCTTTGTTTTTCTTTGTTATTGAAGGATGAGAGGTGATTGTAAAAGTGCTTTTTAAATACATTCATGGTATTCCCAATATATATTTTTTCATCTTTAAGATTTTCTATGGATGAAATCGAACACATATATATCAGAGATTTCATCAGACATTTATTGGTCATGGAGCATTGGTTGGGGTTTCTACAGTTACAGAGGTTGTTATCATGGGACGGACTTGTGTTAGTGTTGGAGTTATTTTTGCTGTGTATTTTTAATATTTTGGTGTTATGCATTTTGATTATTTTTTCTAGATTATTGGAACAGCGATAGCTTAATTTTATGGTATTTTTATTGAAGATTTTGCTCAGAGGGTTATTTTTGGGAAAGTGCTTCTCTACTAATTTAAGAAATTTATGTCCCAGCTTGAAATTAACTGATTGGTTGAATGGAGGGTTATACCATATTATTTTCCTGCTTTTATTTTTACTTTTTGGACTTTTGAATTTTTCCACAAAACTGATTTTTGATGATTCATACCCGCTTTCATTAAGGATTCTATTATAAATTACCTTGAGCTTATCAAATATCTCTTTATTGGATGAGTGTGTGTTCATGCGACATTCTACCGATGATGGGATGTGTTTAATAATGGATGGTGGGTGATTAGAGTTGGGGTTTATATATATTGGGTTAATGTTGTTTTTCATGTAAGGTTGGAAAGTGTTCGATATTATGTCTAATGTTATGTCTAGGAAGTCTACTTGCTTGATATTGTGGTTAGTCACTACGTTAAGGCCAAAGGAGTTAAAGACTCTATGGATTAATTTTCTGGTTTTATCAACCTTACCTGCACTAGATTTATCAATTATCATCAGTCCGTCGTCCCTATACAGTCCTATTCTGCTCGTTTCGATTTCTTTATGTGCAGTTAACTTAACTACACCTGCACACTACTGGTTGGAAACAATATTCAATGTTTCACTGCTGAAGTTAAAAAATAGTTTTTTGAATTGAAGTTTTATCAGTTGATTTAATGTAGCAATATGTTGGATGATAAATTTTGAGAAATTTTGTTTTTAGGATTTCAACAATGATGTTTGTTTTTTCTGAAACTCATAACTGAATTTCTATATTTTAAGAAAGTCGCCCAGTAGTCTCCTGTTTATATTTTAAGCTTTATTATTTTCTGAAGTTAATTTGAATCTTGAATATTTTCATATTTGTGAAGTTAAAAACAAAACTAAAAGAAAGCTTATTATCTACAAGATAATAAAATTTTTAATTCCACAATTGAAAAAAAAATGTTTATACTTTTCATTAAAAGAATCTGCTTTCTTTCTTTTTAATTCAAGGATAAAAAAGAGAAATAAAAATAAAATTGTATGATTTATTGCATGAAAGATTGGATTTTCTTTTTAATTTAAATTTATATTGAAAATAAAAATCCATTTTTTGATGTCTCCTAAAGTCAATTTGTGAAATTTTTTAAAAGAATCTTAAAAAAATTAAACATTTGTTTAAAAAATTGTTTCATTTATATTTGAAAAAAACCTTTGTTATTCAGCTATTTTTTGTTTTAATTGTTTCCCCACAAGCAAGGCAGTACTGCCACTGGTGCGCAGGGGGCTACATAAGAGAAGAGTTAAAGTTTAAGCAGGAGGAAAGTGAAGAGAAAGATGAACCAGTTACAGGGTGTGTTGGAGAAAGAATGATCTTAAGAAGGTCAGAAGTTTCAATGGTAGAAACTTTCAACCTTCTTCAGATCATTCTTTCATCAATGACCTTCTTGATGTCAACTCAGTATCTATACTGATGACACAATAATTTATTTCTGTCTTAATAGTAAATCTGATCCGTTTGATAAGGGCAAGTTGATGGCTAATCTAAAAAGATTATCTACAATTTTTTGTTAACTAGAACAAGGAATGGCTTCTTAATTTTAATACCACTGCTCTCTTTTGATCATCTGAGAGAACACCCTTAGGTCTTCCATCATAATGGTTGATGCTAACCTTCAGGATAGTGATTCAATGCACCTTCAAGAGCTAACATTTTCTGCTCACATGAAGTGGAAAGATTATATTGAATCAATTGCTAGTCTTGCTTCTAGGGAATTTGGTTCACTGTGTCATGCTAGACAATTTTTCTCTGAAGAAGCAATCTTATACATTTATAAGTCAGCCATGTGTTGAATATTTCTACCACATCTAGTCTGGTGCTGTTGCTATGTATTTAAAGATCCTTGATAAAATCCAAAGAAGAATCTGAAATGTTATTGGTCCTAACTTGGCATCTTGACTTCAATCATTTTTCTAACTGCTGTGACATATCTTCCTTGTGCTAACCACATCTAAATGATGTATTTTTCAAATTTGTAAATATTTTCATGACAATTGTTCTGATAAACTTTCTGTGGTACATAGACTTTATGAATCTAAGCACAGTACTAGACTGGTGGCAGGATCTCATCATTTTACAGTTAGAAATGGTGAGATGTAACCGTAAGTTCTATGACATTTTTTTCTCTTGCACTTTTTGTTTTTGGAACTTTCTTCTAACTTCTTGATTTACAGTCAACTGTGATTTTCAAACAGTTAAATGGAGTGTCAATCATTATCTTCTGTCTTCTTAATTCCTATTGTTTTTTTATTTTTTGTTCTTACTCATTAATAATGTATCCTTTTTCTCATATTTAATAACACTATGTAACGCCTTGTATTTTAGTGACTTAATTGTCTTGCTTGGAGTGAAATGATTAAAAACAACCTTTTGTGAATTTTGGATTGAGCCCTTTATTCAACCCACAAGTATAGATTGTTCTTCTTTCACTTTCTATAACATTTTAAATTAGTTAATACGCATCAATTTTATTTATCTTTGTGTCACTTGCCTGCTTCTCCTACTAAACCAGAATATATTAATTTTTCAGCACTACCTAAACCAGGGATTGAACTCACAACTATTAGATTTAATTCAATCAATGTTTGTCTCTTAGATATTCTAGTGATGTAATTTTGGACCTTTAAACCTAATATTTGCATTGGTGGAATGTTATAAGTATTCTTTTTTTTAATAAGAGACACCCTGATGGTGCTAATCTCTATGCTAGATCTATTGAGGAGGTTTCAGGGCGTAACATGCATGCCAATTCTTACATCAATTACAGATATAAGTCTCATGTATATTGATGTAAAAACCATCTAGAATACCCTTTTTTTTGTAATCATATTGCCCCAAGCAAGGCATTTTACTGCCACTGTTTTGCAGGGAATTACATAGGAGAAAAAGTATGAGAAAGAGTGACAGGTTATAGGGGTTATCAGGAAGTGGGTGAGAGAAGGATGAGAATACTGATGAGAGTGGAGTGGATGGAGAAAGGAGCATGAAAGAAAGGATGCAAGTTAATGAGATAGGAGATGACTATTGACTTTACATTTGAATTCCTGAAGGTTGTCGCTGTCTGGATAGCAAGTAAGCGGAAGGGAATTCCACAGGCGAGAAGTGCGAAAAAGAAGCTGCTGGAGTGGAATTTACATTTACAATTTATTGGTTTCATAGTAAAAGAGTGGGACCTAGTTGCTAATCTTGTGGCTCGAGCAAATTTATATGTAGGGGACACCAGTGAACTAAGATCATCAGAGCAGAAGCCATGAAATTATTTGTAGAACAGACACAGGGAAGCCACATTGCTGCAATGAGGCAAATTTATAACATGGCAAAATTCCAGGCAATTTATCATCAACATAGGGAAATTGTAGCTTAAAATGAGAAAAATCCATTAGAAAGAGTCACCAATTATGTAAACCTGCATGACAATCAAATAGAAAATTTAAAACGAATAAATGTAAAAAAGATTTTTTTTCTTTTTTGAGTTAGCACTTCCTAAAACTCTATATTTAATTTTAACAATGAATGTTTAGTCAAGTCTGTTTTACCTGTAACCTTTTCAATCTGTAATTTAGCTTTCTGGTGAAAATAAATGAGCCCAACACCAAGAAATTTCAATGGAAAGATGGCTTAGATCAAGGACCAGTATAAGAAAAAAAATATCTAAATGTTGGACAACTTTTATTTCTATTTTCACCAGAAATTAAACCTAAAATACAATGTTTAGAACAGCGCATGATTAAACATAACAGACATTCATTGCCTGTTTATATTTAACAATATATGTTTATCTGCTCCCTCAATACACTATATATATATATGCTAATTAAATTACGAAGCTATCCTCTTGCACACATTTTGAATTTCTTTTTTATTTGTGATATATTTTAGTGACATTTACATAGCTTAGCTTGATATAAACTTATTGCAAGTTCTTTAAATAAACTATAATAGCTATCCTTTTTTTTGTCAATAAAAATATTCTTTAAGAAATACCATTATTTTACTATTTATTACAAACCATACACTCATACTCACAACTCTTTGGGTCAAGTCACAGAAACTAACCAACATGTATATCCACTGGGCCATGTGTCCTTCAGGAGTTCAATACTAGGCTACAGAAGTGGTGAACAAGTAACTTACAGAATTAGAGCGAGATAACTTATGACTACTAAAAGAGGCACTACTATGCAAGGAATGGAGTTTATATACCCCAGCGATTGTAATAAAGGATTCAGTTTAAAATTCCTAGCACCTGAAGAAAGCTGGGGCATACAACGGCCGAAACATTGTACAAATGGCAACAAAGATGAGGACAATAGTCCGAATACTGTAAATACTACCTCATCTCAGAAATATAGACAAATGAAAAATCTACTTGTAATTTCAAGTGTGATTTTTAAATTCTTCTGCTTGCTGATGATTAAAAAATAAATTTTTACATAATTTATACATGGACTGTAGTCCTGGGTATAATGAGAAATTACATCTGGCAGCAATGCCTCTGATCAGGAGTTTAGAGGTTTTGAAGAGTGTGGAACAACCTGTTGTTCCCACGCCCACCCTGATCCAAGGTGGCAGCACCTGTTAGGGTCCCAGCTATAGGCAAATAGTGAAACGTCAAACAAAAACAAAACACTATGAAAGTATAAACATTTATTTTTATAGCAACAATGCCAGCAATACATTTTTATATTAAAAAAATTACCAATGATACATATTTATAGTAAAAGGATAAATAATGCATTTTACTTGTAGTTGTAGCCATAAAATTGTGTCCAAATTATTTAGATTTTGGCATTGAATAACCCATAGAGGTGTTGATATGCCACTAAACAAAACCAAGCAACCAAAATGCGGACTGTTGTCCTAAACTTTACTGTTATTAATGTTTTACCTGTAGTGCACTTCAGCCTTCGTTAGTTGTAAGCTGATCCAGGTAAACTACAGGGAATTTCAAACTGAACCCTTTAATCTATTGGAGTAGATTGTTCTTGCTTCACTAACCATTTCTCATCTTGTTCTCATAGGCCTTCCTCAAATTCATGGGGAGGAATGGACCATTACCTTACTGTGCTTACCTATTGCCTGTTGGTAGGGTTGGATGTAACACACTTGGACAATCAGGTTTCTTTTTGATTCATAATTTCCCAAGGGTATTTGTGCAAGTGAATGTAACAAACCTGATTAGTGTTTGAACCTGACTTTCTGAATTGTCATTCATTACACCACCTGCACATCCAAGCTTACAGGACCTGATATTCTCAAGTGGTTACCCATCTAGGTACTTATCAGGCTTCATGTTGCTTAACTTGGGTTATCTGATGAAAAGCTGTGTTACAATGTGATATAGATCTTTAGAGTATTATTATCTTTTAACTAAAACCAAAATAGACAGACATTTTGATTTAAATCATTTAAAATACATTTTTCAGTTTTTTTTGTTTTTTTAAAGTCTGCAATGAAAATAAGTGTATATAACAAAATAAATGCTAGAAATATCAGCTCAGTAACCCAATATCACTTCTCATCATTTATAAATTCATAAAAAAAAACAAATTCTACAAATTCTGTTTTGGGAGTCAGAGATCAATTTGTAATTATTATCGAGAGGAAGGTTAATTTTTAATTTTTTTAAAAAGCTTCTTTACACTTATAATCTCTTCTTAGTAAACTAGTGTAAAACTTTTTAAACAGTGTACTTGCTCTTTTTTTTTTTTTTTTTAAAACAAAAAGGCTATTTTGTTAGTCCTGGTAAAATAGCATTTTAGAAGAATATTCATCAGAGCAATGGTTGAGTGTAGGTAGAACTTGAACAACATAGATTCTGCCATCTGTGACTGTCTTTTTCAAGTGGTTACACCTGAAAAGTGTCAAGGGAACAATCCCTAAGGACAAGTTTGGGATTTACAGAGACATTCATGTTTAAAGTCCTTAAAATATTTTTAGAGACTTCTGTATTTATTTGAATAATTAAAGATTAATATAAATTATTTTATCTTGTGTTTTAATAGTTGATGGTGGAAAAGTTTTTTTTTTAATTATCTTAACAATTGATCGTAAAAATAAATAAACATCTGTGCTAAATTTGCATATTGTTATCTTTAACATTATCTGCCTTCTTAATAATAAAAAATATTTGGATTTTTTACTGGGAGTCTATTTTAAGAAATAAACTTTAAAAAAGGCATGTTTGTCAATTCTTCCAACTACACATTTGTACTCCCTCACCTTCTTGTGTGCTGTTTTCTTTATTTCGCCTTCTTCCTCTACTCCCTGTCCACAATAGAGAGAAAGGAACAAAGATTTTACTACTATTTGTTGATATACACAGTGAAACAGATTTATCTTTTCCCTGCACAAATCACATTTCGCTACAATAAATGAACTCTGACTTCTTTAAACTCTTTACTACTCTAACTTTCTCTTAGAACATTTTCACAGTTTAATAATTTTATACATACAAATTGGATGTTATTCTGCTCAATAAATACATTTTATTTATTTATACAAACAAGAGTTTTATCTTTCCAACCTTCTAATAATTTTAAATTGTGGATAGTTTGGTTATGTTTGACACAAGGCCAATCTAATAAACATGACTGAGCTCCCTACAGTTGACAACTAGTCTACAACAGAAAGTAATGGCAACCTACTGCTGGAAAATCTTCTGCCCAGTCAGTTCAAGTGCCATATGGGATACAATCATTTATCCCATATAGTACTTAACTGGATTTTAGTACTTGATTTTTATCATAATTCTTGATAAAATAATGATTAACAATTTCCTATTTGTTATTCATATTGATGAGATTTTCTGTTTCATTTTAATCGCAACGACGGTAGATTCAGCACAAAGATGAACTTAATATGGGGCCCCTAGCGTATTATTTAAAAAAAAAAATCACTAAAACTCCAGTTTAATTGTTATTTCTCTATTTAGGGCGCCGGATTTGATCCCTTTGAAATGTAATCATAGGGCACTAATGTAGTCGGATCAACTGGTATTTTTAAACGTCAATTATTTTGAGCTTAGTGTCTCAGTCAAAAGGTAGAGCGGAGTAAAAACAAGTTGTTTTTTTTTGTCGATGTGGGCAAGACTAAAAAAAATCTTCATAACAGGCAGTGTGCATTGTACTTGCCTTGTGAAAGATGGATTTGAAAATTACAAAAATTAAAAATTCTAAGAAAAATTTATACAAACTTTACCAAATATAATCATTAATTATATCCAATTTTTTAAAGCTTCCAAAATCCGTTTTAATTTCGATTTTTATGACAAAAATGTCTTTTTTAAAATCACATTACATATTTTAAAATTTACATTCGACCATCAATAAGGAATGCAATACATTTTTAGAAAATGATCTCTAATTGTTACACTATTTTTAAACGAGAGAGCAATTCAAAGTTGTAATAAAATAAATGACAGTGAAAAAAAAAGTGTGAAGTCAAACTTTAACTAGTTTTAGAAGCCTTTACTTAGTAAAGGCTTCTAAAACACATTTTTAGGACAAATATTAAATTTTGAATTTAATTGAATTTCATTGAAATGTTAAGTGGATGAAAAAGTGATTTTTAAAAGTGAATTTGTCCCCAAATCCCACTTTCTTTTTTAAAAAAATCCCCGTTCAGTGAAAAACAGTGAACGAAACATTATTATCAGCACTGGACATTCAGTTTTTTTTTTCTTTTTTTGTGGACGACTTTGTTCAAGAAGGATTTTCCTCTTCTGCGACCAAAAAACAAAACATCTTGATTTTAACAACGTAGCAAGCAGAGATTAGGACACAGGCCGGGGCCTGATCAACCTTAGCTGGGTCAACCTGGAGAGAAGGTATGATGTTTGTAAAGGACCGAAACCGTCAATAAACCGGGGTAACATCACTGATGATGTGTCCTACCGCATCTAAATGATGTATTTTTCAAAAAAAAAAAAAAAAAAGGAATATTTTCTAACGTAATTTAATAATCCCACTGCACTGCATTGTGATATAAAAAAAACACTTAAATTGTTCAGTACGATTTTGAAATTTATCCGGAAATGTTAAAGACATTTTAAGAAGTAAAAATTATGAAATTTAAAACAAATTCTTTTTTAGTGTAAAGAAACTTTTCTTTGTTTTAAATTTCTTATTTTTTCATTTTAGCAAATGTGAGA
Organism: Ascarosepion bandense; assembly: GCA_037127315.1. Lineage (NCBI taxonomy): Eukaryota > Metazoa > Mollusca > Cephalopoda > Sepiida > Sepiidae > Ascarosepion > Ascarosepion bandense. Next base: position 3,753,667 of record JBBBDQ010002261.1, on the reverse strand, counting down.
TCATTTTTCGAATGAATGTTCAAAAACAAACTAATTCTGTCTAATCTTACCACTTTTTGAGTACTTTTTTCTTATCAAAAGAAGATATATTATTTCGATCAATAACTTTTAAAATCAGAATAATTAAAGAAAGACCTCGTTGGGTGCAATTAAAAATTTTATAAGAAAATAATAAAAAATAAAAATAAAAGCAACTACTTAACTAATTTCACTAGTTTTTAAATTCTGTCTTATAAAAATAAGATTATTTATTCTACTAAGTTTAATAAAAGCTATTAGAATAAAACATATTCTTAAATTATTGATTACAAACTTACAGATAATTCATTTTTAACATCAATAACAATTTTTTTTTATTATTGCACTGTTGACGTTCCGTATTTCTTCAATTTTTCGCGCGTTTTTTAAGTCAAAGCTGAAAAATTATAGTTTCTCTTTTTTCGCCTAGGAGAGCATATTTTACCTCACGTAAATAAAACACCATTTTCATTGTTTTAAGTAAAAAGTAAGCATTACGTTTACAAAATCCGGCTAGTTTAGTTAAACCTTACTATTTGAAACACACCTTTAGAAAAAATATTGAATTTTGAAGAGATTTTTAAAAAGTTATTTAAATTTCACGTCTAAAATGGCGGTTCGATGAGTGACGAGTGAAAGTGCCAATGTTTAGAAATGTCTAAAAACAGAATTTATAAACGGAAATTACTTTTTTCTTTTAATAAGAATCTTTGAAATAAAAACAAAATTTAACGTAAGAAATTTAAAAAAAAATATTAAAAATAAGTTTTTCAGAGATTTTTGGAAGTTACGGTCGGTGCCTATATATGTCCTTTTCTCCCTTTACAAGAATGTGGGGAGAGGGACAAAATTTGGTCAGGTCTCCACCGCACCAACTGAAGACATTAGGGAATCCTGGGAATAACCACAAAAACTGATTTTTCAATTTCTTCCAACATTATCATTTAATTAATTACAATAATTACATTAATTCAAGATAAACAAACAAACCGAGATAAAGAAGAATAACTTACTTTTTCTGGAACTCCTCGATGGTCCTCACTGCCTTGCCAAAATCGGCGAACATAACCCTTGATATATCCGACCAATTTGTTTTTGTAAGGAAAGTCCGCTTTCCAAATTAACGACCCGTAGCCGAAAACCCACATAGCCACGTGTACCGGATACAAGTAGAAAATCAATAAGAGTTGTCAATGTTATTGTTAATGGATGTGATTGTGATGTTTCTTTCCTTTTTTTTTTTTTAAACGGTTGATTGTGTCTTATCTCTTTTCACTTCGAGTGTTTTTTTTTGTTTTTTTTTCTTATTTCATAGAAGTCACCCGGATATTTAAATTCGTTGACTTTTTCTTTCTTTTCCTTTTTTGAAGGAAAATAATTTATTCACTCGGGTTTCACGTTGTGAAGTTGGGAGGTCTTCATGTCACAAAACTGAATAATAAAAAAAAATCTAACAATAACAAATATTTACACGGTAAATTAATCTTCTTTTTATTGTCTTTGAAGAGAAGACTTAAAAAAAAAAACAGTAAAGTCAGAAGCGCGTTAAAATTAATGAAAAGAAATAAAAAATCGATTTTTATAATTTTATGAGAAACTAATACACAAATTACAAAAATTCTCTAAAACCTTTAAGGTTGCTGATTAAAGGTCTAGGGTTCAACAAAATTAAAATTTAATTTTTTATTAAAAAAAAGAAAATTAGAAAATTATTATTGATCATAATTAACACAACCATTGATTAGAAGTAATTTTATTTTTGTGCAAAAAAAAAAAATTCTTAAATTGGGGGATCCATTTCTTTCAACTTTTTTTCTTTAAATTGGTCATCCTGCTGTCTATCTTTTTTTTTTGTTACACCTGAATTGTTCACTCGTAAATTTTAATAAATAAAACACTAAAAAAATTTTTTAGTTAAAAAAAATAAAAGAAAGAAAAATTGTTTCATTTATAAAAAAAATATTTAAATTAAACATGGCAAAAAAAAAAAAGAAAAGTAAATGTAAATAAAGAACGACGGTGTCGGCGGCGGCTTCGTCCATAAACAATTATTCACTGTTTACCTTAATTTTTAACTGACATATTGTTTCTTACCCACAGGAAAACATTTATCCCAGTTAATAGAAAAAAAGAAAAAAAAGTATATAATTACTCCTTGGTTTTATTTATTGGCTTTACATTGCTCTCCACTACAATTCTCCTCAATACAATGAATGAAATATTGAAATGAAAAATAGTAATGAAGATAGATAAAGATTAAAGAAGATGTTACCTGTTTTTTAATAATACAGGTGATAAAATATTAATCCCAACTGACTCATAGATGTTGGCGGAAAAAAACCATTTACGTTTAATTAATAAGGACATGTATAAATTTGTTTTCTTATGATTAATAAATTATAAATTCCTTCGTTTAAGTCCGAAGCGCTGTTAACCAAAACAATGCCAATATATGTTCCAAGGGAGGTTACTCCAAATTCTTGGTAGAAAACCCGTCCGTCGGTCCGTCTCGCGAGGTTTGAGTCCTATGTCCTCTCCAATTGACACAACAAATGTTTGTGGCTTTACTTAATCTGGAGGGTTTTTTTTTCAAGAGTAACACAAAAGGTGGGAGTTTGTAAACAGACACGTAATTAGTATGTAGCATTAAGGAAGATATCATTGAAACGTCCAGGAAAGTATGAGGGGTAAAAAACAAGAAAAAAAAAACACATTGTGATTGGCTGAATTATATTAAAAAAATGACAAATTAATGAGGCAAATTTGTGTGTGTGTGTGTGTGTGTGTGTGTGTGTGTGTGTGTGTGTGCTGACACAATGACATAAAAACAGTACTTAATCACATTAAACTTAAAAACACTTTCTCTTGCCTTCTTGTTTAAATTATTTTTTTGTTTTTGTTTTTAGTTTTCTTTTTACTTTTTTGCATTCATTACATTCTCGGTTTTTAAACATTTGACTTCACAGAAAAACTTTGTATATTTTTTTATTTATATTATTAATTTAATTTAACGGTACACATGCCTTCCCCACGCCTTCTCTGACACATTTGGTTTCGCCTTTGCCTGCGACCTTTCTCACGCACAGTTCTCTTCACCTTTTCTTTCCAGGCCGAAAAAAATAAATAAATAAACAATGCTTCAGGTAATTCTGACGAACTCGCATAACACATAGTCTCAAGAAACATTTCCTTTTTTCCTCCTTATTAGAATAAATAAATAAATAAAAGACACCTTCATTTTTGATCCTCTCTACTTGACTACCTAAAGTAAAGTTTTATGAGGTCCAGACACAAAAAAGCCCATCACACACCTTTTTTTTTTGTAAATATATAGGTATTTTCTGCATTGCCCTTTCACTTTAAAGGGCAATGCAGAAAACATCTAAGAATCTATATTTATTATCTTAAATCCTCACCAGAAAAGTATTTACCTAGCCTCATGTTCTAAATCGGATTTTTGAAGTGGACTATCAAAACGACCGATCTTTCCTCTCATTACCTTTAAAAAAAGGTCGCCTATCTTTTTAGTCTTTCTTCAATAACCTTGCGTGCCTTCTTTTTTTCTTTTTTACATCACGACGCAAGTTACACTTATTGTGAATTCAGTCAAAGATTGTTTTTAAGTCAAGTTGGAATTTCTTTTTAATTTACGTCCCAACATTAAGTTAATAACAATTTGTTAACTAAACACCTGGAAATGTTTGCTTCGCTAATGAGTTATTTTGTTGATGTGTCTGTAAGTCTGTACTCTGTGTAAAAATAAATGTTATTGTTAGTGGTCGATTCATGAAGTAAAAATCAGAAAGGATAAAAAAATTTTACACGCACTTCGTTTATTTTGGTATTAACGGTAAAAAAAAAGGGGAGATGGGTAAATTTTTTATTTGTTCCCCGAAGGCCTTTACCCCGTCAAATCTTTCCAAAACATCCTTATTTCCGTGCAAATGTATATGCTGAACTCAAATCGATAATTGTTTATTGAAGAAACCTACCTTTTTTCATGTTATCGATCAGAAAAAAATCGGACTATATCTCACCCCTTACCACCGTTCTCATATCTGATTCACCGCTGAATGACTTGAGGCGTAGGATACTTATTTCGGCCTATTTACTTCCTTTGAGCAATTACTCCGCGATTTGTTTGGTTTCGGAACTCAATTTCCGCGTAGTAATTGCAAAAAGGAAGTAAAAAGGCCGAAAAATCGGCAAACTACGCGTGAAGTCATTCTTGAATCGTGTTAGATAAACAGCAACAAGAAGTTCGATATTTTTCTGGTCGTTAATTTGAAAAAGGGTAGGTTTCGTCAATAAACAATTATCGATTTGAGTTCAGCATATACATTTGCACGGAAATAAGGATGTTTTGGAAAGATTTGAAGGGGTAAAGGCCTTCGGGGAACAAATCAAAAATTTACTGGGAGATGTACAAAACCTGACACCGGGAAAAGATCAATCGGGGGTGGGGGAGATTGTAACTTTCATGATTGAGACTGAGTTAATTTTAAGATTTACCTGAAATATTTTCCATGTGCTTCTTTAGAATATGATAAAAATAAACTTAAAATTCGATTTTTAATGAAAAAAAAGATAAAAAAAAAATAATGGGATCCATAGATAACTAAATAAAAAATACTATAGCAATTTAAAATAAGTAACCGATTCAAAAGAAAAAAAAAGTTCCCTTGTTGATTGGGAATTTAAAAAAGTACTACATGACCAATAAAACTTTGAATTTGTTTTGTAAAACAAACAAACAGGAAGAAATAAATAAATTCATTAGATAGAAAACTAAGCATAAAGGTGCCATTAATTCTGTAATAAGCTGTGAAATTACTGGGTCAACCAGTACACTCTCTTATTTGAACTTAAACACTATTTTTGCAACGGAAGTCTTCCAAAAACGTGGAATTTTTTATTTTTATTTTCAAGATTATATTTTTCGCTCACCTTTTTTACTTGTTGATAGAAAAAAAAAAGGGTAAAACTTAAAACATCACAAATAATTGTTTTATCTTGAAAGAGAAATGAAAAACTTTGCGTGCGAAAGTGGAAATAATTTTTTTTCGCTTATTTTATTAAGAAAATCATTGACCTGTTTTTCGCTTATTTTATTAAGAAAATCATTGACCTGTTTCTCATTAAATGATGAAGAAGCAGAAGTTACAAAAAAGATGCAAAGATCATAATATATATTTTTTTTTTAATGATCGCGATAAATAAATTGTCCGGTAGAAACATTTTTTTTAGTAATGCACGAAAAGATTTTGTTTGAGAAACAGAAGAAAATCAAAGAAAAGATAATAATACCGATTGTAAGTTTCTTCTTCCGGCTTAAAAATTGCAAGGAAAAACACTTTCGATCCTAATGAGACTTAAAAATGTCTTTTACTGTTAAAAGTGGTTATTTTCATTCAAGTCGCTTCTTGTTGTATATTGTATAATAATAAAATACCCCTAACAAAAATTACACAATGTTTTAATCAATTTGGATACTGATTCATAGTCTCATGTTAATTATTTCATGAACACATTAAAAAAAATAAAAATACGAAAGAAGCTGTAAAAGTCGTTCCGAAACTGAGGTAATAAGTGTTATATATATATATATATATATATATATATATTCATATTCGACAGAAATTAATAATTAAACTACAAAAATAAAAATATGAATTTGATTTTTAACATTCCATCTGGGGTATTTTGTCGCACACCTGTAATAATGTACTGGTATACACATATAATTATTACGTACTTAACTTTTATCGACTTTATTCGAAACGACCAGCTCACTCGACTCTTAGACTCTATATCTTTCACCGATGTACAAATTGCTTTCTTTCCTTTCAATCTTTCTTTTTTTTTTTTCAGTAACACTGCGAAGCAGTTCACACACACGGTTTATAGTTGCTCGCAATGCATGGATGAAAAAAAAAAAAATGACGCACTTATTTGTCATGTTGCCCAAACAATTCTGGCATGCGTTTCTTTCGTAGCTTCTTTTCTTTTCTTTTTTTGAATGAGACGAGAGTCAGATATTTCCCCATTAAAGGAGAAAACAAGAAGAAGAAGAAATAAAAATACACACGTGAATTCATGAGAAAGAGAAGAGATAAATAAGCGGATTTAGACATCACAAAAATAGGAACAGGCGTTTCTTCTTCTAAAAGGAAGAAAATGAAACAATATAAATTTAAAATAACCATGTTAGTGTTATTCATTGTTTCATCTTCTTCTATGATAGTATTGTTAAAAAATTGTTAACCAAAAAAAAAAAAAAAAAATATGTAAATGTTTTGAGGTTATAGTACATACATAAAATTTATTCTGATGAATATTGTTTTTATATCTTCGAGTTCCTTCTAGAACGACAGATTTCATTTTCAGCATCAAAAGTTTCTGGTTTCATAAAACTGACAATAAGATTTAAAAGATATAAAATGTTCGAAAGAAAAAGGAGGGGGGGTCAGATATGACACCAAAATCCAAAAGCCCGTCGGAATAGTGCAAGATGCCTTCCAAAATCTAACCAAAGTTTTAAGAAACAGGAAAATTTCTCAGAAACAAAGAATAATAAATGTACTAAACAATATAATCCCAATCTTCCGATATAACTGAATACTAGACTCTTAGTTACTAGAGACAATGCCCTCACAGACAAAGATGATACTTGAGGCAACAAAAAAATCTAATTCTACAGATGGATGTTGAAAATAACGTGGACGGAACACTTGAGCAGTGAGGAAGTTTTAAGGAAAATGGAAACAAAATGGATACAAAATTTCTGGGACGCACAATAGATAAAGAATTCGACGCTCACGACACATTGGAGACAAGAGGGGAAACGGGAAACGAATAGCCTAACTAAGGAGATTATGGCAGAACATGGCGTGCAATGTACAGTAAAATAACAAATATTACCAAGAGCTACGAAGGGTAGGAAGTCATGGAGTATCATTACCGTCCATTTCCTGAAAGGATACAACATATAAAAAAAAAATGGAAAAGGTGTTCAGAAAATTTTATGGTCCTCTCCTGGCTAAAGAAACGGGACCCGAGGATACTTCCATGATGTATCCCAATAAAGGGTCGTATTTCATCAGACAACAATAACAAGAATTTTAATTTTTTTTTTTTGCTACAAGCTGAATTTTGTTTGAATTTTTAAAATCAGATTTACTAATGTCATCATCATAGTGGTGGTTGTTATAACGTTTCGGCCGTTCTGCGTTCCAGTTCTCTTCAGGTGTCTGTTGCAGTTGGTGATCTTTCGGTGGAGTGAATGAAAAGCGTTAGTTCAGTGAATCCAGTTACCTGTTGGAAGGGTCGGCGCGTACTACCTACGACTGAAGGAGAGTAAGCCTTGTTGGGGACACCGAGCTGCGATACTCACCATTTTATCAACATTTGGACTTTTCTTCTACTTACATTTAATTACAAATCAAACTAAGCACAACTGACCATTGAAAGATGACAATTTTTCGAGTTTTAACGTGATTCTGTTTTGTTTTTTTTTGTTTCTTTTTTTTTTTTTCTCCAAATCCGTGAATTAGTTTTGGTCATGCTAAGTCTAAAAAATAACACTATATAAAATCCCCTATTTTTTTTTTTCATCCATAATGTTGAATGTGTTAAAATTATTGAACTTTTTCACATGAAACATCTCAAGTTAATGTTAAAAATTGCCGTAAAACATTGATTTATTTAAGATGGTGTTGTGTGGAGTACGGACTGTCAGATGTTTATTAAATTTAAGGTTAAAAGAATAGAAGTATTTCGTTTGCATGTTAAAGTGGAATTTCATTAACAGAACAGAATAACATCAATTTGTAGAAGTTAAATGTTCCAAGAGAAAATGTAGTACGTAGTTAAGTGAATCCAGAGTTCTCGTTGTAGATAGCAGAATGTGTTTATGCAGAATTAACAGGATACTAATAAAGTGTTCCTTTTTTATGGCCGGCGAGAAAGTGAAAAGGAAGTTAAAGCATTAAAAGAAGATTATACTTATCGTTACATTAATTTTTAGGAGTCAGTTGAAGTATTTTATTGTTGTTGTTGTGGTCGTCTTCTTCCTCTTTGTTGACGGCGATAATGGTGAGGACGAAGAAGAAGAGGTAAAGAAAAATAGTACACGAGAAGGAGAAGGAGAACGAAAGTGTGTCGTTAATTTTTAAGAGTCAGTTGAAGTATCTAATTGTACTTGTTTTCGTCTTAGTTGACGGTGATAACGATGAAGACGAAGAAGAAGAGGTAAAGGAAATAGTACACGAGAAGAAAGAGAACGAATGTGTGTTGGGACCTTATGTCACATCTTGGCGGAGTCTCAATTTTGCTTCCATCTCTGATTGATTCGACTTTCTTTCTGTTTTTATAGCTAAAGACTTTTTCACATCGACTTGTTAACTTCTCTCTCAGGTTTGCAAATCGCTTCCTTTCATTGGTAAGAAAATTAATTTAACATCTATCATTTTCCTATTTGTCAAAATTAAGATTTCACACTGGATTATGAAATTTGTAAAAGTGAAGAGAAGAGTTACTTTTAATTCCGTATTCACCACAAGTGCAATGCGGCCTTATCTATACTCCACATATTTTAATTTTATAACTTCGGTGATTAACAACAAACACACACACACAAATAATGAACGAAAAAAAATCCTGGTAATTGGTAACAAAAGGACAAAATTTATATTCACAAAATATACAAAATGTGGAGATGAGATTATATGTTGAGAGAGTTCAAAACAGTTTGTTGAAATTTGTTGCTTGTAAGTAAGTTCAAAAGTATGTGTAGAATGAATGTTTGTTCCTTTCAGTTAATGTGAGTGAGTGAGTGAGTGAGTGAGTGAGTGAGTATATTAATTGTACGAGTAAGTTGCAATTTTGGTTTTGTTTTAGCAGGTACTTAAAATTCAACTGTTCGTAGTTGCGTAAATTTCTGCGGTACTCGGTTGATGTTCGAATTGACATCTGAATTCTCACTGAGGATTAATATTGAGTCAGTTAATTGTGTGTTAGAATTGAAGTGAGTGAGTGAGAGAGAGAGACTTGAAAAGTAAATTTCTCACTTGAGGATTCAGCTTTGCGCCGCGTGGCAAACGAAGTGGGCGATTGTGCTTCTGTCTGTTACATGGCGACTGGCATAAACGTCTTTTGTTTCCTATCCTGAAGTGAAGTTTTTTCCTTTTATTCAAACAAAGTAGATCAGATCGTATGTTGAACATTTTGGCGGGCTAAACGTGTTTCTGACGTGTACTTACGTGCTTTCGGTATATTGACCAATCAGCTAAGACAAACGCAAGCTTCAAACTTTACATTTTTCAATCTGGTGTCTGTGTTAAGAAACACAAGTTATCGTTCTGAAGTAAGTCTTTTTTTATCGGGACTCACAACATGTGCGATATGTAAATTGTCGTAACTGCTTTTTATTAAACTTTGCAAGGTGGATTCCACAATAGATTGTGACGTCTCTAATTTGTATTTAGATACATTGTATTTATTTTCAAATTTCATAGTTGAACTCTTCACCTATATTATATATAATTCATTATTGTACATAATTAGGTTATAATAAAATTAGTATTTTATATGAATACTACCTTCAGAAAATTGAGATGTAGTCGAGTGGGGTAGGGCACAAGACTATTGCACCGTCCCTGTTTGCGTGTCATGAGCTTGATTTAAATAAAATAAAACACACAAGCTCAGCGGAAAAAAGAAACCACAGACGTGACAAAGAGGAAATAATTAACAGAACAGACTATGGAATTCGAGTAATTCTACTCTTGTGGATATGTCACCAGAAGAAGGTTTGAGGTTACAACGAGCGAAAGGTTGCGGGAACAAAAGACACCAATGAAGCTGAGGACACTAGTTCGAGTAAAGATGTGTATAATAACAAGGTTGATTGATTTTCGTAATGCTTTTTTTATGTATGATTTGGATTTCCCACGCCTTACAAAAATAATCTGCTTGCCTTAAAACAGATTAATTCAATGATTTCAATCTGTCATGCGCGCAAACAAATTAATGACCGGCTCTCTCTCTCTCTCTCTCTCTCTCTCTCTCTCTCTCTCTCACTCACTCACACACACACACACACACACACACAGAAACTGATGCGACGAAAGGACGGAACTGAAACATCGCTTTTTAAGCGCAGTGTACAATGCGGACAAAGTAACATTTACGAGTGTATTTTGTCACAGACTACATTAAAAGTTTGCATTAAAAAAGAAATTAAGTAAAATCTGTTTATTTTTTTTTATTTCATTTTTTCTCAATAAATAAATACTAAACGTTTTTTAATCTTTATTTTCTAGTACCATTGGCTTTTAATTCTGAAGCATTATTTTCGTTGCATGAAAATCTCATTCAATTTTTTACAATAATATTCATCCTGTACAAGGCCAAAGAGCCGCTCTAGGTAGATGGTTACAGAGTAAGAGGCATAGTTTATGGTGATATGTGGGGAATATAACGGTTAACTTTAGACTTGAACAAGTTAAGAAAATTGTAGTGACCAAAGAAGCATCCTCGTGTGAGTCAGTTCCACAAAGCAGCGGTTTGTAGAAAGCTGCTGCTGGAGTGGAACCAGTGGAATACGAAGGGAATGAGGCTGGTTCGCAATATTGTGCGAGGCAGGGTGGGTCTTAGCTGCGAAGGCTAGAATTGGTGGAACTAAAGAATATAGTTCGTCTGAACAATTTACATGAAAATAGCGAGAGTTCAGCGAGAGATTCGGCTGCGATAAAGAGGTTGCACCAACTGTACTACACACACACAGAGAGAGAGAGAGAGAGAGAGAGAGAGAGAGAGAGAGAGTTGGCGGGTTACAAAGCCAACGTGTCAAGGGTCACGGAAACTGGGTATTTTTCTCCTTGACCCAGATGAACACGTCCAAGCAAACCGAATATATGACACATCTTACGCGTGTAGGTAAATACTGTGCACTCAAACTCGACTATAAAAATCACCTTTTATATCGACGTCGACAAGGAAAGAAATCATTTCAAAATTTATTCACCAAAAACTTTCAACATGAATGTTTCAGCAAAAGACTTTTCTCACAAATCAAGCTTCATTCAGTTAGATATTTAAAAACCAAATATTCAGTTCCTAATCATTAGTTGTTATTTTATTCATTAACTTAAAAATAAGGTCACGTTTTTTTTTCTTCTTTCTTTCTGAACGAAGTTCAGCAGTGGCTGCGTTGGTTGCTCTGAATATTGTAAGTTTTTCAGGACTTACTCATTAATGAATGAATTTTATACTGAATAGGTTATTTTGTTAGAAAAAATTCGTAAAATATTTTTCGGTGTCTGTTTAAGCAACCCACGCACACTTTTCGACATCTCGGAAACTTTTTACCCTAATTATTTTTACACTTACAAGATGGAAAATCTCTGAAGATGTTATTTCAGTAAAAAATATATATGCAAAATCAAGAATGAACATACGAGAATTTCTTCCCGAATATTACCAAAAAATAATTCAATAAAACTCAAAAATAATTTTTCTGACAGTTGGTGCTTGAATAAATTAGTATAATGTTATTTTCTTTCAGACTGAACAGAAAAAAAGAAACTATATTTAAGAAAAATGAGTGAATCACTGAAGAGAATCTTGACCTGATGAAAAAGAGACAAAAAATGCCAAGATATGAAATGGAATACAAGAAAAAAACACAGGGAAATAAGGAGAAAATGCAGACGGGCTAAAGAAAGATGGTTCCACGACAAATGCACCGAAGTAGAGAGCCTAACACAACAAATAATGGTAATATGCACAAAAAATAAAGGAACTAACAAAACAAAAGGCCTGTTCAGCAACAGGATGTATAAAAACAAAGGACGTTACACTCATATTAGAAAAGGAAAAATACTTTAGAGATGGGATGAGTACATTGCTAATCTCTTCCACGACAGGAGAGAGCAACCAACAATACACAAAAATACGGATGAAACAGAAATACTGAAAACCGAAATGGAATCGTCAATGGCCAAATTAAACAGAAATGAAGCATATAGAAATATAAACTACATGAAGGCATGGTTGTCGGCAAAAGGATGATCCCAAATCGCAAATTACAAATCGGGATATTAAAATCAAACAAATACAAAAAATTAAATATCTGGGAAGTGTTCTAACCGAGAACGGAAATTAAGACACTGAAATCCCGAGACACGTTGGGATGGCCAAAGATTCATTTCAAAAGCTAAGCAGAGTATTAAGAGATATGAAAACTTCGTTAGAAACAAAAAGAAAAGTGTACTGAACTGTTACATGATACCTGCCCTTCTGTATGGCAATCTCCTCAAAGATAAAGAAAAATCTTGAAGTAACAGAAATTTGGTTCTGCAGATAAATACTGGGAACATTATGAGTCGAACATTTGAGCAAAGACGATATTTGAGAGAAAATGAAAACAAAAAGGAAGTTTAACACCCAAAAGAGGCAGTTAACATTACTGGGGCACTTAATGAGGAATGAGGGCTTGGAAAATCTGATACTCACTGGGCAGATTAAAGGAAAGAGGAACTGAGGAAAGTAGTGCGTGACATACGTGATGAGCTTGAGCAAATGGATAGTACAACAGGGTTTGGCAGAAATAGGAAAAAGACAAAATTTATTAAGAGCTGCAAGGGACAGGAAGTTGTGGAGAGCCATGATTGCCTACGTCTCATAAAAAATAAGGAGAGAGTAGTGTGTGAGTGCGAAAGATGCATCACACGGTTACTAAGTCTTCCCTAGAAAGGGCAGTTTGGACAAGCCTTCGATCTACTGTATTCTAGGATGGAAAGAGAAAAGTGCTTTAATAGTCCTGAAACAGCGCCATCTAACGGACGTCTGGCCAGACCAAGTAGGAGTAATGCCGACAAATCAAATAGTTAAAAATCATTTGAACAATTATTAAATATGTTGTCAATTAAGAAAAACCAATCTAAGATCGAACAATGTATACCCCAGAGAATTATTCCAGTTTCAATAATGCCAAGATGAAACACACACACACACACACACACACACACACACACACACACACACACACAACTTTATATCGTTTAATGCATTCTTTTAGTGCGACAATGTTTTATGTAATATTTCACATCCCATGCACTTGTTTATAAACTGTGAGAAATAAAATAAAAAACGAATAAAAACTATTACTTAAAAATTCAGTATCTTGTCTTCCAGGACTTTGTCCTACATTTGGGATTGGGTCAGGGTTAGAAACAAAGAGGGCACCCCCGGTCACAGTAATACTAGTTGAGGGATTAGGTATTGTTGGAGAATCAAATGAATATTACTTGATCCCAAGTGTGGATTGAAGGATGTTGTGTCATTAAAATCCAGGATCATAACCCGATTCCCAGTCTAACGGAATGAAATGAACAAAACTTTGTTCTTTTTCTTGCGCATTAATTTCTTTTCCGAAATGACGTGATGTCTTTCGCTTAATCCCCGTCTTTGCCGATTAAGTCATTGCTAACGACAACGTAAAATTCACGATCTAAACACGATCTAAACACGATCTAAACACGATCTAAACACGATCTAAACACGATCTCTCTCCAATAATTTCCGCTAATCATTCTCATTCTTCTAATAAAACTGTAACAATTCCCTTCGAAAAATCTTTGAATCCTTTTTCTTTGTTATTTTCTTAATTTTACATTTTTATTGACGTTAAATTAACAAATATTCTTTCGTAATCATACTAAATGAAAAAGTCAAATAATCAAAAGTTTAAGTTCTCGTGTGTATTAAGTCATTTAATGTCATACCAAAGTTCTTGCTTAATTTACGTTGTTAATATAAAATGACCAAAATTTGACCCTGCTTTGGTGCCGATTTCTGGAAGCTGTCTAGATTCAAACCTTGTATCGTTCAGTTGCAAGTCAGACTTTGTTGAGGTTTTGTCCACAAATGGATGCTTTAAAGATGGAGGATAAAGTTATGGACTTTCACTATATTATATTCTATGAAATTCGGAAAGGAGTGAGAGTCGGAACTGCGAAAAAAAAAAAATCAGGAACGTTTATTTGGATTGTGTTCCATTTCTTCAGATGGTCACAATGTGGTTTGGCAGATTTCGTCAGGCTGATTTTAACCCAAACGATCAGCCACTTTCCGGGAGACCTTCTAATGTAGACAAAAAAAACCCCCTTTATTTGCCAGCGGTGAGAATAAACCTTAAGTTTCAACGGAAGAGGTTATTTCAACTGCATTTTACTATTTGAAGAGACTTGGGTTCGTTTCCAAACTCCACACGTGGGGTGACATATTTTCTCTGACGGAGCAAAAAAAAAAAAAAAGGCTCGATCCTATTTTCGCGGCGATTTCTTTGCTGTCACTCTACGAAATGGCGCCGTTCTTGGACAGAATTGTCAAAGGTGATGAAAAATGGATCGTTTATAATAACATTTGACGCAAACGGGGCTGGAAACAAACTTGTGACGGAGCAGTGCCCGTGGCTAAATCTGGGCGTACATCGAATGAAGTTTGGTGGGATTAAAGAGGGACAATTCACTTTGAAATTCTTCCGGTCGGTGAGATAATAACTGTTCAGAATTATTGCGACTAACTCACAAATTGCAATGTAACTTTCAAGAAAAACGGCCAGCCGACTTTGGTAAACCGAAAAGGTGTCATTTTCCATCAAGGCACCGTAGGACCGCATATTGCAAAACAGACCCTGCGGAAACTTAAAAGAGTTCAAATGGAAAAACATTTAATCCCTACCGTATTCTTCTGCCTTGTCTCCTTCAGATTTTTATTTGTTCCGCTCTCAACAGACAATTTAAGTGACTAAAATGACTTTGTACAGTCAATGGAAAATTATCCCACTACCTTCCAAGAAAGAAAAAAAAACAGTTTCTACGACAATGACTTAGAACGATGGGAAGCAATTGTTCAAAACAGTGGAGACTATGTCAGTCAGTCAGTGAAGTGCCATACGTGATACACGCTTTGAGCGATCATGTCTCGAAAGAGATATGACTGACTAGGCAGAAGATTATCCTGCAGTTGCCATTGCTTTCTGCGGTACACTGGTTGCCAGCCAAGGCTATAGAACCCAATCTGTCCCATTATTTAACCCATAACTGGAGGAAAGAGACAGATTAATACCTTTCCTGAGGGTATTTGTGTGTTAGTGAATGCAAGGAATTCAACTGGAATTCGAACTCGGCTCCCCGATTTATCGTTCCGAGTCGATATCTACTGCACCACAATGGACATCTTGTTAGAGACGATGTACTTGACTAATTTCTTTTTTCTGTCAGTATATAAAATTTTGTTTTTAGTTTTCTAATTGGGCACGAAATTCTGTAATGAAAGACTGTAGCTGGTATAGTGAACAAATAAAAACACATTTTTCTACCTTTTGGTTCCTGATGCAAAGTGAGGATATATTTTAGAATGTCGTTAAGATAAAAAAAAAAAAAACTATGTCGTCATTATACACAAAGTCAATTCAGAAAAATATTCTTTAGTTTTCAATTGTTATTACGGAGAGAAAAATATAAAAAAGAAGCTCAGTGTACACATGCTATGCCTTCAGACAGGAAGCCATTTTAAAAGTGTTTATGACGCTGGTAGATTTAGTGAACGCTGAATGGAAAGTAAACGTTGTATTTTTTTAATTCCAAAAACACTAAATGTGTAGGATTAAAATTTAAAAATATTTTTTTTACATTCCTTTTCTGACAAACTAGGTGAACTGTATGAAAAGCAGTTATATTTTTTTAATCTTATGAATGTACCGTTTTTATTTTAATTGTTGAGTTTCTTTCTTTTTTGCTAATTTTATTTTTGATTGACTTAATTCGACGATTTCTAAAACGCTCCTTCCAGTATAATCGCCAATTCTATCTTTATTTTCTTACTTTATCTACGATCTTTTGTGAGCGACTATCTTCGTAAGATAGATTTTTATCCTTTTCTTATGGCTAAATGAAATTTATAAAGATATGATGGCTTTTTATTTTAAGAAAATGGGTGCCGAGATCAAACCTTAGTCGAGTGTGGTGAACACGGAATTAAAAATAACTCAGTTCTCTTCACTTTTTACAAAATTCAGAATTCTGTATCAAATCCTAATGTTGACCAATAAGAAAAAGGATTAACCCCGTGCTGAAAAAAAAAAAAAAAGACGAAGCCAAAATTTCGTGAGTGATTCGATATTAAATTTATTTTCTAACCAATGAAAGGAAGCGATTTGCAAAACTGAGAGAAAAGTTAACTAGCCTATGTTAAAAAGTTTTTAGCTATACAAACAGAAAGAATGCCGAATCAATCAGTCCCATGGGAGCAGGGATCTGATAAGAACCTCGTCACAATGTAAGGGAGAGATTTCAAGACGCCGAAACTGACATGTCTCGTTGACATGCATCCGTTTTTTTTCTCTTTCCTATTTTCCTTTACCTCTTCTTCATCTTCACCATTCTTGCAGTTAACAAAGAAGGCGATGACAACAACAAGATACTTCAACTGACTCCTAAAGACTAACGTCCGATAAGTACAATTTCCTGTATTGCTTTATTTTCTTTTCACTTTCTCGCCGGCCATAAAAAAGGAAAGGAACGCAGACTTTATTAGTAACCTGTTAATCTTTCTGCATGCACACATTCTGCTACTTACAACTATAATTCTGAATTCACTTAACTCCTTACTACACTTTTTCAGTGAACATTTAACTCTTACCAATTTTATGTTATTTTGTTGAGTTAATAAAATTCACTAATTTTACAAACAAAACATTTTTATTCTTTCAACCTTCAGATATCTTTAAATGTGGTGATTGTAGTCTATGTTTGTGAAGTGACCTTGTGCCAGACATAGCCGACGTCTCTACATCGAGCAATTATGAATAAAACCATATAAACAAGATATCAGTGCCAAAATGTTCATATGTACATATCAAGAATTGTTTTCTTTTTAACCTTGGAACTGCTAACGTATGTAGTACCTCCCCAGTGGAGCAGTGAGGGAAAGGGAAACTGTAAGGAGCAGTTAGAAAAAAAAAACGTTAGTAATGTGGCAGCAGACAGACATTAGAACAGAAAATGTTTAAAAATGAAATCTATATGATACATACAATTTGAAATGATTTGTTTGAACATTATTTTTGATCGATACTCGTATTTAAGTAGATATTCTGTTTTATAATCAAACAGTATTATATATTTATTTCAAACAGTATTATATATTTATTTCTATCGGCCTGATTATTTACAATAAATTTTTGTTACGAAAATGTGTCATTCGCAACAAAAAATGATCGTAAATAAACAGGCCAGTAGAAATAAATATACAATACTGTTTGATTATAAAATAGAATATCTACTTAAATACGAGTATCGATAAAAAATAATGTTCGAACAAATCACTTCAAATTGTCGATTGTTTATAACCAGTTTCGTTAATCTTCGTTAATTTCCGTAATACATAAAATCTAACTCACATAAACTTAAAGAACACTTACACTTAAGGAACACTTATGCGTTACAAAGAATAAAATTAATATCAGAGTTTTACACGAAAGTATATTTTTATCTTATTTTGTTGTCTGAAGTTAAGTCCGAACTTTTGCTTCTATTTTACTGGCGTTAGCTGGACATATGTTGCACACGCCAGACCGCTCAGACAAGCGACATCTGCAGAGGCCAGTATTCTCAGATGTTTGCTTGGCGACGACTTATCTAATGGCACTGAAGAAAAGCCGAAATGCATGTATGTACTTGAAGTGTTCGAGTAGTTGCTTTGAAAATGCAGTACGTTACCCTCTAAGAAAATATTTTTATATAGGTGTGGAAAGAGGGCACTCTGGATGCACCTTGTGAGAAGATGAGTCGAAGTCATGTGTTAATTGATTGTTGAGGTGTCCAATACAAATATCGATCAGTCAGACTAGCTTGTTAACTATTGCCTTAATTATTGTTTCTAGACAGTCCTTGAACGCATAAACTCGTAATAATGCAAACTATTTCATTCGAGATCATTTTTTCTGTTCACAATCGGATTAATTACAAAATTTCTCGTTCCATTTCGCTTGCTTTCTTTTTGTGGTCTTCATTAATGATCTTCCTGGCGTAATCAGTTTCCAAGTAGGCATATATGCAGATGACACCACCATTTACTCCCACCTCAACAAGAAATCAACCAAAGCTGACAAAGCAAACCTGGCCGCTGCTCTTGAAATGGACCTCCAATCTGTGACGGCTCGTAAATTTTAATGCCTCCAAAACGAAGCTTCTCTCCTTTAACAACCATAGAGAATTTTTTTACCTACCATCAGAATGGATGACGCTAGTCTCCCGGAGAGCAACGCACTGCGCCTTCTTGATTTCACTGTCTCAAATGGCCTCAAATGGAATGACTACATTGAATCCATAGCTGCATCTATTGCTAGGAAGGTTGGTTCACTGTGTCGGGCAGGATTTTTTTTGTCAAAATCCATTTTGCACATGTATAAATCTACCATTTGTCCGTGCATTGAATACTGCTGCCATTATTTGCTCGGGTGCTCTTACTATTCATCTTGAGGTTCTCGACAAAATCCAATGAAGGATCAGCGATGTAATCAATCAAGAATTGGCATTTCGACTTCATTCACTTTCTCACCGACGTGATGTGGCGTCCCTCTGTCTTTTCTACAAGTATTTTCATGGCAACTGCTTCGACGAGCTTTTTTCCCTGGTTCCCCAACTATAAATATTTACTCATTCTACTAGATTAGCATCAAGGTCCCACTCTTTTACCATCAAAACAGTTAAATATAACCGTCTCTTCTACTCTAACAGTTTCTTTTCTCGTACTTCCCGTTTGTGTAACTCCCTTCTATTTACTTGCTTCTCTAATAGCTACAATCTCTAGAAGTTAAAATGCAACGTCAATTGCCATCTTCTATCTACTTGAAATCCATCCATCTTTCTTCGACATCCACTGTACCTTGTTTTTTTTATCACTGTTACCTTTTGCGTACCAGAGACAGTCCTGCCTTGCCTGTGGTGAAATCATTATATAAAAACAAACATATATTTATTGAGGGCTCCATTACCCGTGGTCCTGTACCAAACAAAAACTGCACGTATATAACCACTGCGTCATTTTTCATAAAATTCTACCGTGGCTAAATTTTTTATTTGTTTTTATTTTGCAATAAAATGTTAAGGCTCAGAAAGCGAGGATTTCTAATGATGTTGGTGACTGATGCAATACAATCTTCCTAGTACCATTTTATTAAATTCTTAAATGTTGATAAGTTTGGTGATCTTGTAATTTTAGAACAGTTATGAAGGTAATGTTACTGATCAGATATAAATGTTTATCAAATTCTTCAGTCATTTTTTTAAAAATTGTATTTAGATTTGTATACAGTTTTGGAAACACCACACACACACACACACACACACACACACACACACACGTAACAATTTTTAAAATTGAAAAATAGTTGTTGTTATTGTTGTTAGAGATTTACTGTTAGTGTTAGAAGTGACAATTTTAAAACAATCGTGTTAATTTAGGACGTTACTCTCCAAGATAGCCGAAAAATCAATATGATTAAAAAGAAAAAAAAGTTGAAAAAAAGAACCCAATGAAAATCGGATGTCCGTGTTTGTTTAATATAGCGTTTCTATCTTCAAATAGCATTTGGAACCTTACTGATATTTGTCTAAAAAAAAAAGAAAGTAAAGACTAAAAGAGCGACAATCCACCACCAAAAAGCAGAAGAAGAATGAAAAAAAGTATGACCTGTGTTTTTTCTTTTTCTTCTTTTTGTACATGTCTCTCTCGGCTCCCGGCAAAAGTGAAATAATTAATCACATCATGACTGTAAAAACTAAAACTAAAACTAAAATAAATCAAATGAATCATAACGGACACGTGATTTTGATTAATGTCGTTCAGAATGGGAAATGGTTCGTCACGAGGAACGCCGAGAACAATCGAGAAAAGAGCGTTTGATCTGGACGAATAAATTAAAAAAAACTTTTAAAAAGAGACTATAAAGCGAGATGCCACACAACGAGCTTATTCCGGAAGAAAACATGTCGGCAAAAATAAAAATACCACCTATTTTAAATAATAGTGGCAATATTTTATTCAAAAAGCATTTATTGTCAGCCATGTTCATTTTGAATGTTTACTTTCATCGTCAAGTCTTTTATTTTATTTTATTTATTTATTTATTTATTTTTTGCATTGTAATTTTTGCTTCGACCGTCGGTCTTGAAGCCAGAGTCAGTGGATGACTGGAAAGAAAGATTTCGATCTTTCCCCCTCTCCCTACTGCCATAGCTCCTGAGCCGGCATCTTGGTTTCAGTCACTTTCGCACTGTCGCAACGCAGCTTCCCTATGCGTTTTCCTGTAAATATTTTATTTTTCACAGTAATTGGTTTTATGGTTTTTCCTCTTTGACTTCACGAATTTAAGTTGTGGTACAGTGGATATCGGCTCCGAACGAGAAATCGCGGAGCCGAGTTCGAATTCCAGTTGAATTCATTGCATTCACTTACGCACAAATACCCTTAGGAAAGGTATTAATCCGTCTTTCCTTCCAGTTATGGTTTAATTAACAGGACAGATTGTGTTCTATAGCCTTGGCTGGCAACCAGTCTACCGCAGAAAGCAATGGCAACCTACTGCGGGATGATCTTCGCCCAGTCATGTCTCTTTTGACACATGATCGCCCAAGCGTGTATCACGTATGGTACTTAACTGACTGACTAGATTGACAGATAGGTTTCATGATTTCGCTCTTGAAATGGCGTGTTATAACTTAACCGTAAGTTCTATGCTAGCGGTTTCTTCTCCCACACGTCCCACTTCATAGAACTCTATTCCAGCTTCCCGTTTTTCTGTCAACAATGATCTTCCAAAATTTAAATGCAACGCCAATTGTCATCTCATGTGTCCTTGTTTATGATAATAAAAAAAAGAAAGACATTTTCCCGTGATGCTAAAAATAACGTAACCGGAAATATAATTACACGACTTGGTTTCGTACAACGCCGTTAAGTGGCGTTGTTGAAGTCTATAAAAAGCCAAATATTTTCTTTCTCACTTTTTCTTGCTCATTCCGCTGTGATTGGAGAAGTCCTATAACGAATCTACGCCACTTTGAGTGATAAGTGTTTGACATTTTGTTTCAGGTTTTCGCTTGTTTTTTTTTTCTGTCATTGTTCGTCACCTTTGTGTATTGTTGGACTTTTTTGTCATCTGTGCCATGTAGTGGCCTTGGTCACAATGGCAGAGTCTCTCCAGCAACTGAAACATTAGGATCATCCTGTAGCTTCAAACTCATCGACTTGGTCCTCTGATAGAAGAATGAAGTCCACGAGGCAGTGAAGAGGGTCGGTAATAGTAAATCTCCGAGATTTGATGGTCTGCCCTGTGACTTCTACTTGAGGCTGTCACATACGTTTGTATCAATTTTGACAACTGGTTCCGTCAGGCGTCCGTCCTTGATCGAACATTCAGGGATGTGATCACGCTGTTAAAAAGGATAAGAAAACTGCGAAGGAACTAGACAACTATAAGTCCATAACTTTCCTAACATAGAATTAAAGATTGTAGCCAAGATCATAAAGTCGCCGAGATTTTATTGGGATCGTGCTGTGAAAAGGCCGGGCAATTCAGAGCAACCTGCAATTGATTCGCTCAATAAAGGCCATGGAAGTCGAAGAAGTGGCTGTGCTGATGAGTTTAAATCAGTCCAAAACATTCGACAAGGTCAACCATCATTACCTAACGAATGTTCCATTAGCCGTCAGATTCCAATCCAATTTCTGCATGTGGATCATTAGTCTGCTGTATTACCTAGTGCAGTGTTGCAAATGAATGGGAAGCGGTCGGGCGCTTTTGTGCTGTCACAGTCGGTCCGTCAGAGTTCGCCGATGGCGTATCCATTTTTGCGTCGTATCGCAGCAACATTAAAGTAGTTCAGAAGGCGCTTGAGCGTTACGAAAACATCATTAACCGCAACAAATCTTCCGGTTTGAAGTTGAATTCTTGGAAGAGTGTTGCTCTTCGGAGCCCATTCAGCTGAACTGATGGTATCGTCTGCATTGCTGGAGCGTAGTTATGGTCTGATCTTCAGCTGAAGAACTATTTGTCGAAGGTACAGGCAATAGTAGAAGCGGTGGTCAGGACTTTGCTCTGAAGGCGGTTGTCCTTAACAGGTAGGGCTGAGGTGTGCTCCGTTTACATCTTTCTCCTTATCCTTTATCGGCTGTCTGTTATTTTTCTCACTAAGGATCGTTTGAGGGTGCTCGAGCACCTGTTCTTCTCCCTCTTATGGTGCCAGAATGGTGTAATGGTTAGCAAGCTTGTCTCACTAGAATCATTACAGTTGGGTAGTGAGTTTGATCCTCACTGGGTGACCCATACTTTCAGCCTTGTGCCACATGTAAGATACGCTTAGTAAATCACCTTGTGGCGTCGGGAGGCAAGTCAGTGGTCCGCAGAGCAGTCTGTATCTAATGTCTGTGTCATGGGAGACTGGGTATGCTGCACTTGGCGGGTCGCCGACGTACCTCCAGACTGCTTTCTTTACACCGTGCGTTTACAGAGGAGCCACTGTCAGTGAGGTATGTTAGGGCTAACTTCCCTAGCCTTACTATCACTCCTTTCCATCTGAGTGCCCTCGTAAGCCCCGGCGTCAAGCGGCTTTTCGAAGCGTCATCAAGCCCTACATATGACTACTCGGTCCAGTAACGTTTCACGGCCTAGGAGGACATTGTATTGGAGATCTGTGTGTGTGCGTGTGTGTGTGTTGGGGGTGGTCGCATTAGACCCGCTCTGTTGGAGGCTCGGCTTGTTGGCAGATGAGTTGTGCTCTTTCTGGCTGTAGGAGCCAGGATTGGGTTAACTCAGTAATCTTGACTTTTTGCTTACCTGGCGTTTGATTCGGAACCTACTGCCTCTCAATGACATGAATTTCTAGGTGGGTTTGGCAAAAATACCCCTTTGTCACCGGTGTGGGTTAGAAGAAACAGCTGAGCACGTCTTCCACTGTCACTGGTACGCCCGTTCTGGGAGAATATTGGAGAGTTGAGGGCTCGTATCAATTCCTAACATCTGTTATTTTATCTTCGCATAAACAAACACAACCCACGTATCAAAATGCCTCCTAGGAAACCTTTATGAAAAATTTTTTTCTTTTTAAAAATGAATATAAGAAAAAACTCCCGATTTTAGTCAAAATGCCCCCAGAGGCGTGTCAATATACATTATAATGATATACCTCAAAGCAAAATCAGCCTACAAATTATCTTTCAAGTAACTGTCGTTAAATCGAAATAAACAAACCAATAATGCAACTGCCAAAACCCTTTCCGATATTAGGCGATTAAAATAGTTACAATATGAAACGTGGCGATAAAAACACAGAAAGAAAGGACACAAATCGATAACATGATTACTTTCAACAATGTCGGCTTCCTCAATAACAAACAGCACACATCCCTTCACCCAGCAACAGTGTACATATACTACCATAGCCTGTTCCCGTGGGACCCCACTACATACATGGATTTCAGCTGGCACGTCTTCCAGGATCCTCACAGCAGTGACCACTTCCCAATCATTTCCAAAAACCTAAATGTCTCACAACAACAACAACAAAATACCGTAAACAGAAACATAGCAACAAGCAAATGGGCCAAATTTAAAACTCACGAGGGACTCACTGAATATAACACGGAGAAAAGCTCCATAGAATATTTCACAGAAACCCTAATATCAATGATATAGCAAAATGTGTACCCAAAAGCTCTAAATCAACGAAACACAAGAAAACCTGGTTTAATGAAGATTACAAAAAAGTAATAAGACTACAAAAAGCAGTCCTCAGAAGATTTGGAACCCAGTCAACCCAAGACAATATAAACCAATTCAAAATAAACAAGGCGAGAGCACGCAAAAAACATTCAGTCAGTCAGTTAAGTGCCATACGTGATACACGCTTAGGCGATCATGTCCCGAAAGAGACATGACTGACTGGACAGAATATTATCCCGCAGTAAGTTGCCATTACTTTCTGTAGTAGACTGGTTGCCATCCAAGGCTATAGAACTGAATCAGTCCTTTTATTTAATCCATAACTGGAGGGAAGAGATGGATTAATACCTTTCCCAAGAGTATTTGTGCGTAAGTGAATGCAATGAATTCAAAGAAGTCAAAAGAAATTACTGGCAAAACTATGTAAGCAAACTAAACTCAAATACAATACCCCCCAACATCCCCCCCCCCATTATAGGACATAAGAAAGATAGCGGGGAAAAAACCAGCCCTTTACAATAAAACACCTCTCCACAATTAACAAACTCTTAATAACAAAAACCGAAATTGCAAATCTGATAGTTGAAACTTTTCCCAAAAACTCCACCCAAGGAAACTTCTATGAGAGATTCTTAAAGATATATATATATATAAATAAAAAACAAAAAAAAAAACAAAAACACAAAAACAAAAAACAAAAAAAACATTAAAGTTCAACTCACAAAACTACGAAAGCTACAACAAACTCTTCATTCTCTTTGACTTCAAATCTCAATAAGCAACACGCAAAATTCAGCTACCGGATCAGGTGAAATATATATGAATTTCTGAAACAATTACCCACTAAAAATATTTTTCAGACATTTTCAACCACATATAAACAAATAATTCAATCCCAGATAGCTGGAAACAAGTTACAATAATCCCCATCTCTAAACCTGAAAAAGATAACACACTTCCAGAAAATGATAGACCCATGGCCCTTACCAGCTACCTAGGTAAAACATTCGAAAGAATGCTGAATCAAAGATTGAACTGGTATCTCCTCACCAACATATGAAGTGGTTTCAGAAACCAAAAAAGTACAACAGACAATTTAGTGCGCCTGGAGACTTTCGTAAGAAATGAACATGCAGTTAAGTATCTTCTTTGAATTTTAAAAGGCTTACGAAACAGCCTCAAGATATGAGATCATGAAAGACCGCTACAACCTTGGACTGAGAGGCAGACTACCTACCCTCATACACAGCTTCATAACAAACAGAAACTTCCAGCTACTAGTAAGATCCACCCTCTCAACTTAGAAGAAACAAAGTGGTGGTGTACTCCAAGGTTGCATACTGTCTGTAACTTTATTCATTTTAAAAATCAACATAATTATGTATGCAAATCCAGGAACGTACTGTTCATGGATGACTTTTTAATTGGCTACAGATCATATAACATACACATCACTGAGCAGCAGCTGCAACAGAGCATAAACAGAGTTAACAAATAGTTTCACACTAGTTGAAAACAAAACTCAATGTGTTCACTTATGTAAAAACAAGAAAAATGCACAGTGATCCGACCCTTAACCTCAATGGAACAAAGATTAAAGCTACTGAAACACACAAATACCTGGAAATTCACTCTTTATATATAATTATTAATTAAAAGTACATCGCGACACGGAAATTCTGTTTCGAGATAGAATCTTGTCATCAGGCAATGATTTACATTTAAACACACACGCACACACACACACACAAAAATCGGTTTGTTATTCATGTATGTGGAAAATTTTTGTATTTAAATGTAAATCATTTTCACAACCAACATTGCCTGATGACAAGATTCTATCTGGAAACATAGAAATTTCCGTGTCGCAAGGTACTTTTCATTCATAATTATATGATTATATTAGGCTCTACAATATTTATTGTATTGTGCACTGTTTATAAAACATAAATGCCAGGGAACTTCAAATCGTAAAACGTTGGATCCTCTTTGCCTGGATTTATATATATATATATATATATATGCAAAAAAAAAAAAACTCAATGTCATCCCCCATATGAAATACTTAAATCAAAAATGCCATTTATACATCCAGTTACTATGCGCGTTTATTGCCAATAGCGAATGGAGAGCCGACAAACGAACGCTACTAAAATTATTCCGAACTAATTGGCTTCAAATTAAATGACGGATACCTCATTTATTGGGATGCCAGGAAGAAACAAAACACCACTCCCCCCCACCCCTCCAGAGGCGGCGATCTACCTTGTGTGCCTACAGCATTTCTCTATATCGAAGCTGGTGAGATGCCGTTAACACTTCGTCAGTAACAACTGGCACTACATTACTACACCAAAC